>LPNX011064505.1:1478984-1548783 GCA_001517045.1 Pseudotsuga menziesii
GGGGGTGGTTAAAAACTGCCCCCAAAAGTCTAATTTTTAGGACTTTTGAGGGGGATTTTTAAGAACCGCCCCAAAGACCTAAAAAATTGGTTTCGGGGGAGGGGGCGGGGGTTATCAAAACCGCTGCAAGCCAAAACCTCCCCCAAAAGGGTATTTTGTTGTAGTGAGCCGTATCTTTCCTTATGATGTATCTTGCATCCAGAAAGGTTTCTCTCTCAGCATCGACATCAAACTGTACCTTATTCCATGTTGCAGGTTGAATTTGTGGGATTGGGCCATCATCCTATGTCACCGCACCTCCACAAGTGATGACTCCAACATTCGCAGTTTACACTCTAGGTTGTGTTGAGATATTCCCGACAAGTTGGTCCTTGGTTATGATTTTGTGGCAGATTTGCAGGACGATCTGCATTCTAATTCTGGTTCAACACTGGTGGATTATTATTTGCTTTCCATTTTAGAATTAGTTGCATACAATATTTAACTATATGATCAACAGTGGTTCAATAGTTATATGGAGATTGAATATTTTGGAAATCACATTGGTAATGTCCCAGCACTTTGCAATTATAGCATTGTATAGGTCCTCGACCTCGTCCTCCTTTTCCAAAGCCTGTGTTCCATCCCCCTCGGAATCCTCCCTGTTGCTAATACTATGGTTGGTTGAACTATTGTTGCTGCTACGGGGGTTTCAACTTCGTTTGAACATACCGTGGTTGAATATACTATGGCGGAGTATACTATGACTGTTGCAAAGCATACTACATATGTTGATACTACGGCTGTAGTGGGGAAAATTATGGTTGTGGTTGCACAATTAGAGCTAGTTTCCACGGTGGTGGCCTCTCTGTTGGTCGAGGTTCCTCTCCCTTCATATAGTACGTATCCATTGTCCTCTCTTGGAGCAGATCATATGCTCAACAATTCATGTCATCATGACCAATAGAATGAAAAAATTTACAAAAAAAGTTCTCATGTTTTGATACTACCTTTTGGAGATAGATTCATTCCTCGTGCCAATGTCCATGACTCTTACAGATTCAACAACATGGAAACCCACCTTGACTTAACAGATTTGGAGCTCTTGACATCGAATAATTTCAAAATACTGGATAGTGATATTTATGGTGTCCTTCCATGTGACATTTGGTGCACCATACATCTTCACTAGCCTCTTTTCCCTTCTTGATATATTGTAATTGAATTGTCAGATTCACCAGTTGCGACTGGATCTGAATCATTCCAACTCCATTTTCACTAACTTTTGAGGCTTCCAACTTCATTGCGATATCCAGAGCCTCACTCTATGTCACGATCTTATGTTGCATCAATGGAAATCAGATATGCAGTACCAGTGCTGCTATGAACCATTCTTTGTGTTGTACATCGCTCATTCCAAAAATGACTTTCGCCATCAATGTTTTGAATCATTGATCAAAATCCCAGACTGATTAATTTGAATATTACTTGATTTCTTCCAATTATGTGATATACTATGACTCTAATTTGGGCTTCCTAAACTCTTCAATCAATACAGTCCTGATCTCTGCTAGAGTCTTCTATTGTTTCCCTGTCTGAACTTGTACAAAATTCATGTACCAATTTAGTGCGTGACCTCGAAAAGTTGTCACAAGTTGTCCTTTCTTTGTATCTTCATCTTCAAATTGTTTCATAGTCCATACTACTTCGCATAGAAACCAATATTGCTAGGGATCCTCGTTCTCGTTCCCATGGAACAGTGGTAATTTTACATCATCACTCGCCATCTTGGGATTTCTTCCTATAGTCGTTGATCCGCTATTATTACTCTGGTGATGAAAAACCGAGATATTAAATTGAGCACATAGATCTATGGACAAACACACAACTCACAAAATAGATCACACAATTTACTCAGCAATTGAAGAATGAAACAGTGCAAAAATGGCTTGCAGCTGTGAATGCTTTCATTAATCAAAAAGTAATCGGATAATAATTACAATGAAGTACAATGGCTTTAATAGCCACATGAAATTTGAATTTCCATGAGGAAAATTTAATTGATAGACTCTACTTGACTGTAGATAACCAAGACCTTGTCTAAATCACTATCGGAGGACTCAGTAGTTAACTGACCTTGTCTAAACCATAACCGGAGTTCATCAAAGCTCTAAAAAACAACTCAAGTGTTACATTCAATGTTGACTAAGGCTAACTGACTGTGGTAGGTGAGAAATGCACCCCACATGAGTGTAGTCTAGTAAACCTAGCGCTAACTGAATGTAGAGGACTAGAACTAAATGTAACTGACTCCTAACTTAGCTTGACTAGTCATTAACTGAACTGAACTTACCTTTGTTGGTTTCGGCACTCCCAGTGGCTTCTAAATTGTAGGGATTGGTCTAGGAGGCTCCTAAACTGATGCAATCAAGTGCAATCAGTGGTAATGAGCCTCAATTAGTGTTCCCCACACTTTAGTAACTGAAACATGTGCCCCAATTAGGCCAAGTGGACCCAATGGTGTTAATGACTATAAATAGACTGGATGGACTCTCGATTTAGACATATGACCAAATTTGGACAAGGGAGGATTAATAATCCTAACACCCCCCCTGAATGCTAACTTGGACAACTGTGGGCCCTGGTAACTAAGACCATAGGTCACCCATTACATCAAGTAAAAATAAAGTAACTGCTTAATACAAGGAGCTGGGGCAAAAACCACATGGGAAAAAAGCGCCCCTTCTATCTAACCAGGTAGAATCAGGTCTCAAGTTTGAAAAACTTGAAAATGTGTTGCTGCAATCTTCATCTCTATAAGGTAGTGAAACAACATGCATGGTGTGTTGTGCACAGGTATTATGGGGCCTGGCATGTAGACTTCTCCTTCTTCTCCAAAAATGACGATGGAAGGAAGGAGGAATGTAACCTTTGTCTCTTGCTGAATGAAGAGGTGTATGATCATATCCATTATTCTGAATGTAGTGAGATTGATCCCTTTCCATATAGAATCTTACAAGGAGTCTATTGCATCTCCCTGAAGGAGGTAATATAGCATGACATAGCGCAAGGGTCTTTCCTTTTTGAGTGTCAGGTGAGTTTCCAGTCATCTTCCTAGCTTCCAGTTTGGAAGTAGGGATTGAATCTAGATCTGAGTCACCCTGAATCTCAAGGTCATAAACTGATAAAGATGGATCTGCAAAACTAGTAGAAGTTGTAAAAGAAGTAGATGCAATGATTTTACCTTCCCTTGCAAGTGGCTGCTGAGAGTGCACGGGTTCTGAAGGATGCAGGAAATGTGAGAACTCATATGCTTTTGAAGCATGATTTGTAGTACCATTTTCTATGATGCTCCCAGTAGAGATATCTGTGATCTCCACTGAGTCAGGACCAAAGATTATTTTCTTTGGAGATCCAGTATGGGTCATCTGATAGATAGATAACAGGTTTGAAGCTAGGGAGGGAACAAATAGCACATCTTTGAACCTTCCATGTTCAAGTTTGATAGATCCATTCCCCTTTGTTTTGACTTTACTGTCATTTCCCATATGAATACTAGGACCATCAAAGGACTGAAAAGAAGAGAGTGATTCTCTGGATGCAGCCATATGGTTGGAAGCTCCAGAATCAATGAGGAATATAGGTGTTGATGTGCAGTAAGCCTTCAGTGCATGGCCTTTCCTTTAGTATTCTTCATCTTCTTATTCTTCAGAGTCATCCTTCCTTGTGCTAGCAAGTACAGAAATGTTATGGTTTTTCAAAAGAAGATCCATTTCATCAAGTTGTCTTCTCATATAGGAGCTTTCTGAATGAAAGCCCCTTCCATAGTAAGAGCAGAGGACCTTTCCTTTGCCATTCTTATTACTTCTCTTTGAACCTGAATGTTCTTTTGACTACTCTTTCTTCACAGGGGACTCATCCCTTTGCTTCCATTTGTCATTCGCTACCTTATCTCCTCTTGCAACTAGAGCTAGATATTTGGTAGATCGAATGATCCCCATTTGGATCAATTTATCATTCTCAGAAATAATAGATTGGATGAAGGAATTAAGAGTGGGCATATTCCAATTTGGAGTAGTGAACCTTACTGTTTGGAAGGTGGATACAAAGACTGAGTAGTCTGCATTGAGCTTTGTGAGAATGGCAAGGATGAGTTGATCTTCATCCTTCTTCACTTTACATTGCTTCAACTGATATATCAGATTCATGAACTTTGTGAAGAATTCATTTAGAGATTTGAAATTGGATGGATTTAGAGTAATCAGATCATTTTCTAGCTGGTGGATCCTCATTTCATCATGATTATCAAATAAGGAAGCAATCTTGTCCCAAACCTCCTTAGGAGTCTCCAAGTCTTGGATGTGAAATCGAAGATCTCTAGAGACTGAGGAGAGCAAGAGTCCATGGGCTTCATCAATCCTGTTCATGTACTTAGCTTTGTCTTTATCTAATTTTGTCTCTTCCTCTATTTCTTCTATGAGTCTGAAGAGATGCTTGGTGTGGAGCATTACCACAATGTCATCCTTCCACTGGTGATAGTTGAAGGGAGTGAGAGGCTCCACTGGATGAGCCATTTTGAATGTAGTAAGAAGGACTGAGTTGTTGTAGCGAATGCAGTGAGAAAAAGAGGTTGCTTGTAGCGAATGTTGTAAGAAAAGCTGATAACCTATCCCACAATCAAACATACAAAGTAAGGTCGGCAGTCTGCGCTTTTGGAATTTCCTTCACACCCAACATAGTTGATCAAGAAAGATTGATCAACAATTTCCTAACTTGGGATATTAAGTGGTAAATTCTCCGCTTCTGGTGTAGTACTGGAAGGAGTAATTTGCTCAAAAAAATGATCCAACTGGAGTTCTGAGGAGGTGAGGTGTGTTGTCCACCGAGGCTCTGATACCATATTAAATTGAACACATAGATCTATGGAAAAACACACAACTCACAAAATAGATCACACAATTTACTCAGCAATTGAAGAATGAAACAGTGCAAAAATGGCTTGCAGCTGTGAATGCTTCCATTAAGCAAAAATTAATCGGATAATAATTACAATGAAGTACAATGGATTTAATAGCCACATGAAATTCGAATCTGCATGAGGAAATTCGAATTGATAGACTCTACTTGACTGTAGATAACCAAGACCTTGTCTAAATCACTATCGGAGGACTCAGTAGTTAACTGACCTTGTCTAAACCATAACCGGAGTTCATCGGAGCTCTAAAACACAACTCAAGTGTTACATTCAGTGTTGACTAAGTCTAACTGACTGTGGTAGGTGAGAAATGTGCCCCACATGAGTGCAGTCAAGTAAACCTAGCACTAACTGAATGTAGAGGACTAGAACTGAATGTAACTAACTCCTAACTTAGCGTGACTAGTCATTAACTGAACTGAACTAACCTTTGTTGGTTTTGGCAGTCCCAGCGGCTCCTAAATTGTAGGGATTGGTCTAGGAGGCTCCTAAACTAATGCAATCAAGTGCAATCAGTGGCAGTGAGCCTCAATTAGTGTTCCCCACACTTTAGTAACTGAAACATGTGCCCCAATTAGGCCAAGTGGACCCAATGGTGTTAATGACTATAAATAGACTGGATGGACTCCTGATTTAGACATGACTCCCAATTTAGACATATGACCAAATTTGGACAAGGGAGGATTAATAATCCTAACATGAGAAGTATTGCGATGATCTAGAGTTTCTTCCCAAATGTGGTGTAGTGCACGAAGGTGTAGGTATGTTGTTGCTCTGGGTTGGTCCTTCCTCAGGCTCGGGAAAATCCTGGTCATATACTTCATCACTATAGGGTTGCTTAGTCCCTTCCCTCATAGTATCGTGTTTTGGTCGCACTAGGACTCTCCTCAGTCCTCCACCTCTTCTCTTGCTGGAACCTTACTCCACTTCGCAAAATACAACACTCTTCTTCGGCTTACCTCATAGTCTCATCATAACTCCCATCCATATACCCCATATCATTCCATCCAAACCTCGTCTCCACAGTACCCATGCCCTTCGTGCACCAAGGCTCTACTCACTGGAGTTCATTTTCAATGTTCCCTTTCCACAAATAAGCATCTTAATCCACAGTTGAAATGATAGTAGAAACCTACCTCTTGGTCCTTTGAAAAAATCCCTTTTAGTGTCGCTCTAGGATTTGACTATGTCACCAGCAAAATCAGTGATATATCATTCCATAATTCTATCAAGCCACAATTCGAGAGCCCTCGATGCTTTGTTGTCTACCTCCTGTAGTTGTTGGATCAGTTCCAGAGTCCAACAAGTAGGTTCAACTCCTTGGAAGATTGTTTTTCGGTGGGTCAACTAATCCAACCACTCATACAGAATAATGGTAGACTCAGCAAAGAAATATTCATGGATATCATAATAGGTGTTCTTACCCAACCACTCTTTGTTCGTTAGTATGGAACTCTAGTTTTCTTCTGCTACAAACTCTCAAACCTTCTTATAGAACCAATCTTGGATCTCTGGTTTCATTGGATTCCACAACATATCCTCCTCTTCTTAGCACTAAGGTCTTGGAAACGGAACCATTTGTTGACATAGATCAGTCGATAGGGGTTCACACTCTATCAACACCACGATCTCCCTGAGCACCGACCTAGACATGTTTTACCCTATCCAGCAACACTTGTGAAGCAGATGAATTCTCATCTGAGATGTTCAAGGGAGGGCTACAAGAACCATGCTTCCAAAGTAAGGAGGAAGATCTACACATCCACTTTCACAATATATTTTCACCATGCACCACTTCATGCTAGGTTTTTAACATTACTTATGCATAATTAGTCACAGTAGAATCTATTAACATTAGATCACATCATTAGATCCATTCATGAACATATCAAAAAATATGAAATAATTCAGTACATGGAAACATCGCATCATTCAGGAACATAAACCATATTGCATCAACTACTCATTCAGACTACAGTGGTAAACAGTAAAATCATAAGACATTCGCATCACAACTCAATAAACAATGGTTCCAACATTATCCGCACATGTCATATTACCTCTACGCATCAACAAGAGTTCTCAAAATACAATCTCAGGTTCAAAATGATGAACCAAAAAAACCAATACAGTGATCAATCTTCTGTAGATATCAAAAGATCCTCTCTCATATAATTAGATCAAAGTTATGCCCCAAAAGATGTTAATAAAAAGGATATCACAACACTACATTCCTATTTCTATTTATAGGCTTGCACCTTTACAAAAGTGGTCCATTTCTAACTAACCCCTAACTTACTTGGACCAAAAACTACAAAATAATGACCAAAACTACAACGTAGTGATCAAGCCGACTCTTTGTCAACTTTTTCTCCTTTCGCACCAGTATTTGTCTTTGCACCAATATTTTTCTTATGCACCATCCTTTGTATTGTGCACCATCCTTTGTCTTGAGCACCCATACTTCCTGCCAACAAATATCTATTTCTATACTCATGTTGTTGCGATCCATTTTGTAAGTCATTCATGGCCTTTGTATCCCGTATCAAATGATGTATATGTATCTTGTAATGGAGATAGTGTTCCATATTATTGAACATGGCATCCTTTTAGTGATGATATTGTAACATGACCTCTTATTTTTCTATTTCAAGTACTTCCACATTATTGAACATGTCATCCTTTCAGTGATGATATTGTAATGTGGCCTCTTATTTGTCTGTTTCAGGTACTTCTTTGCATCCTAGATTTTGGGTCCTTTGAGTTTCCTCTTTTCTTAGTGTAATGTATTTCATCCATCCTTACCCTCTAACCTCACCAATTAGGGTGAAACTATTATACCTCAAAATGGTGCTTCTCTGTCTAAATGATGATACTTAGTGTTTTGTCACACAAAAGGACATTTTGGATTAAAGAGACCCATGGATATAGGAGGATTTGGTCTGAATTATATGATGCTTACTCTAGTATTAACACTTTTTTGTAATGAGTTTAAGACTAAAACATGACTTTCATTCTGACAACTCGCATGTTACACACTAGTTGTATATAGCCAACTTGTATGTTTACCTCAAAAGTTGCACATGTGAGTTTCCTCAAGGAAAATCGCATTTTATATGCAGGTTTCTCTTGTTTCACTCACGTGTCCTTTAAAAAATCATTAAAAATAAAAAGAAGATTAATTATGAGGTGGTTGGGGTCAATATGCAAACCACCCCACTTCCCTTAACTTCCCTAGCCTCATAACTTTTCCTCTCAATTGACTATAAAAAGATGAGAGGGGTTAGAGGAAAGGGGGACCATTCTAGAGATAGAGTTATGCTGGAGGATTTTCCTTGGAGAAGAGAAGCAAGAGGGCCCAAAACCAGGTTTCAAGAAGATCATATCAGGCTGAGGTGAACGTATTTTTTCCAAGGTTTTGAATAAAGAGATCTATTTGCTTCCAAATATTTGATATGCATTATTCAGTTATCAATGAGTTATGATCATGATTGTGATTTTATATTAAGTTTCAATCTTATTATTTGTTCATGTCTCTAATTTGTAATATTTGAAAGTGATCTGAGAATGGTGGTTTTCCTTTTGCAGGTATTGGAGTAGTATATCAAAGTATTGTTTTGGAAGAAGTTAAATCTAGGATTGAACTCCGAAATAAGGTATTCTTCTTGTACCCATAGAACTTTGTTCCACTCTTTGATAATATATAAGTTTTATTTTTGTTCAGATACATCTTGTTATAGATTGTCTACAACCCTAGTACATTGCTGAACTCATACCCTAGTCAGAGGATTACTTATTCTTTAACAACACCATCCTTTTTTTCTGTAATATCTTCCATTTCAGCAACTTTCCTTAAGTTGTCAATTATTGTTTTCTTCCATTGTCCACATTCCCTATCCTTATCCTCAACTTTTCTCTCTAATGTTTATATTGTCTCTATTTTAATTTATGGTTGACTAATAGGAATAGGTGAATTTAGTTTCTCCCTTGCATTAGCAAGCTTTATTTTTAGAGACTCAATTTTAATATTAGCTTCATCCCTCCACAACTCTCTTATATTAGCCTCTTCTTCTTCTAATACTTTATTCTCTCTTCATCCTTTCTCTTTTTAGTTATCAATGATGCATTTTCTCTTCTCAAGGAATTAATCTCTTCAATGAGCCATTGGTGTTCTTCAAGCATCTATTGAGTAGTTGGGAGGGTTTGAGCAATTTAAGAGTTCTCCAACTCCATGATCCTTTTATCCTTCTCATACAATAAATCTATGACTTCAACAAAACCCTGGGTGCTATGTCTTGAATTAACGAATATGTTCTAAATCGTGTTGTTTTCATGCTCTGAACTTTTTACTCTAGCATCTATGAACTAATTATTAATTAGTAGGGCCTATGACTTCTTTTTCTATTCTTCCATTGTAGAAAAATCCAAAACGTACTTTGTGTATACAATACCAGATGTTCCTTGTACCATTGATACTTCATATGCAGTATATTGGTAGTCTCTAGAGTTAGTTGGAGGGTCCTCCATTTGTCGAGATGCATGCCCTTATATATGTTTTGTGCGAGGGGCTCCAATGTGGTGATCACAAATTGATGGGTTATTGGGTCTTATTTAGAAAATTCCTTGGAACAAGCTTATGGTTATAGGACTTCTATCTCTCGTAATCCTCTATGAGCTTCTTCTCTCCTCTCTTGTTCTTTTTTCATGATCTCTAGAGGATCTATGATGTTGGAAGGTTGCAAAATATTATTCCAAATAATATGTTGTGTTGTCTTTGGGATCGAGGACGATAACAATATCCTTGAAGTTCCTTTTGAATCCATAGCAGATAAGATATGATTAGTATTAAAAGAAGGGGAAAGGGATAATGATACTTTTAAACTTCCTCTTGTATTGCTTCTCCATACTACTCCAATATCCGTAAAATATCTTTTATAGGAGTGGTATCTTTGTGATTTACTTCTTTATTTGGCTCAACTTCGGATATGTCTACCCAATATTTCTTACTTCCAAGTTCCTCCACAATTATATCATATATCTTCCTCTTCTCGGCTTCTGAGGATTCACTACCTGTCTTTAGCAAGGATTGATTAAGCCCTTCACTCTCTTTCTGTAATACCTCCTCTATAATAGGAAATTTCATTTCAATTGGATTTTCTGATGCCCCTATTTCAACATGGAGTTCTTCCCTTGCTAGAGATTGAATAGTAATAACAACTAGGTCCATAGGTGAGGTGCCTAGTCTGTTTGTCTCAGTAGGGGTGGATTCATTTATCACTTATTCAATTATTGGTGGTTTCACTAACTTGGATTTCCCTATAATCTCATAGTATGGTTCATCAATCGCTTCTCTTTGTTCAAAAACCGATGGAAACTTAGGAGTAGGGACCCTATTTTTGCAAGCTCTTCTTGGAGTGTTTCATGGGGCATTTGCTAAAAACAATTTTCAACCCCTTTCTCTTTTTCATTGGAGTATTAACATCATATCCCAACCCTATTTTGTAATTCCTTTCCTCAATATGAATAGGTTGTTTACTATCTTGACCTTCCTTTCCCATACCTTATTTAGGATTTAAGCACATGGATTGCATTATTGGGATTTATTTTTTATAATAAACTATGTCCTTGGGAGGAGGATGAATTTATACTTCATGGATTATTTTCACCTTCCTTTCACCTCCGTGTTTAATCTCTACCATTGGTGTTACCTCCCTTGTCCCCTCCTAGGGAATTAGCCCATCATGAGGAATTCTACCTCATCATCTTCATAGAACGTGTCATAAAGTTTATTAAAATCTATCCTTATGGATTATGAGGTAAGAGACCTCCCTCTTTCCAAGATATTGATGCATCCTCCACAATGCCCCTCTCTTGTGTAGGGGATTGAAAACCTATGTCGTCTTTTGTAACCACAACCACTCTTGTCCTATAGAAAGTGAAATAAGATGGGGTATATGAAGACTTAGGGGTAGGATTATCTTGACTAGAAATACTTGAATGGGTATAATTATTAAGTCCACCTCTCTTTGATGTTTCTCTTAATCTCCTCGAATGTATCCTTGTTAGCCAACTTCTCAATATTAGGTCTTAACTCATGATCATGTGGGTTAAGGACTTGTATCCCTTTCTCTTGTCCTATAATGAGATAAAGATCACACATTGAAGGTGTATCTATGGGTAATTTTAGCTCTTTTATCATCCTCAACACCTCCTCAAGGCCCCTTCTATCTCTTATTGCACACCCTCCCATAGCTATGGGAATTTTGGTTCTCCCTTTCTTTTTTGACTTGATAAAATGGAGGTTGTCAACCTCCACCATTCCCTTACATTATATTTTAGGAAAAATATTATGGGAGTAAGAAGCTTGAGTATCCTAGAATGGGGAGGCTCGATTCCATACAATATAATCATCGTGTAGTTGGATTCCAAGTACCAGTCTTCTCTTTTCATCGCTTCCCCCAACTACAAGAATGATATTATTTCCTTTGACATGCATTTTTAGTTCCATACTAGTTATCAAAGAAAAGGTTATGTACATGAATTCAAATACAAACCAGCACCAGGTGGCACCGTCTTCTCCTTTCTTAACCTATGCGATCCAGTCATATATCCTATTTAAAATCTCTCATTTATCCCTTTCAATACCTAAGGCCTCAAAATGTTGGGGTTGATTAAATATTAAAAGATAAATAAGGTAAGAGTAATATCTGAAAACTCCTATATTATTGAATTCCACTAGTTGTGTTTTCATTCCTGTGACTACATCTTCAACATACTTAAATTTGGGTGTTTTTTATAGTTGTAAGCATCCACTAGTGCCACTATACCCTCATCAATATCCTTATATGACCCTTTCCCCGAAATCAAACTAAAAGTAGAGATGGCCTCTTGGTTCCAAGCTAGGAAACTCTTCCACCTTGAGGGAGTGGAAGAAATTTCTCTTGACCTTGATTATGTCGAAGTCTAGAAAAAAACTTGGCATTTTGAAAAAGCTTCATGTTCATATATTAGGAAGCTTAAGCTTTGAGGGATATCACCTCACCTCCCGAGGTGGTGCCTAACATTCAAGAGATGGATAGTTCTATAATATGAAACAAGACGGTTTGGCCATCTTCAATGGTGATAGTTGAGGTAACAAGGTTGAAATTTTTAGTGTAGAGTTGTATGAATTTGAGAAATGGGGAGAAATATGGAACAAGGTGTTGCACTAGCCCTTATGAACAAAATTTTCTATTGGAAATAGGGGATGACTACTTACCAATAGAATACAAAATGAGTTATCGTGTTGATTTTTTATAAGTCTTAGGGGAATATATGATGACCCATTCATCTACAAATGGAGGAACTTGAGGGGAGGAATTGTCGTTGGCACTAGACCTACTAGAGGTGGCCTGAGATGAATATATTTCAAAGATAATTTTCCTTTTCTTAGTCATATTTCATTTTGAGTGATGAAAAGCAGGTGACTATGTGGAAAATTGTACAAAAAATCTAATAGGATCACAAGGAAAACTTTCCAGGAATCGCAACCAAAAGAGTATGAAGTTTACAAGAGAATTTTGAAAGACGAGAGGTACTAATGAAGACTTACCCACTTTATTAATGTATTTTATTGGATATACTCTTACAGGAAGTGGTCAACAACATCTTGAGCTCCATATATTATAGGATTCTTTCTTGGCCTTCAACGGACAATTGTAGTGAAAAAAGACTATTCTTCAGGGAATCAATTTGGAGGTGGAGAAAACACCCTCACACGAATGGCTAGGATCATCCCATCTAAATGAAGGAATATAGATATCCACCATTAGAGCATGACTATCCCTTTATCTCTCATGTCACACTTTATTAGCTCAAATGGTACTGATTTCTTATAAAAAAAGGTGTAGGATTAATCATGGCCATTAGCAGAGGGACTCACTTTTTGATTCCTTGTGCAACTCCATTAGCACGAATGGCTCATATTACCCACATGATAGGTGCATGATGTATCTTGGGTGTTCACGACAAGGTCTTCCTTTTTTTTTACATGCAACTTTCCTAACACAGATGACCAATATCTCCCCCCGACGAAGTGCATGATCAATCTTGTCCATATGTTCAAGGCCCCCTTCTTATACTTATTGTGCAACTTTGTCACCACGAATGGCTTAGATCTTTTGTCAAAAGATGCACGAACTGATCCAAGTTGTTTGCACATTTTATCACTTAAAAAGTTGTTTCGGGCACTATGGGGATGAAAGGAGGACAACATGTCCCTTGCTAAATTCAACAGTGTCTACAAACTTTAGAACCTTCTGAGACTAAAAACGAACAGTAGGGTCATTGGGATAAATACCTGAATTCAACACAAATGTGACTAGATTTGGTGGGGGTGTTGATGTAGAAAAAGTAGAGCTCAACATTGAAAGGAATCTTGATCTCTGTGAAACTACAGGTCCATGGCCCCATGCCACTTCTTTTCATCATTGCAAAGCCTCATTATAATTGAAACTTAGCACTGAACTCATGGGACCTCTATCATCATCTTCCTTTACTAAGCAGTTCCACTATGTAGGTGTATGTGTTACTTCGGATATTCTCAGGTCGAACAAACCTAGATATTGTGTAAGAAGTTTCAATTTTTATATTGTGTATGATATTTTTTATTTCCAACCCCCTTGATATTATTAAGTAGAACAAACCCAAATATTGTGTAACATGATTCTCTTTTCAATGCAATTATTGAGTAAGAGGTTTTTAGTTACCCCTGAGGAATTGCATAGCAAGTTTCCCATATATAGAGAGAGACACCAACATAATTCCACTATTCAGGAGAGTATGCAGTAGGGATTGAACCATTGCAACAACCAATCTTTGAGAAGAAAAATAAAAATACTTAAAGCAGAGTAAAACATAGAGGATCCCCGAGGATAAGGGATTTTGAAGAAAAATGGATTACCATAGAAAAAAACTCCATAGAAATCAGGAGATTCAACAACATAATCCCATCACAAAACCTTGAGTGTTATTGGAATCCAATATGGAAATTTGTACAGGTCCAAGTACTTTCACGCTATAAATTGCATCTCCAGTGGCTCCAACCAATGCTCAAATGTTAAACAACTAGATGAGGGGTAAAAAGAAAATATAGCAGAAATAACAACCTCTTTACACAATGGGACTTTCAATGTGTGCAAAATTAATGTCCATTTCATTCACACGTCATTTCAATGCTAATCCAACAAATCCATTGCACAATCCTTTGTCTAGACCTCAATTACAAGTGTTGTAGCAGGTCTCATTCATGACCAAACTACAACGAACAACAAATGTTATATATTCATAACTTATGCATTGTTGGAAACCAAGTATAACTTTGTGTTCATGCCCAACATAATTTGAGCATCAAAAACTTCAAAGTAATTGCTACCAACAAATAAAAAAGTGCGAGAAGCATGCATGGAGAAAGACAAGATCGTTGCAACCTTTTTCTATAGGTCATCGTGGGACATGTGACATTGTGTATGTGGTAGTGTCGAGATTCTCAGATAAGTCCCTTCGAGACTGTACAGAGCCCTAGTGCATGTGGCATCCTCATGGCATGGAAAATTTTAACAACCTTCCCTAAATTTATATATATAATAAATGGGGGAATCCTCGCGATACATGAGAAAGTGTGAAGGCTATTTTATCAATAATATACTATGTATAT
Organism: Pseudotsuga menziesii; assembly: GCA_001517045.1. NCBI lineage: Eukaryota > Viridiplantae > Streptophyta > Pinopsida > Pinales > Pinaceae > Pseudotsuga > Pseudotsuga menziesii. The sequence goes on from LPNX011064505.1 coordinate 1,493,633, forward strand.
ATACTTTTTTGGCGAATCTTTCAAGGAATTTAAAACCTTGTAAAATATGGGTGAATCTTTCATGGAATTATAAAACCTTTTAAAATATTGGTGAATCTTTTACAAAAGTATAAAATCTTGTGAAATAATGATGAATCTTTCACAAAATTATAAAACCTTGTATAATATTTAGCAAATCTTTCATAGAATTAAAAATCTTGTAAATTTTGGCGAATTTTTCATTGAAAGATAAAACATAAGTCTTGACAAAACTTGACTTAATAAAATTACCTAGATGATGTTGTATTTAATTTAGATTTGTCACGTACTCTTGCACTAGAACACCTTGTAAAGAAAATCCAATTTCCAAGCTAAATTGTCGACTTTATTTATCACAGCTACTTGTATGCTACTAAGTCCAAACCTACTTGGAGATAAAATGGAGAGATGATTTCATAAATATTTGCAATTTACACTAGAACATTTTATCAAAGTGTGAAGCTCATTTATCATACTACACTCAATGTACAGTCAATGTTCACAAAATATGTTGGGCCCAATCATCCCCCTCAATCTAAAAGTATAGCTGCTACAATAAAAATAGTTGTTTGAAGCACTACTTTAAATACAAGGATTAATCAAAGCTCTCAAAAAAATTCAATGGATGGTTGCATAGCATCCACATTGACATTAACATATTTCTAGCAATGATGTCCCCATTTTCTAGCACGACCTACAATCAAGGTGAATAAGTTGTATAAGAGAAAGATACTAAGGCACCTCTCACAAAACATTAAAATGAAAAATAACACCTATTTTGTAGTTTACAAACTTTCCATAAAATACAAATGCGCATCTTTATGTATGATCCACAATAGGGAAAATTGTAGAAACAAGTACCTCAACATATTCTTTCAATCTTTATTTATAAATATGGACAGAATCCTAGAGGCTACATGAAACTATCTTTTTGTCATGAAATTAACAATAAAATTTCATTAGATGAATGTCAGTCTCAGTTCCAATAGGTCTCCTATGATGAATGCATCATGAACCTAGTAAGTTAGTGCATAGACCATTTTTTTTCTTCTCTTGTCAACTCAGATCTCATTTCCATTTCTAAAAACCAACAGGCCTTTTCAAAGAAAATATAAAATAAACATACTAGATTCTAAAATTTAAATGGTGAAGATGCTTAAGTCAAGCAACAAAGTGAAAGGAAATACAAGCATCTTTCCTTGAAACATTGAATATTTAAAGAGAACAATAATAATTATAAAAAAACATTTAATGCTACAAAGGGCTCAAATCACAATCAAGTATCAAGGGAATAAAAATCTAAGAAAAATAAATGTAATCCAAATTTAAGAAACAAAAAATTCATTTATGAAACTAATCAAGCAAGTACAAAGGGCTAAAACTGCAGTCAAGTATCAAGGGATTAAAAATAAATTTAACCAAAATAAACACAAACTTTCAAATTTGAAAAAATGCTCCAAACAACAAATCATTAATATCTTCCAAGATATCAAAGTTAAAAAGTATTAACTTTTCAATGAGCCCATTCTTGGTAAGTGGAAGTATTGTTAAATTAGTTATTTAACCTTTAATACTAGGACACTATCTATAAGTAGATAGGTCCCAACTTCATTTTCTGTCACATATAAGACAAAAACAATGTCTTAGTTAACTATCAAAACATCAAACTTCAAATAGATTGCATCAAGGAAATGTAGCTTCAATATTATTATATTTAATATGAAGTATAGACTATATAACCTATTTTTACATGAAAGGAAAGTTCAATTTTATATATGGAAGTCCTTCTCCTATCAAGAATTTCATTTTTCCAACCTACTCCAAAAAAGAGGAACATCAAAGTTAAACTAACAAGAATCACATGATCTACTAAATTGCATTCATTATTTATACACTACCAATGTACATTAATTTAGATAATATCTTGTGGGATATCAAATTCCCAATTCCCATGTTGACCCTCACTTTCTGCATTTTGAACATGAACTTTTGTAGATGAAATATCATTATGAGCCTCCAAACATTATGTTATGTATCGAGTTCATTGGAAACATTTGTTATATTGCATTTTCCTCTTCTCTCACAATCTAATCACCAAAGTACTAGAGCTCTATTGAATGGAAAATTGGTAATGTCATACTTTGTTACATATAATCTTAAACAAGTATCCATATTCTTATCAATATTGTTCCTCAACTTTGACTTCAAGAATTATAGTGCACTAAACATTCTCTCATCCTCTACTGATCCCAAAATCATGGATTGACATAAATCGACTAATTTGAAATACTCATACATGTTTTCTTGTAAATATTGAATTTCACCTTAAAAAGTCCATAATTTGATTAGTGCACCATATTCTATAGGTTTCATCAAAACATGATATTGATATGACATTGTTTCAGCAAAGAAAGAAGTTTGTTGATATATTTTTGATGAATCTAATATACCTCCAATCTCTTCTCTTTGTACCTTGACATTCCTACCAAAGTGGTGCAATAAAATATTCAATTTTGCTAAAAAGTCAACTTTAAAAGTGTCTATATCTTTTTCACTATTCCAATATTGAGGGTATACCACAGACATGGCCTCCAATAATTCATCTCGAGGAAATCGTTCTCTTATTTCTGATGATAGTGATTATCCATTTGTATCAAGTTGTGTCTCACTGAAATCACAATATCATTGAACTGGTCTCTTGACACACGAAACTCTTTGGTGTTTTGTCCCATCTTACTAACATAATGAAAGGGAACCATATGCCCATGCATTGTCATACATAGTCTCCCTTTTTCATCAAATTTCAAATAATTTTTGTAACACCCTGTTTTTACCTTGACCTTGGAGATTATTATGACTATACTTTGAGGGAGTTCAATGAAGAATGACCTGGCCATTTATTAATTTGGTATTTAAAAACTTTATTTGGACATGTTATTGAGGGAATCTGGTTGTGGATGAACCTGACTTTGGTAAAATGATTAGCTACTTAAGAGATATGAACTAAACAAAATTGTTTGACATATGGATTATATGATGATTTTAATTATGAATGAATAAGAAATTTATATAAAGTTATCAAGAAAGATATAAATTATATATTGTTGTGAAAAAATTATTGTATAGCATGTACTCTGATGGTCTGTCGAGTGTGATAGGAAAGGCAGGTACATGAACAGAAAGAGAGCATCAATATGCAAAGACTCTAAGGGAGTCAACGACTATGGCAGGTGATACCAAAATTGTTTGTAATGTTATTAAATTTTGATATGTTTTGATGCATGAGCATGAATGGAATCTGAATGAGTCGGGAAACCTCGACAATTGAGGTCAACAAATAATTATGTTATGACTAAAATATTATTTTATGAGATTTGATGCACATGGTTTTATATGTGTAGGTGATGGGAGATGATTTCCAATCGACCCACATCAAGTGACAGGGCTGAGAAATTATATGTGTAAGTCTAGCAATGGGCGACGCGATGAGCTTTGAATAGAGTGAAGAAAACTCCAGCTCATCAAATGTGTGTGCTGTGAGGGTAGGCCGCAAGTCATTCACTCATGAGGATTATACTAGGGGGCGCACAATAGGGATTCGGCCTTATTCCCAACGAACCACCTGGATCTTTGCAGGGTAGGAGAACTGAGGTAACATTGGCTCAGTCGTCATAACCAACTCCACACCTTTGGGAATTATCGAAAGGGCATGCTGGGAGCATAGCGCCTTGATAATTTTGGTTGCGACGAGAATGCGAAGGTATTAAAACACCTAAATGAACTAAAAAGAAATAATAAAAATTGGTCTTAAAAAACATAAACATATATAGATTTGATTAATGAAATAAATAAATAATAATAATTAAAATAATTAAATATAAATAAACCTAAATAAATAATAATAATAATAATAATAATAAATAAAATAATAATAATAAAGGAAAAAATAAATAAATATCAAAGTAAATAAATGAACTAAATAAACTAAACTAAAATAAGGTTGAGTGAATAAAATAAACAAATAAAACAATAAAGTAAAGAATCATTTAAACTAAAGTGATGCATGGATGCATTGTTATTAACGAAAGGGTTAATAAAAAGAGGAAAATGAGGAAGAGAAGGGAAATTTTTCCTCTTCAGTTGCCATAGTGTGAGCACATAATGATTTTGTGACTGAGAGGCGATTGCTGAAGAGTGTGGTTGAATACAATGTGAGCGAGGTTGGGATCCTCCCGGTAGCAGTCTAGCACTGTATTGGTGTTACTAGCCACATATCGCCAGCCCCGTCGAGCTCAGGGGTCCCGGGGCAAGGAGAGTACCCGTCAGGGTATGGTAGGGAGGAAACCAACGGGTTATCAAAGATTGGAAATCGAGTGACTTCAACAGTAGCAGAGCTAGGACAAACAACCTTCAGCCTCGTCCTTAAACATCCATGACTAGCGATTTGCAGGTATGTTGAAATTATTTGAATTTGTTATTGTGGTAGAATGAAAAATTTATATGTACTACAATTTTTATCAGATCTAGTTTTATGAATATGCATGTATGTTAATGGTTTTGTTTGGACCCCATGGAGCATCGTCACAATTTTCAATATTTTCTATATCAATGAGAGCAGTTCAATTGTTAAACATTGGACTTGTAAAAGACCGTGGCATCGTATACAAATTATCCAATGCAAGGAATACCAATTTCCTTGCATTTGTGTACTCTACAATATACATTATACGACTCTGAGCCATTTTCACAAGGACATTCATTTCATGAAGTAAAGGAAGAATTCCATCCAATGTTAATAATGTCTCTACATCAATTAGTTGAAATAGAAGATCTTGAGCTTTGTCTACACTGAAGCGATGTTCATACATCACCCCTACCAATGATTCGTACTCACTAAATAGTCTTTGATATGGTCCATTCAATGAAATCCATCTTGTATCAACATCTTTTAATAGTTTTTTTCCATATGTAATGTAGTCTGCAAATTGTTGAAACTTTGTAAATCACTTAGGACTACGACGAAAGTATGAGTCTCACGTACAAGTTCTTCAACTTTTGAAACCGGTGGAAACTTGCTTACTATGTTAAATGCAAGATTCATCCTATGAGCCATACAATGAATACTGATCATAAACAGTGAACCTAATAGTTGTAGTTTGACACATAGGCCATTCCTTTTTCCTTGCATGATTGATGCTCCATCTTCTCCAACACATACCAACCTTTTTGCAATCATTAAATCATCCATACCATCAATCTCCTTCAAATTCTTAATAACAAGTTCATAAATATTTCAAGTTGTAGAACTCTTCTTCATTTTTTGAATCCCAAGTAGATATGAATGCATAATATGATCATTAACCATCTAAATACTCATGTATATTCATGAAGTATTATCAATAGCTGTAACTTCATCCAAAGATAGTGAAAAAAATCTAGCATTTGCAATCTTCTCTTTCAAATCATCCTTTTCTACTTGAGCTAGACATTTTTCCCATTCCCATACACTTGTTATAGACCAGTGAGAAGATGGAAAATTTGATACTTCAAGAAAAGATACATAGTTCTTATAATCTGGATAATCTTTCATAGGACGGCCTCTAGATAATATGTGAAATACAGTTCTTAATTGCGTTGTCTTGGATAGTAAATTTCTTTCCATTGTTTTTCCAAATAGAGATGTCATAGTCCCTCCACTTGCCTCAAGTTTAATATTACTTATTAAGTATTTATTATATTCTTCTTGATATTCGACATGTCGACATTCCTCAGAAGATTTCCATTTGGTAATAGACTTCTCCTCACCATTTGCAATTTGCTTGATATAAATATTCCATGCATGCTTCTCTATTGTATCTAACTTCATTTGCAATTTTGTTGCTTTTCCCAGTTTCCAACCATATACAATGCATTTAACTTCTCGTGAATCTTCCTTCTCATTTATTGGAGTTATTGGTTCAATAAAAGGAAATTTCGAGACCCATTCTAATTGGAATTGTCTCCCAATGTCCCATTGGCCTTTCTTCCTTTTTCATGATTGTGAATGATTTGTGTTTCCTCCCAAGTAAAAACCTTCAATATTATCATTGCCAATTTATGGTTGAATTGCATTTATCTCACTTTGTTCACTAGATGAACCCATTTTATCATTTCTTATATGGTTATTACATGCATTCTTAAAAGTGTTGAAATCTCTCTCATTGATGGGTTTCTCAAAAGAGTTTGAATCATGAAGAGAACCTGAATTCTTGGATTGAGGCTTCAGAAAGTACGATAATACATCCCATTTTTTTGATGCTTTCTTTCCACGGTCGTTGTTTGACATCTTGTTGAATATTTCACAATTAAAATATCAAATAAATATACAAACCAAAGTGAAACCTGCATGAGAAAAAACAAATAAAATCAGTACAATTTGTAAGATATCCATGATGACATGAATTCTATAGGCTAGAAAATTTGAACCTAGTAACCTAAACCCATCCATGATTAACTTCAAAATTAGACATAAATCCATCAAGATAAATATGAGTTTAGATTTGTTATGTATTTAAAACCTAATTTTTTATTTACATTTTTCATTGCCAAAATACCTAGTAGAAAAAGTGGCATTCATAAGAATCAAGATTCAAAATATACAATAGCATCACTTCCCTAGTGGCCATCACCTCTAAAATTTAAATTTATAAGATGTAATGGTGTCCACAAAGTCATGAAATGAAAGAATTAAAAGCTATGTGAAATAATATCAATAATTTACTTTAAATAGTAATTCTTATCCTAATTGATGAAGTGTCGTGTGTTTGAACATTTTCATAGGGGACTGAGGCACCCTCTATCATCAATATGCTCAGAGGAGAATTTGCATAAAAATAAACTCGAAGGAGCCTTTTACATCATAGGGATTTGGGGACTGGCTTTGAGAGGACTCCGTGGAATAATTTCTTATTGGACCTATATCACCCAAAGAATGTAATAGTGTAGTTCTTTTGTTTAAAATAGAAATTTATTGCAGTTGATTGGTTATAGTGTAGTTATTTTATTTACCATTGGGAATTTATGATGTGTGTGTCCTTACCCTTATCAATCGAAAGAAAATGAACTTATTATGTGCATGTCCTGACCGTTGTCAATCTAATCACACCCAATCACAACTTCAATGAAAATAAAAATCATATCATACTTAATGAGGACACCGAAATATATTCCAAAGAATTTGGTTTCATGAAGTGGCCTAATCACACAAAGCATTTAAGGAAGGTTCATTTGAACAATGGAATAGAAATGGAAGGGGACCATGCGAAACAATAGTCTCACAATATTCACCTTTGAATTATTTTGAGTAGGATCATAGAGTTAGAAATAGGATGTACAAGGCTTAAGTCTTCATTGAAAATGAAAATTATATCTAATTTCATGAGGACAATAAATACATTTCAAGGAATATCCTTTGGTAAATTTCCCTAACACACAAAGATACAAAAGATGCATTTAAACAATGGACTAGAAGTGGAAGGAGATCAAGTGGAACAACAATCTCATAATATTCACCTTCAGAGTAGCGTAAGTAGGACCATAAAGTTATAAATATGAGATACAAAGTTCAAGTATTTCAATGGAAACAACTTAGTGAAACAACCAAATATTGGTTATCCCTAGCTCATTCAGCTCTTGCTAGCACAGCCAAAGGTAATAGCAGTTCCAAATATCATAACAACTAAGCCAGAATAAAACCCACAGTTCCGTTAGTTTCTTCATTTATTAAAGTTTAATGTGTTCCAAAAGTAGAGGCAGATCACACACAAATAGACCGATATCTTATCATATAACTGGCAAGCAGTGGGCACCTATAATTTTTCATTAGTGGTGATCCTATGTGTGGGTTGTCTACTAGGCCTGTGTCTTTCTCTGGATCTTTTCCCTCAAGGGGTGTTCTACCCAATCCTTTAAAGTTTAGATTCAACAACATCTATTCTAATTCTAGAGTCAATGCTAGTTGTCTTCGACTTACTGAATTTAAATTATGGCAAGTATACTGGGGATCAAAGGGTTTCCTAGAAGCACATCATTTATTGAACAATTACGAGTACTCTCAAGGCTTTTGTTGTCTTGACTAATGCTGCCAAAGTCAGGGGGGTTTTTCAATTCACTTAGGACAGGATATGAGGGTAATGTGTTGATGGTGATGAAAGCATTCTTGCACTCCTCATGATTGCAGCTAAGGATCATTGAGATGAAACGGATCTTGACTCCTTGAGGATGGACAGATACTTCTAAATGAGAAGATGCAAAATAATGCTAATATACCTGTAAACGAGGAGATGCCTAAAGAAAATATACTATGACCATTACCAATTGTTGATGTCATTTGTTAGGGAATTATTAGTAGAATCTATAAGAAAAATGACGTCAATATAAAGTCATTTTCAAATTTTGAAAATGCTACTAGAATGTATTTAAATGAGCCAATGCCTATAGGTACAGAACCTCCCTCTGTTTAGGGCACACATATGTGGTTGGATGGACATTTATTTTCTGTATTGTTAGAACATCTGCTCTAGTTTTTCAGCTTCAATGTTTAATCTCAGTGTTTCTGATCACATCCAAGGTCCAATTACCTTCCCATTTTCCCTGGAGTTCAATGCTTCCCCTTGAGGATCCCTCTTTTAACACTTTGTCATAGGATGATAGAACATAGGAACCAATTACATGTGTAAACTAGTAGCATTCGATACGAGCTATCCAGTTCTATTGATCATGCAAATGTATGCTACTTATGTGCCTATTCCTTTATTGTTCAAAGGTTCCACATTATTGATTGGCTAAAACATCATGGTTGATCAAAGCTTCCATATGTGCCTATTATTATTCTGTCTACGGCATTATTATTATGTTTTCTAGAATTATGATGTAAAAGGTTATTCGAATTGAAAAACTTTATACTATTTCAGTATATCCACAATTTAAGAGGAAAAAGCATAAAGATGTTAACAAACAGGATAGTAGACATTGTTTCCACACACCAAAACTCTGTATGTTTGATCTATCCATCAAACCGTATTACATATTTATACATCATATCACACCACTTTCTAACTAGTGAGAGAGAGAGGTTGAAAAATAATCTCAACCCTTTAACCACTCATCCTAAGTTTAGAACAATCTTGTTGGAGACAATCTTTCATCCAATAAGATCAAACATCCTCCTAAAAGAACACAATAAAGCTACTCATGTAGAGATAAAATATACATAATAATGACCATTATAATAACAAACCACAGTCCACTAGTATGATTATAAGTATCACACAATGAAGACAATTAGGGGTTAATAATTCCAACACCCCCCCCCCTTAATGATTGATTGTCTTAATTTTTGTCAAGTCAAGTTTTCATCATCATCTAGTCCTCTACAACAAATGATCCAAAATTAATCCTAATAAATAAAGTCTATATATGGTCCAACTTAGCACTTGCATCTCATACGTCAATAATATAGATGTCATCAAACCATCATCATTCATATAAAGGAACAACCATCCATGGAAATACATGGGTACCTAACCGTTGTGACCATTGATATAGTGTGGTGTCCTCTAGGTATATGGTTCATTTAACTCCTTGATGAGATCCCCCTGAATGTACAAAAGACTTCAAGTTTCTAGACCTACCACACCTCACAAACTCTACAAACATAAAGAGCCATGACCATGGACCTCTCTTGTAAGAGAGTCAAGATGATATTGCATTTTATATCATGTTAACAAATGGGAGAAAAGACATTGCTCCACACCAAAATTGTGTCCGATTGATAAAATCCATCAAATGATCCTTGTTATCAGGAATATTGCACCTTCTGTAGACAAAAGTTGTTCCTCTGGTTTGAATGGTTCAGATCCAGAACAAATGAGTGAACGACAAAGGATGAAGACCTTCCCTGAGTGTTGTAGACACTTCGATTATGAACCTGTGTACCTGCAAACATATCAAACATACAAGAACATCAAAGCTACCAGAAAATCATCTACTTATCTATTCTAGTGACTAAGGAATCTAGCAACATATACATGTGAAATCAAAACAACAGTAATGTGGGACGAAAATCATCTTTGCATTAAGAATGTATGGAGAAGCTTACAACCGTTTCCTTAGTGTCAACAAGCCCCTCCATGAGACAAACACTTCATCCCCATAAGCTCCAACTTTGCTCTCTATGCTCTCCAATGATTTGGAATAGGTAGTCAATCCAACAACATAACAATACCTCTATAGTTCTCCCCCTCAACTATGGATATGAGCTTGTATTTATAAGACTCAATGGATAGGAATATTTGAGAGAATTGTGGGTGAGGTGGCTCCAAGATCCTACCATGGGGGATCTCGAGCTCAACTAACCCATATTAATAGGGATAAGGGAGGACACGATGCTCAAGTTCTAGAAGCCTCGAGAAACTTCTCTTTTTCCCATTTTACCCAGGGTACCGCTTTTCTTCCCTTATGACAGAGTGGTTTAGATGAGAACCGCTTTTATACCAAAGACCATAGGTTGTGGCACCACTTCTCCAAAACAGGATACAGGAGGTGCTGAGCAAGGTACCGCTCATCAGCCACAAGGCAAGCGTGGTGCTAGGTTTTTTCAAGTGTAATTGACAAATGGAGCAATTTTCCACTCTAAGTGTTGGGATTAAGAGAAAACATGGAAGTTAAGGGTCTTATCACATGATGGTGATGGGATTTAGGTATAACAGAATGCCCCCCAAAGCATGAGACTTAGAGGGATACGATAAGTGAGAGCTTTGAGAGAACAAGTTGTCACTTCAAGGTGAAAATGTCAACTCGGTCAGAGAATGTCATCCAGTAGGCATTTGTAGTACATCAATACTTTTGACTCATAGACAAACGTAACCAACTCATGGTTGTGGACCAATACAAGGCAGATCCATGAGAGGAATAAATAAGCATGGCTACTAGAATACAGTGTAGATCCATGTGATAGCGGGCTCAAACTTGGACATACAATGTAGATCTATGTCATATAGACGCAAATTTGAGCATAGCCATGACCATACAAATGTGGATCCATTCTAGATAAACAAAACTCCATCACAACCTAGGAAAAGCAATGAGCGCTAAACAAATACCTAGGGTCTTCGTCTCGTCTTCCACAAAGTACGATTCTATCCATGTGATTACAATGATCTAAAGTCGAACATGGTAGAAACCACTTGATTGTCGGCCAATGATGTGAACCGTTAACAAGTGCGTGGGATATCACCATTGATGTCAATGATTCCCAAGGTACCCTAGTACAATCTACTGAATGTGAATAGATGTCTTGATGTCGAACACTCAGTTGATTCTATCGATCAAAGGTCAATGATGTGAACCTATGTCGAGATCGAGATAAACTGTCATTGAGGCATACATATCTTAAGGTACTATATTTTGTTTCTAAGACTATTTCTCGGATGATGAGCTGATGTCGACGGGAATAGTCTCGTCGAAGGAGGGCCATAGAGAGTCCCACATCGACGACACGAAACTCAGAACATAGTTCTAGAATGATGTGAATGTGGTAACCATAATACTGACTCAAAAGTACTAACACAGAGATTGTTTTGACTGCAAAGGTAAAACGTCTTCAACTTCCCTTTGAACATCGGGCGGCACAACAAAATACTTGGTAGCATGACTAAACCAAAAAAACACACAGTGCGATGGTGGACAATGCATTCTTTTGAAATACTCAAAGGAGTGGCATGACTCATGAGAGTGGATCATCATGGAGATTAGCTGAATATCCAATTGACTGAAATGATATGCAGACAAGTGTCATGTTCAAAGGTAACAACAAACTACTGCCATTTATTTGCAAAATGATCCCCTTCCCATTTTCCCCATCATGATTGATGAGTGCCACTTTTTGGTTTTACAAGTTCAAAGAGGGTAACAAACACTCATTATAGCTCATTCGAAGACAAGTCCAAACTCATATGTTTTATGAACCTGAGAGAGGAGGGGTTCATTCCCAAAAAAGGGTCTCTCAATGTTTAATTTAATGAGTCCAATGAAATAAAACTTGGTATCGTTCATGTTTAGAGAGTTTGAACGACCACGGAAAGAGACTCCATAGGGTCCTTTTTCATAAAATAGTTCACCTGAACCGAAAAAGTGATAACCTACCGTCAGATGAACAACTCTTCAAATGCTTTAATGAGAGTGAAGAAGACAAGATCACTCGGAAATCTTTTCATATTTAAGGAGCCCGAAAAGAGTTTAAAGAAGACTCCACTAGAATTTTTCATGTTTGAATCCAGAGCACAAAAAAGTAATAAACTAAGCTCAAACCAAATTTCATGTTTTAACTAGAGCACGAAAAATGAAAAGTAAGCTCAACACCATCTTACTATTTTTAACGAGCTCAAAGATCAGTTGAAAGAATGCTTGAAGATTGGTTTCATTTTTATGCAAGCTCGAAACCAATGGGTAAATTATGCTTGAAAAATACCATTAACATGATATACAGAGGTTGGAATCTTGCTTCCAGCATGATTTCTAGTGAATCTTACCCCTAGCATGGTTGCTAGGGGCTCGACATGCCCCCCAAGCTTCGTTTTGTTTGATGATTCTTATTCCATACCCAATCTAAAAAACCTGGTTACTAATGTGAAAATGTTCACCAGTGGGGTAGGAAGAACGAGAATCAGGCAGGTGAAAATAAGGTTCAAGTTCTAACACTAAAGGGAAGACTCGACTCAAGGGAAGGGGATATGTCTCATTTTCATGCAAGCTTGAAACATAAGGTAACTATGCTTGGAACATGGTTTCATTTTTATGCAAGATTGAAACCAAAAGGTAAACTATGCTTAAGGAGTGGTTTTATTTTTCAATGAGCTTGAAACCAAAAGTAAACTATGCTCTCAAACCTGCTCCTACCAAACATGATATCCATAGGTTGGTAGGTTGCTCCCATTACATAAAAGCTAGCGGCTTAGCTCCATTATGATGTCCATAGACTAGAGCCATGCCACCCATTTTACCTATGATGGGAAGAATCTAACTAGAAGAAGGGGAAGGAATCACAAGAACATGTGGAACATTCAGGGCAGTTTGATTACTAGGAGTCACGCAATGGTTAGGTGTAACAAAGGAAAGCTGATCAATGGTCACAATATTCCCATCATGGGGAAATTGCATAACTCTAAAGAGTGTGGACACTACAACTTTTATGGCGTAAACATACTCACGTCCAAGGAGCAAACTGAAATCTAAAGGACCTTGGACTACCATAACATCGATGCAGATAGTTTTCCCTCCTAATGTAATAGGAAAATAAGGAAGGGTCCCTAAAGGTACAGTAGGTCTGTGGTTAAAATCCAGTAGCTGATCAATGGATGTGACAAGCTGAGGAGAACCTAAATTTTTCCAAGCAATTGAGGATAGAATACTAACAGAATCCCCTTCATCAACAATAGTGTGAAGTATCCGCCTAGTAGTAACTTTCACAACTATCTGGAAAGGAGCACTCAAATGAAGACAAGACTCTATTAGGTTACTCCAATCAAAGGAAATAATCTCACTACTTGGATAGGGTTCTGTTGAAAGAGGCAAAATTTCCTCTTGTCGAGAACAATCAAAATGAAGCATAAAAAATTCAGCAGGTTTCAGTTCATTCTCTACTGGAAGAGAAGAACAAGACGAATATTTGGTCAAAGCGACTACTTCAGTCTTAACACTCTCTGATGAAAGAGTGGGATCAGGTGGGAATGACATCGACTCTACCACTTCACTCTCCGAAGGAAGAGTGGGATCAATTATAGATGAAACTGAATTGATCACTTGGTCAATCAGCGAGGAATTGAGGGATAACTTACTATCACTTGTTGGAATCACCTGTTGATGATCAGTAATATTTTCCAACCAACGCGAAGCTTCATCCATGCTTGGACAAAGAAAAGTATGATGCACATCCTTGCATATCAAACAAGGATACAAGAATTTACCCTTACAACCTTTTACCAATGGGTCACTGGTTCAGGGAGTATTGTCAACCTGATGATTAGAGGTTGATGACATAGACGGTTTGGACCTTTTAGACCACTCTTCTTGTACACAGGAGAGACCGGGACACTCCTTAAGAAGGTGGCGCCCCTTGCAAATCTTACAAGGGAACTTGGGTTTTTCGAGTGTTCTCTTAGAACAAGCACCATCAAGAGCAGATGGTTGCTTCTTTTTCTCTTTCTTATCCTTCTTATTCTTACCCTTCCCTTTCTTCTTCTTCTTATCCACATGACTACTAACCATAGATCTTTGGTCAAGCGAAGAAGAAGAAAGAGCTAAAACAACAACCAATGAAGAAGGTGAGGTATTAGGTTGAGGTCTATCCTCTCTTGGAGGAGAGGTGACATGTGAGACATTAGGTGTAACAGGAATTATCGGATTAAAATGCTAGACCGGTAATCCTATAGTTAATCTAGGAAGATTTAGAGTGGCAATAAAGGGAGGACCAATACCTTCACTTGGAGGGAATACAAAAGGTACACCTTGGAAAGGGACCTCTTGAGTAGTAGTCCCATATTGGGATGCCATCTCTAAACTCTCTAATAACCCCCTAACTACCACGCATAAGAAAGTACTACTCAAACTAAAAGCAACAAGCAAACATGTGAAAGGAGTGGATAAGAGTCAGGAACCTCACAGGATAAGCCAAAAGGATAACTCAGATGGTTTGAGGATTCCTAAAATGGTCTCCCGATATACGCTAGGTACGTGGGAGCTCAAATCGATAGTAATGTTGTTTAATGCACAATCGTTCACAAGGGGCCTTCCTATATACAATCAAGTACGTGAAGTACCTTTCTATATACCTCAAGGGTACGTGAAAGGTCGTTCGATATACCAACGGTACGTGGAAGAACCGTGCGAGTCTCGAGATGTAGTGCAGACAAAGTAACGACGGCTCCTACATTTTATGATGCCCAAACATGTCACTAACTTATCACTCAAATTGCTAAAATTTTTAACCTAGTACTACCGTTAATTTTATCTTGTGCGTTTAGGTGGAACCATAGAGTGAAAACTTGAAATTAAAGAAGATGCACACTAATCTATATGATAATGCAAGTTTTGCTCTTCAATGAAATTCTACCTAAGAGAGGGAGAGATATTTACTTTTCTTCCAAAAAATGCACACCCCAATGCAAATGCAATTCTATCTTTTCAAATGAAAAGTGAAATATCAATGCACCCCAAACAATCTTCAAAGCAAATAAGAAAGATATCTAGAGAACATCAAACATAAATAAACCAAAAATGTTTCCTATCTTTTCATGCTTGAAAAAGATGCATAAAAACTTAATGGAAAGATGATTTCACTAAGGTTTCCCAAAAAAACTAACTCTAATGCACGGAAAGCTGAAAACAGATATTTCTTCTTAATGAAAGTAAGATCTAGAATTTCAAACAATCATGCACAAAACAAGAAGAAAATCATTCAACAAACGCTTGCGAATAAAGCAAAGGAGAGAGAAAACTAAAAATTCTCTTTGAAACAGACAAGGAAATGAAGAACCAATATTTCCTACCAAGCACTGAAAAAATAAGCATGCAAAAGGAAACAAGAATCACCCCAAGAAAAGAAAGACTCAAAACAACATGGATCACTCACGCATTCCAAGTCCAAAACAAACCAAAACCTACTCATGAAAATGAAATGTATATTTTCCAATTCCAATGAATAATATCTACAGAAAAGAGCAAGATGTTTCAAGAAAAGAAAAGAATGTAAAATCTAATGCAAGAAACACAAACTCTCTTTGAATGCAAAGGGAATATAACAATCAAAGTGACTACATAATACACAATTCATGGAGCATTTTTTTTTTCAAAACTACACTTCATTTTCATCAAAAAGTAAGCCGCAAAAACACACAAAAATCAAAATACAGAGTCTGGAACTACCTGGGCCTACCTGGCACTGCGCAGATGAAGCTGTTGACAGGCGATTTTGAGGCAAAACCGCTTCTTGCTCACTGGATTCAGGCGGCGGCACCACTTATGGCTAACTGGACTTAGGCGGTGGCACCGCTTCTTGCCAAAGGCACATATGCGGTTCTCTGCAAAATCCTAGAATGCACAGGAGAGCAAAAAAATCAAGTTAGAAAGGTCAAAATCTTATAAAAACTGATGAATCAACCACAATACAGAGCATAGAAAGTTAAGGTGGCTCAGATCTAAAGAGGTCTGGATATTTTCAAACCAAAACTTCAGTAGATTAGATGTAGATCTGACTGCAAAGATAGGAGGATGGAGCTTGTATTCAGAGAAGAGTAGTTCAGAAACTGAGGAAGAATAAGACAGATCTATCCCCAGCGGAGTCGCTATATTTGTTATCAGGAATATTGCACCTTCTGTAGACAGAAGTTGTTCCTCTAGTATGAATGGTTCAGATCCAGAACAAATGAGTGAATGACAAAGGATGAAGACCTTCCCTGAATGTTGTAGACACCTAGAATACTGCTTCGATTATGAACCTGTGTACCTACAAACATATCAAACATACAAGCACATCAAAGCTACCAGAAAATCATCTACTTATCCATGCTAGTGACCAAGGAATCTATCAACATATACATGTGAAATCAAAACAACAGTAATGTGGGACGGAAATCAGCTTTGCATTAATAATATATGGAGAATCTTACAACCATTTCCTTAGTGTCGACAAGCCCCTCCATGAGACAAACACTTCATCCCCATGAGCTCCAACTTTGCTCTCTATGCTCTCCAACGATTTGGACTAGGTAGTCAATCCAACAGCATAACAATACCTCTATAGTTCTCCCCCTCAACTATGGATATGAGCTTGTATTTATAAGGCTCAATGGATAGGAATAGTCAAGAGAATTGTGGGTGAGGTGGCTCCAAGATCCTACCATGGCGGATCTCAAGCTCAACTAACCCATAATGATAGGGATAAGGGAGGACACGAGGCTCAAGTTCTAGAAGCCTTGAGAAACTTCTATTTTTCCCATTTTACCCAGGGTACTGCTTTTCTTCCCTTATGACAGAGCGGTTTAGATGAGAACTAATTTTAGACCAAAGACCATAGGCAGTGGCACCGCTTCTCCAAAATAGGATATAGGCGGTGTTGAGCAAGGTATCACTCATCATCCACAGGGCAAGCGCGGTGCTAGGTTTTTTCAAGTAGAATTGACAAACAGAGCAAGTTTCCACTCTAAGTGTTGGGATTAAGGGAAAACATGGAAGTTAAGGGTCTTATCACATGATGGTGACAGGATTTAGGTATAACAATCCTACATATTTACAGTGTTTTAAAAAACACCCATACCAGAACTGGAACCAGCCAGTCAAGGTTCAACCTCAATTAGGCACAAAACTTGGCATGGGCACCGGTTCTGTAATGAACCGATCGGCCCAAATACTGAACCATATGGTTTGTTACCGAACCATTCCAAACCAGTCGGGTCGACCTCCAAGCTCTAGTTTTCCTAAGTGGGACCGCACAGGTGTATTTAATTATGGTTTTAAAGAAAAACTTAAAACATCCTAAATATGAACCCTTAGTCATTGCTGCAGAATCAATACCATATGTTGTCTTGCTATAGCCCAGATATGATCGAAAATACTCAGGTTGTATGTGACTCAACACTGGTACAGTTCAGGAAGCGGTCAACTTTGAGGGTCTTTTATTGTAGTTCCATATGTTTGAAGGGAATGTGCTTCTGATCAGGCCGTAGACAGACCTCTGCATTAGCCTCATCCCAACAAACTTATGAAAGAGAACAAATGAAGTATGATCAAGCATTTATATATATGACTGTGTGATGCTACCCCGCGCAAAGTTTCATTGTTTCTTACTCATATTTCATCACCCTAACTATGCCAAGAATGAAGAATAAGGGTGGGTTAAATTTGCAACAATGCTCTGAGTGTTGATTTATCCCATAGGTGTGCCCAAAATGATATATCATGCCTGGAATTAAGAAGCACATGCCCAGAGTGTTAAATCTTTTTTTCTTTAAAATTGTTTTTTTTTTGTATTTTTGAATGGTCCAGTTCATTGAATCAAATTGATTTCGTTCATTACTAGTTCTGGTTTCATTCTAAGATTCGACTCTCGATTCTGATTTTTAAAACATTGATTTATACATCATATCAAACCACTTCTTAACTAAAGAAAGAGAGGTGTTGAGAAAATCTATCAACCCTCCAACCATTCATCCTCATATTGAGAATAATCTTGCTGAAGAAAATATGTCTTCCAACTAAGATCCAACAACCTCCTAAAAACACACAAAAAGATTATTCAAATAAAGGCAAAGCCTAAACTACATTACAATGACCAACACAATAACAAACCATCGTCTTTTATACCATATTCTTCTGTGTATAATTAAGTATTCCATAAGACAAGTCGGAGTTAAAAAAATCCAACATTGTGTACATGTTGGACTCTAGCATAGGTTTGTATTATCATCATTAAGAGTCGTGCCCTTCTTAAATTATGATGTAAAAAGTGATTCAAATGTAAAATCCTTATATTATTTCAATATATCCAGCAATTTCATAGGCAAAAGGCATAAAGATGTAAATATTAAGGGCCGATATTATTCAAACTTTCTCATCCTGAATTTTGTCACATAAATAAAGTGATGTTAACATACTATACGATTGATGAAATGTAGCTTAATGTCACAAAAGAAAATGGTTACTAGTCTATAAAATGTGACAGTAAATTACTATTTTCACATGAATAAAAAAATTGAAGAAAATGAACCTTATATGCATGTGGCATGACCTTGGAAGAAACAAACCGCCTTTCACAAGATTAGGTAGTGTTGCCATAGAAGTTATTTGTAGAGACTGAAATATATGTGTAGTTGCTTACACTAACTTCCCTAGAATAGCAACCTTCATTGCTTCGATAATTGTACATCTCTTGGGTGCTTCCCAGCCCACTTTCGACTAGGTTGTTCTTGATAACCATATATCCCTCTACATTTTGGGTATTATTAAGAGAGTTGAAGAAACTATTAGAAGGGGCAACGATGGATACATCTTTATTAAATGCATTTGAGATATTTGTTATCACCACATATGTGTCATTTCCTTCCACATCAGCAACATCCATATACAAGGGGGAAAAATTATCAACCTTAGAAGATAATACTGTTCCTGTGGTTGTCTCCACAATAACCTTCCTATTGTTTGTTATTGCTTGTTTCACAATATCTACATCAGCATTGCTTTTAAAAGTGATTAAATTGTCATACTTGAATTCTTGAGAAGTATGAGTAATGAGCATTCCATGAGAGGATTCTACCCAGACTGAGGAAGAGATCCTCCTATCCGTATATGTGTTAAACAATCCATCCAACCCTTTGTAGTTTGACACAAGAGACAACTCCAGATTGGGATCCTCGTGTCCAACCAATTGCACTACCAAACTTATCATCAAGCCACATATGCAAATTGGCATTTACAAACTAGACATCCAGAGCATTGGCCACGCCCATACCGAATGTGTGTTCTTTTCCATCTACCATTTTCCCCAAAAAGGGTGTGACCTCAATCTCATAGTTGGGTAGATTAAATGACCCAATACCAGTAACAAGGCACCAGAACAATGGATTAATACCTCCAGTGTAAATCACATGAAAAGGCCACACAACACCTACAAGGGTCCCATCAATAAAATCCACCACTTCTCTAAAATCCCCATTACCAGCTATACCAGTCAAATTATTTTCTGCAATATACTCATTAGGGGGATCGGACTACCAGAACTCATCATCAAAATGGAATGAAACAAAAATATCCAAAACTTCCTTGTAAGCGTTAGGTGGTATTCGAAAGGACTTCGAATGCACATCATGTAAGGTTTGTTGTTACACCAAAACCTGCAGATGTTGATGAAAATTTGAAACCCAACACAAGGCCCTATCGTCAAGATATTCCCAGAGGTGCGGTGGTTATACCATGTTGTTGTATCGATACTCCAACACACCCCCTCTGGCGTAACTCGGGGGGATTGAACATGAGACCTATGCTCTAATACCATGTAAGGTTTGTCGTTACACCAAAATATGCAGATGTTTATGGACATTTGAAACCCATCACAAGTCCCTATCATCAATAGATTCCCATAGGTGTGGTGGTTATACCATGCTATTGTACTCATACTCCAACAACCCCCACTCCGGCGTAGCTCAAGGGAATTGAACATGAGACCTGTGCTCTGATACCATGTATGGTTTGTTGTTACACCAAAACTTGTAGATGATGATGAACATTTGAAACCCAACACAAGTCCCTATCACTAGGAAATTGCCATAGGTGCGGCGGTTATACCATGCGGTTGTGCTAATACTCCAACACCATGCCTCCGATATAGCTCGGGGGAATTGAACCTGATACCTATGCTATGATACCATGTAAGGTTTGTCATTACACCAAAACCTACATATGATTATGAACATTTCAAACCTGGCACAAGGCCCTATCATCATGATATTTCCAAAGGTGCAGCAGTTATACCATGTTGTTGTATTGACATTCCAACACCCCCCCTCCGGCATAGCACAGGGGAATTGAAACCAGGATCGAAACCTGGCTCTGAAACCATGTAAGGTTTGTCGTTACACCAAAAGATCTAGATGATGATGAACATTTGAAACCCAAAACAAGGCCCTATCACTAGGCAATTCCCAGAGGTACGGCGGTTATACCATGCGGTTGTACCGATACTCCAACACCCCGCCTCCAGCATAGCTCAGGGGAATTGAACCTGAGACCTATGCTCTGATACCATGTAAGGTTTGTCATTACACCAAAACCTGCAGATGATGATGAACATTTGAAACCCACCACAAGGCCCTATCGTCAGGAGATTCCCAGAGGTGTGGCGGTTATACCATGTTGTTGTACCGATACTCCAACACCCTCCCTACGACGTAGCTCGGGGGAATTGAACCTGAGACCTATGCCCTGATATAATGTAAGGTTTGTCGTTAAACCAAAATCTACATATTTTGATGAACATTTGAAACCCAATACAAGGCCCTATTGTCAGGATTTTTTCATAGGTGCGGTGGTTATACCATGATGTTGTACCGATACTCCAACACATCAGATGAATTTTCTATCTAAAACCAGGATCCCCCATTCTAAGAAATAGGAAGTGAAATAGGAAGAATTATATCTGCAAACCCCGGGTTATCTAACCTTATTTTCCCATAATCTCCATAAAAATGAAACGTTATATTGACATGATAAACTCCAGTATATTGTAGAAATTCAGGCCTGCAGTAGATTAATTTCACTCACAGCAATTAACAATTGATCATGCAAATTATCAACAATGGAGACTGAATATGGAGCTGTAACACAAAATTATATTAACTGAGTGTACAATAGCCAACCCTGTAATAACATAGGCTGCTGAATATATAGAATACATGAGCAAATCGAATGCATGAGGAAGCATCCAAATCTAGCATAAAGCAGGCTTATCCAAAATAGGCAAATCCCCCATAGGTGTAAAAAGCTGATCCCAAATCTATCAAGGACCCCACGAATTAGCAAGGGCGCATGGGCAAGCTAAAGAGTGGTCAAATGGCAGCTCATACATGCTTTTGCATGGAGGAAAGAGTGGAGGATGAAAGGGGAATAAAACAAGTTCACCTCACCTAGTCTAGCTTTCCTTATGTGCTTTAAAACTGGAAAAGCAGTCAACAAAGCAGAAAAAGCAGAAGGGCGCCTAGGAGGCCAGGAATAAAGCAGATTTGATTCCCAAGGCTTTCCCAAGCGCTCCATGAGTCAATAATGGCAAGTTTGACCTCTATGGATAGGAAATTAGCAACTTGCACATGGTGGGACTCATGGACTAGGCAAATAAGACAAAACAAATGAAATAATGTCTAAGTGGGTAAATACTATGGGTTGATTATTCTAACATATATGTCTTGTCAACTATGTTATTAAGCTGGACTTCAAGGGTTTTGAGGCTTATCTAACAATGAATAATACCTAGTAATATCCTTAAGAATGATCCATTCAATCCCTTTCATAGTAGGCTCTGCTATAAATGTGCGAATAATCTCCACTCCACTCAACCACACACCTGTAATTCGATCAAACTGCCTCCCCTTACACGTTGCCTTCCACTCCATCACTACTTTCTGCCAATTTTTCTTACAATTTGGGGGTGGGATATACTCTACTAGAATTGGAGGCTCACCATATGTGAACCCAAAATATTGGTGTAATAATTGGACAGAACATGGCTTCTCCTTGGGGAGCTTAATGGGTGTTGTAACCTCAAAATATAGCAATGGATTGTCTTGAGATAGAGACAGATTTACCTTGTTTATAGATGGGACGACCGGTTTAAGATGACAAAATTTTCAAATCTAATTTGAAGGTTGTAAAGGACATCGCCGCATAAACTAGCAATCCCAACAAATGTTGATGTAACACCCGCGGAGTTTAGGTACCACTAATGTTTGAAGGTTATTCATTCTCAGAACCTAGAAAATGAAGCATGGGTTTCATGGCTTAGGGTTGTTACTATGGAAAGAATTCATAGGACTGCAGTCTTAGTGGGAAAAAATCCATTTTCAGATTTCATAATCAACCCTTAATTGCTTCTTATGCACCTAGAATTGAGAAAGGGTTGTTGCTTGATGGTTTTGGTATGGTCAAGAATGTCATTTCAGGGCTATTTTGTGGCTAAGATATGTTTGGAAAAGCCCTAGTTCGGTCCAAACCTGCTAAATAACCCTCTTCACCACTGTTTACATGCCTATATTTATGAAATATGTTGCTTTCTGCCACTGTCCATTTCTAGAATCACTTCAAAACGACCCATATTTCCTTTTTTGATGCACAGAGTTCCTTCAAAAACATTTTAGACTTGATTCTATTGATGTAATTGTAACTTCAGAATGTATTCACTTGTATTTCTTATGTATTGTAACCCGATGTTTATTCTAGGATGTATTTGTAATGTACTTGAGTCATGTCATACCCCGATGTTCCTATTGGGAAGTTTCTATAATGTAAACAAGTCATGTCAAGTCAAGGTGGTTAACTCTCCTATTGTCTAAGGGTTAAAGTCCCCGCAGTTCCGGGGCACTAGGGTTATTAGACTCACCTGGTGAATTCATCCCTAGTTAGGTTTAGTCAAGTCGGGAATTAGTATAAATAGAGATCTAGCCTCTCTATTTATCACACACTCATCCACGCTCAGTTGTAGCGCATAGCTAAGGAAGAGAAAGACACTGGGGCAAGGAAGAAAGAGGTTACTGTTGTCGAGAGATCATCTTACTGTTTTTGGGGTTCACTTTGGTGCTGATTCTATCTCTGAGGAAGTTGCGGGGTTTTCTCCATTTATAGTTTCCCTGAGGAAAAACACTATGTTCATTGTCTCTTGTGTTTGATTGTTGTGCTTGTTGTTCTCTCAATTAAAGATCCTAATGAAATGCTAGCTTAATGTTTAAAATATAACATGGTATCAGAGCTAACCTGAGAAGAAGATACTATGCAGCTACGGGAACTAGGGATTACTATTTTGGGGATCTCTCTCCACAAATTTTCAGCAAAAGTAGGGTGGAATAACTCTCCTCCCTAGGGCACATCTTTCTGTTGAAGCAGAATCCAATTTTGAGGTTTTTCAGTTTTAGACCCGACACTACTACCGAAAATTAGGGCTTTTCATAGAAGAGGAATTTTTCAGTGAGCCCAGGCCTGGATTGATCTCCTCCCCAAAATCAAAGTTAGGGATCAAATTCAAAGCATTTGGTTGGACAGAACTTTGGAAAAGAAAAACCCTAATCTGCTCCTCAACCAGCACTACAGGATTTCAGCTCCAAATCCAGATCCAACATCTTGACCTGGTAAGATCTAAATCTTTTGTATTTCCATTTGAGGTTCTCAGTTAAGATGTATCATCATACCAAGCTTGATAAAAATCTTGAGGGAGCTAATAACTTTCGAGCCTGGAAATATAGGATCTCCCTAGTTTTGGAAGAAAATGAGTTGGACTCCTACATCCATGAGGAGGTTCCTGTTCCAGAGGAATATGAGGCCAAGGCCTTACATAAGAAGAAGTTGGTTATGGAAAAGAGGATCATTGTATATTCTATCAAGGATCACCTCATTCCACTGGTGTCCTCCCTCAAGACACCTAAATCCATGTTTAATGCCCTAACCAAACTATTTGAAGGGAAGAACATCAATCGGAAGATGACTCTAAGGAACCAGTTGAAGAATGTCAAGATCCAGAATGAGGAGACCATCCAGTCATACTTCACAAGGGTCTCCCAGATCAAAGAACAACTAGAAGTTGTAGATGAAGAAGTGGAGAATGCAAAAATTGTGATGACAATATTGAATGGCCTCCCTAGGTCATGGGATTCTTTCATCCAGGGAATCTGTGCTTGAAAGAAGTTGGTCAAGTTCAGTAGACTATGGGAAGAATGTTCTCAAGAAGAAGCTCAGATAGTAGCTCGAGAAGAAAAGATGGGAAGTGAAGATCAAGCTCTCACAGTACACTCCAAGAAAGGAAGAAGGGAAAATCATCATCACCAAGGTAAGCATTCTCATCAGAAAAACAATCCTGTAAGAAGGGATTCATCCAGACTCAGATGTTATACATGCGATGAAATAGGACACTTTGATAGAAATTGTCCCAAGAATAAGAATGGATCCAGGAAGAAGAAGAACTCCAAAATAAGACATCATGCTCACACTACTGAGGATGATGATCTTCCCAGGAAGAGAGTAAAACAAGAAAGTGAAGACTCTTCAAGTGAAGATGAATATGTTCTGATCCCTGCTCTCACAGGAACTGTCACTCATGGAAGCAAAGATTGGCTTATTGACAGTGGGGCTTCCAAACGCATGACAGGTTTCAAGGAATCCTTTGAGAAACTATCCGAACATAATTCACCCCATGAGGTGAAGCTTGGGGATGACTACCAATATCCCATAAAAGGTAGTGGTGAATCCTCCTACAAGCTAGACTCTGAAAAGTCTATAAAAATGAAGGATGTCTTGTTTGTACCAGGACTGAAGAAGAATCTTCTATCCATATCAGCATTGGATGCAAAAGGCATGAGGGTTGCATTTGTAGATGGCCAAGTCCTCATGTGGCCAAGAGGAAAGGCTATTGATGATGCAATAGTGACTAGAGAATAAGAAGGAGGCTTATACAAACTAAAGGGCCATCCAGAACAAGCTATGACACAGTAGAGCCAAATGAACTTTGGCACAAAAGGCTTGCACATGTGCATTACAGAGCACTACCACTTGCAAGAAAAGTTGTTGAATGTCTTTCAGAGATTCAAGCAAAACATGAAGGGGTCTACAAAGGATGTGCAAAAGGAAAGAATACAAAGAAGACATTTCCAAGTAGCGAGAGCAAGGCAAGGAATCTTGGAAATCATCCACTCCAATGTATGAAGACCAATGTCATTAAGTTCACTAAGCGGGTATGTATACTATGTTTCTTTCATTGATGAATTTTCTAGGAAGACATGGATTTACTTCATGAAGAACAAAGATGAAGTTTTCAGCAAGTTCAAGGAATTCAAAGCCTTGATCAAGAACCACACAAAAAAGAAGATCAAAACCTTTCAATCAGATAATGGCGGAGAATTCACATCAAATGAATTCAAAGACTTATGCAAAGAATCAGGGATTAAGAGGGAGTTGTCCACTCCTTACAATCCACAACAGAATGGGTTTGCAAAAAGGAAGAATAGAACCATCATGGAAGCTACAAGAGCAATGCTTCATGATCAAGATCTTCCTATGAATCTATGGGCAGAAGCAGCTAGAACAGCGATGTATGTACAGAACCGTACTCCACATAGAGTACTCGAGAAAAAGACTCCTAAAGAAGTCTTCTTCGGCAAGAAACCAGAAGTCAGCCATCTCAGAATATTCGTGTAACGTCCCCGACCCTTTGACCAACGAAGAGGACGGTACCATGGCGTTAACCATCTGGGCTAAGAGCCCCATGAACATGTATATTCATATGAAATGCTGAAGGAGAATGCTTTGAACTAGAACATACATACATGAACATTTATCATACACAGCGGAAGCAACATACATTCGTACAAGCATTCAACATGTTCATCATGATCATTAATAGTAAATAGGATTGCAGAAGTAAAATAGCCAAAATTACTTATCTTATAAAGAGCTTGTTCCGCAACCAGCTACGTCACTGCAACGTTCCACCCAACCATAGGCCAACGTGCTCCTTAATCTCTCAGCAACGCTGCCACCCCCGAGCTGGGCATGATTCTTCAAGGAATAAGGAACTAACAAGCTTACACATAGCCAAGGTAACAACACCACAAGGGTACACAGTTCAGCCAAGCCAACACGGTTGGGTTTTTCAGGCCATCCAGGAGCTGGGAAAGGCTAATGCTAAGCTGGTGAGCTCACTGAAGAGCTGCAGACACCAACACCAAGACCATCCTGGATTCTAGAACACCCACACACACCCAACACAAGGAAGTCAGTCCCTTCTCTGCAACGTAGTCCCTCAGACCCTAATCTTCCCTCCAGTGCTCTTCAGGGGTTGTGGAGAAGAAATCCAGCTCAGTGGCTCTGTCCGTGTGGTTCTCAACCCACCAGGTTTATCAAGCACTTTAGGACCTCATTCACCAACCCCAAATAGTCCGGGGACAAATCCACTGCATGCAAGCATCCAAACAGCTATTCAAGCGTTTACAGGGAAAAACACAGTCAAGCCATCGTGGCAAACAACAGTTAACACACTCACATGAATACATAGCAACCAATCTTTAATACTATCACTGCGAGACTTACACCAACCAGAAAAATGGTTAAAAGACACGACCAACATTCACAGCTCAGCGTGGATTCACAGGAAATATCACCCCGATCTTCTACCAATTCTACATTGCAGGTAACTCAATGCGTGGGGAAAAACCGCTCCCATCAATCAGTGGGGAGAAATCCCAATAATTTCTGCTGAGATCCGCTATGATGGATACAACAATACACCGTCGAATGCGTGGAGGTCGAAGTTGATTCTCTACGTGGGTTGCAAAGAACAGAATTACGAACCGGCAATTAGCACTAGAGAGAGGAGGCGAACCCCCACACAAAGGATGGTAAAACATTTTATCCCCGTCTTGCATGAGGAAGACGAACAGCCACGATCCGAGGGAGTGGGAACAACGGTCCCTACGTCGTGGAGAGGAGAGCAAGCGTGGGCATGGTAGTGGTCTTCCTGCCAGCCAATCAATGCCTCAACTAACAACAAAGGAAATATCCAAGGGTGGTGGTGACACATAGTTTTCCCCCCCGTGACTCAATGTTCCACATCCCCCTTTCCTTATCCTTTGGAATCATGCCCCTTCTCAATTTAGTTGCTGCGAACATAGATGGTTGGGTTATTTAATTAAAATGCGTGTTTACATGATGCCACAATTAAATATATGCCGCATGTCCCGATATACCATCGGTGACCATTCCTAATCAGAAACACAACATAACCAAATATATGGTGGGGCCTTGGCCTTTAGCTCCGCACCATGATTATTTACAACATATGTATCCTATGTATTTTAATGCAAGCGGGGTTAAAACCGGGGTATTACAATTCGGATGTCCAGTGTACATACACATTCCAAAAGAGAAGAGAACAAAACTAGATCCTTCAGGAAAGAAGGGTATATTCGTGGGATACTCTGAAAGCTTGAAGGCTTACAGAATATACTTCCCAGGATACAAGAAGATCGACATCAGCAGGGATGTAACATTTGATGAAGACATAGCTTACAACAAATCCAGAAAGAGACCTGTTGAAGATATTGAAGAAGCAAAAGCACCCAGAATTCATGATACAACCATGAATGAATTTGAAGAACCACAAAGATCTGTAGATCCACCTCAAGAGAAGAATCCTCACAAGAGGAAACCTACTTGGGTATGAGAAATTATCCAAGGTGCGGAAAGATATGGAGCTCCAGAAGAGAATCACAGAGAAAGAAAGAGAACTAGATCTTGCTCCATATATGTAGCCTTACTATGTGACTTTATCAATGAAGAACCTTCCAGTTATGAAGAAGCGGTAGAATGGAAAGAATGTAAGGATGCTATGATCGAAGAGTATCAATCGATCATGAAGAATGATGTTTCGGATGTTGTCCCAAGACCAGAAGGGAAGTCGGTTGTAACTTCCAAATGGATCTACAAGATCAAGCATGCTACAGATGGTAGCATAGATAAATATAAGGCAAGATTTGTGGCTCGAGGTTTCTCCCAGAAAGAAGGAATAGATTATGAAGAAAGCTTTGCACCTGTAGCTAGATACACTTCCATCAGATCGGTACTTGCTTTGGTTGCAGTAATGAAATGGAAGATACACCAAATGGATGTCAAGACTGATTTCTTGAATGGTGTAGTGGAAGAGGAAGTGTATGTATAACAGCCACTTAGTTTTGAGACACATGACAAGGAGTCTCATGTGTGCAGATTGAAGAAATCCCTGTACGGTTTGAAACAGGCACCCAGGACATGGTACAGTAGAATTGACAGCTTTCTATCCAGTTTGGGATTTACCAAGAGTAAATCAGATTCCAACCTTTACTAAAAAGTTGAAGATGGAAACCCAGTGATGCTTCTACTATATGTAGATGATATGTTTGTAACAGGTATGGATGGGTTGATTGCTGATATGAAGAGAAATCTTGCTGCCGAGTTTGAAAAGAAGGACTTGGGTATGATGCATTATTTTCTAGGCATGGAGGTGTGGCAGAATACGGATGGAATCTCCCTCGGACAAGGGAAGTATGCAGTAGAGATCCTGAAGAGGTTTGGGATGATGGACTGCAAGGCCATGACCACAAATATGGAATCGAACCTGAAGCTATTGAGTGATACTTCATCAAAAGTGGTTGATGCTACGATGTATCATCAGATGATTGGGTCCTTAATGTACCTGACGAACACGAGACCATATATTTGCTTTGCTATGAACACCTTGAGCCAGTTCTTGACAGATCCGAGACATGTTCACTTGATTGATGCAAAGCATATTATAAGGTACCTAAGGGGTACAATTGATTATGGGCTCAAGTACGAGGCGAATCAAAAGATTAACCTGGAGGGTTATGTTCATTCAGATTGGTCTAGGCAATGCCATCGATAGAAAGAGCACCTCAGGTTGTTGGTTTAGTATGGGATCAGTTGTGATCTTTTGGTTTAGAAGGAAGTAATCCTATGTGGCACTGAGTACAGCTGAAGCAGAGTATGTTGCAGCTTGTTTAGCTAGTTGTGAGGCAATATGGCTGCAGAAGCTACTATCTGATTTATTTGATCTCCAGATGGATGCTACTTGTATACATTGTGACAACCAGAGTTGTGTGAAGTTGTCAGAGAATCCAGTGTTCCATGACAAGTCAAAGCATATCGAGATCAAGTATCACTATATCAGGGATATGGTGCAAAGGGGAGCAATGAAGCTCCAGTATGTTGTGACGGAGGAACAGATAGCTGATGTATTGACAAAGCCATTGGCTAGGGTGAAGTTCGAGTACTTTAGGGAGAAGCTTGGTGTTCTCCAGATCAAGGTTTCCTCCAAGGGAAAATGATGAGACCCATAGCCATTCTAACATGGTGAGAGGATTGGTTCCTTCCATGGTCAGATGTAATGGCTGAGCCATTCTGTCATGGTGAGAGGACTGGTTCCTTCCATGTCAGATGTGAGTGCTGAGCCATTCTGATGTGACTATAGGATTGGTTCCTACATGATCAGAAGTAAGTGTTGAATTCCATCCTGGGAATGGAGGCACCTGCTCAGTTACTAGGTAGCTTAGTCTGGGACTAGGGGCCATTCTGATATGACTGTAGGATTGGTTCCTACAAGATCATATGTGAGTGCACGCCCTTCTGACATTGGTTGTCAAATGTAAGTGCATAGCCCTTTCGACATGAAGGATTGGTTCCTTGCATGGTCGAATATAAGTGTTGAGCCTTTCCT
The DNA here is from genome assembly GCA_001517045.1 of Pseudotsuga menziesii. Classification (NCBI taxonomy): domain Eukaryota; kingdom Viridiplantae; phylum Streptophyta; class Pinopsida; order Pinales; family Pinaceae; genus Pseudotsuga; species Pseudotsuga menziesii. The sequence goes on from LPNX011064505.1 coordinate 1,523,700, forward strand.
GATCATTGGTTGAACGGATGTAAGTGCTGATCCTTTCTGACATTGGTTGTTAGATGTAAGTGCAGAGCCTTTTGGCATGGAGGATTGGTTCCTCGCATGGCCAAGTGTAAGTTCTAGGCCTTTCCAATAATTGGTTGAACGGATGTGAGTGCTGGGCCTTTCCAATCATTGGTTGAACGGATGTGAGTGCTGGGCCTTTCTGATAGGGTTGTGGGCTATGTTACCACATGGTCAGAAGTGAGTGTTGGGCATTGCCTTTCTGATATGATTATAGGATTGGTTCCTACATGATCAGATATAAGTGATGGGTGAGCCATTCTGACTTAGGGTCAGATATAAGTGCTGGAAAAGACCTACATGGAGGGTAGGCCTACATCCAGCATGAAAAAGAGTTGGCTCTGTAGAACTTCATGTGACGAGAAGAATCATGAGATAGCACCTGTGAAGATTCAGTGTTGATGATCTAGTAGAGATGATCCAGATCCAGAGATTATGCTCCAGTGATGATCCAAATCGAGGGATGATCCAGATCCAGTGATGATGATCTAGATCCAGTGATGATGATCTAGATCTAGTGATGATCTAGATCCAGATGAAGATGACTTGAAGATGAAGATAACTTGAAGAAGAAGATGAATTGAAGATAGAGATGACTTGAAGGTGAAGGTGATGAAGACTCGATGATGATCCAGATGATACAGACAAGAAGACTTGTGCTGTTAAATTGTGTCGAGAGAATACCTTCCTAGTTAAGAGGGAGTGTTGATGTAATTGAAACTTCAAAATGTATTCACTTTTATTTCTTATGTATTATAACCTGATGTTTATTCCGGGATGTATTTGTAATGTACTTGAGTCATGTCATACCCCAATGTTCCTATCGGGAAGTTTCTATAATGTAAACAATTCATGTCAAGTCAAGGTGGTTAATTCTCCTATTGTCTAAGGGTTAAAGTCCCCGCAGTTCCGGGGCACTAGGGTTATTAGACTCACCTAGTGAAGTCGTCCCTAGTTGGGTTTAGTCAAGTCGGGAATTAGTATAAATAGAGAGCTAGCCTCTATATTTATCACACACTCATCCACACTCAGTTGTAGCGCATAGCTGAGGAAGAGAAAGACACTGCGACAAGGAAGAAAGAGGTTACTATTGTCGGGAGATCATCTTACTGTTTTTGGGTTTCACTTTGGTGCTGATTCTATCTCTAAGGAAGTTGCAGGGTTTTCTCCATTTATGGTTTCCTCGAGGAAAAACACTATGTTCATTGTCTCTTGTATTTGATTGTTGTGCTTGTTGTTCTCTCAGTTAAAGATCCTAATGAAATGCTAGCTTAATGTTTAAAATCTAACAGATTATAGGGATATTTATGTCAAAGGGACCGCATAATCAGACAACATCAAGAACAATGTGATGGTGCATAATTGGATCGGATCATATTAGAGGGTGAGATTACGAGTTCTGGATTAGGGGACAAATGACAGAAAGGCACATGGAGTATAGTAGACAAGTGGTAAAATGGTATTGCAAAACAACATGTTTTAGAAGATAATTTTCAACTTTGAAGATAAATTCAAGAGGTATGTTTCCCCTGGACTTGCTATCATCTTTATAGTTAAGTACTTTGGCATCCATCGTGTTAGCTTCCAAACTTGGAGGAGATACATGGATGATCATAGTATTGATGAGATTTTATAGTTGTTGGATGTGATTGGAAGACTGGGGTTGAGGGAGGTAGGTGGTTTTTATGAGGGTGACAAATTTCAAAAGGCCATTAGGGGTGCCACCCCATAAGAAACACTTTTGACATAAATATCAACATAAGTAATGTTGGGTGTATAGAATATAAAATATGTTAAATACCATGGAAATAGAGAAATTTGGGTCTTGATGGAATTGGAAAAGGATAGATGGAACATGTATTGCAATGGTAGGAAGTATGCCACTAAGCCTATATCAAATGATACGACTCTTGTGGTCATAGTAGGCATCTCCAAATTCAACCTCAATTTTAAAAATATCACAGATTGTAACAAATTGGTTAGTAACTCATTAGCAAGTGATTTACCAGTAATTCAAGAATCCATGAATTTGTCCTTGGCATCATTTTCCCTTCCCCAAAGTCTATGTCTTTGCATAGTGTTTTCTAGTTATCATCTTGTCACCTTTGGGTATAACCATCCAAAATGGAGCCATGATTGTCTATCAATGGATCCTAGAAGAGATACAATATGCACATATATTCTCAATTCCAAAGTTGGGAATCCACGAATAGATGGCCCACTTAATTAACTAATTTCCAATATCATACATAATATGTTACACAAAGAAAAAATGAGCTTATGCAAAGGAGAAACAAGATGGTTATGGAGATGACAAGGCTTATGTTGCAAGGTAAAGCAGTTCCCAATCAATATTTGGCCGGAGCAATTCATATTGTTGTTTATTTGTTGAAAAAGATTCCTCCAAGGCATTCCACCTAGAGAAGCATGGTCCAGAGGAAAGCCTTTGGTTAAACCTAAGAGTATTTGGGTTTGTTGCGAGGGCTTTGATTTTGAAGGTGAAAAAAATATAAATTGGATCTGAAGTGTATACAGATCTTGATTGTATTAGTGACCAATCCAAATCATATGGGTTGCTTTTGATACTGTCACTAACTAGATAATTATTAGTGGAGTTGTTTCAAAAGCTGTTTCAGGTTCTTATTTATAATTGTTAGTTTGGGGCTAGAAAATGAATTGATTTGCATGTTGACAAGAAAGCATCAAGAATTGGTATGCGAGATGCACATGAAGATGTAGATAATAGAATTGCTTCAAAAGATGCAAAATATGTTGCTAATTTAGTTGGTATAATAACAAAAGAGGGGCAAATGGTCTCACACCACATGACAAGATCTGAGGGAGGATGAGCTTCCACAACCTAGTGAAGAAGGGCCAAGAGGTGGAAAAAAGTAAAAAGATAGTTCAACAGGTAATTATTCTTTGATTCCTGATGTTTTGAACATCAAAAGATAATTGCATTAACGTCTTCTAAACATCGATACTATAAAGTACAACATATTAAAATGGCCACAAGCAGAATGCAAAAGCATTTTCCAAAAAAACAATAGAAAACCTAAAGCTAACAGAACAACTATACATGCAAACACAAGTAAAAATAAGAGAGGAGTATCAGTCACTATTGTTATCAAAACAAATGGAAATATCCACCCTGATAAATTGTATGTTAATGTCCTCAGAAGACTGACCTACATTGATGGGCTTCTGGAGTGTTCTGCAACAGTGTGTGTGTGTGTTACCACTGTTAAAATTTCTATATCTAAATTCTTCTAAGCATTAGTGCACATGTGACTGTTTTGGGTGCACGTGTGAACCAGGTCTGGATGCTTCGGTTGCAACAACAAGCAGGACAGTGAGAGTTCACTTCCTCATTCTTCTTCTCAGCAGTATGGTGCATTGGCTATGAAGGGTGACTATTATAGAATGGATTGTTGTTATATTTCCAGCAATCTCTTTTCAGTATTTCGTGTGTGTTAGTGGTTTTTTTCAAGTTGATAAAAATACCTTTAGTTTCAATTAGTAGCTTATTTTTCTATTTGCATTGAACTATTCAGTTTTAGAACAATTCTAATTTTGACCTAGTCCAAGAAGGTGCATGAATTCTAGTAGTAAGGTGCAGATCCCAATGAGACCTAGTCTTCCCTAATGGATCCTGTTGTCGCCTTTTGTGCACCTTGGGGGAAAGCGGAAAAAATATTCAAGCTGCTTGGTGTTTCCTTGGAGGGACGTCTCGAGTCAGGTACTGTCACCTGCTCCTCACTCCTCCGTTTAGGACACACCTAACGGAGGCAAGCAAGGTAGTCCCTACAAAAGAGTTTCTAAGGCTATTGAAGTTTATTAGTTATGGATGAAATGGTTGTTAGGAATTGTTTTAGAATTTAAACAATATTTAAATCAAGTACTACAAAGATTGAAATAGTATAACTCAACAACATACAAATGGCATTCACAATAGACTTGAATGAAGAAAAATAAAAGATTGATGCAATATAAACCAGTGCCAAAATGGAGTCAAAGTTAAATAAATTTCGCTGAGAATGAGAGATGTTTTGCAGTGTATTTGGTTAGTTCTAAACTTATTTAATGATGAGTGAGTTAAGGGAAAAAGAGGATTCCCGATATACTATGAGGCACTGGGATTATGTCCGGATTCTAAGAAGAGTGGCTCCGCACGAGAAAATATGGGCTAGATTGGAGTCATGGGGGGTGTTCAACACTACACCAACAATGATGTATCCTAACAAGACCCCACGATCGCTTTCTAGTTGTTCCCGCTTTCCATGAAGAATTTTCCCACTACTTCTTAGGCTCGTTACGCTGGATTTTTGTAATGTTTGAGGGCTGTAAATTTTATTAATGTGAATTGATTAATTAGATTTGAGGGATTAATGAATGCACAATACTTCTTTGATATCCCCAAGTGTCAGACTAAGACGCGAGGAGTATAGCATACACAATAGAGGAAAAATGTTTGTTCCAACTTAGTGAGTAACGAATAACAAATGTACTAATCTATATAGCTCGTTAAGGACGGATTGTGTGCTTGTGATTTATTCTAAGCAATTCATCAGTTTTACTTATAATCCTTACTCGGGAGTTCAAGACTGGGTTAGATCTACAAAGAAAGAAAGCACATAAATATTGGAAAATAGATCTGACTAGATGCAAAACCTTAGACTAATCTAGAACTTAAAAGAAAGCGGTAAATCAAAAATGAATCACACTAGGCGATACAGGCTTCCCCCAAATGGGGGAAGGGGGTTTTCGAAACCGTAATCCCACTTGATTTTTATTAACTTTATTACAATATGATTTTTTATAAACGGGGTTCCCTTTTGATCTTGGAAAGTGATGAAAAATTCTTACAAAGATTTCCATAGAAGGGGGGATTAGAGGAGGTGATTTGAGGAGCTTGAAACCTCAAAATTTCTCTGGAATTTCCACTTAACTTGTCACGAAAAGGAAAAAACCATCAAGCTATGTATTTGTAAATTAGTGAGTTAGTCAATAAAATACAATAAGAAAATACAACCTAGTACTTTTTGAAAGATAGAAAGATTTTATTACTTTGAGTACTAGGAAACAAAAACTAGATATAAGCTTATGATTATGAAACAAACCACTTCTTAGATCTAACCAAACAAGTAAATAAAATGATGAACTTTTGCATATGATTTACTTGTTAAATGAAAGTAACCGGAAATAAAAAGATTTGTAGTTTTGAAGAAGGAAAGAGAAGGAACTCAAGCCCAAGCTTGAACAAGATCAAGGAGGAGGATGTCTAAAAAACAAGAAATGTTAGATCCAAAATATGTGGTGAAGAAGAAAATATGCATCCGAGCTCCAATCTTACTCCATGCTTGGTGATCTGCACAACTAAAGAACCCTTTAAACAAGTGATTATATCTAGTATGATAGATTAAATAAAATCAAAAGTGCATATGTATAACCAACTACAACATGCAACTCTTAGATATTAGATAAATACTCATAAATAAACAAATTGAACCTTCAAATGTATATTCTATGTATTATCATATAATCTTCTTAGCTAGATAATCAATACTTGCATAAAAGGAAAAAGAGCGAAGCAGATATCACCTCATCTATTTAATCAAACATTCACAACAATGAGAGTTCTTGCACCATCAGTATGAAATCCAAAGTCTCAAATTTATTCATAAAGAGATAAGCAATTACAAGTTACATGAGCAGAGGTTCCTTCCTTGCATATGGAATGAAGAAGAAGGCCTCGCTTTTATAGAGTTTACAAACTCCTGGGGGTGCTACTGACACTGAAAGGAGTCCAATTAAACTGATTTGATCTGAGTTAAAGTGAGTGGAATTTGAGAGGCAAATGCCACCTCTCCTACCAAACTATACCAACCCACTTGATAGTTGCCACATTACACACCCAACCACTTTGCTTGTTGAAGTTGGCGTCTTCCCTCCTCACGCGTGAGTCCTTTTCTACTCATTTGATTTCTTTAGAGGATGCAATATATCATATATCCTTTCAAAGCCTTTATAATCCAAGAATTTTGAATCACTTAAAACAAGATGGGGTGTCCACCCTTTATCTCTAGCGCAACCTTCACATGGACTCAACCGTGAGTCTTAATTAATTGACGTCATACTCCTCTTTAAACAATTCGTAGCCTCTTAATTTATCCAAAGTTTTCCTTTATTCAAGTTTGGAAAAGGATCGCATGACACAGGGACCCATTTCCATGTCACTTTACTCTTTAAAAATTTGATTTTCAGCTTTTATTTTTATTTTTGACTTCAGTGCAATTTCTCATAATTTAGCATTTTTTTGATGTTTCGTCTCACCGGTGGAGAAATGATGCCATACAGGACAATTTAGTCACCCAAAGCATGAGAAAAATGGGTCTCAGGGTGAAGGAGGTTCTATGAGCTTGGAAACGAACCCAAACACGCCAAAAGCGGACTCTGGATCACACTTTTTTTACATTTTGAATTTTTTCAATTAAACCATTAAAAATGGCTTAAAAATGCAGAAAAATCTATCTTTCTTGGAATCATACGAAACTCTAGGGGGGCTTAGTACATGTCCATACGAATCAATACTGATTCCTATCACACTTATATACATTGACACATGAACTTTAATAACCTCCTAAGTCCTAACCACCAAGACAAAAATTCCAACTTTGGAGAAGCGGTGAAAAACTCGAAAATTATACATCTCTTATTCAACATTGCATAATTGACAAGGGAAAAAACACCTTGGAATAATTAGATTGATAGCCAAGTCCCAAGAAGCCAAATCCATTACAAAAAGTTTGTCGTGTTAGAGCATTTATTACAACGCCCCCAAGGGGTATGAACATGGATTTTATTAAAAAAAAGGAGACCAAAACTGGTTCTGATGAACCATGGAACCTTCCGAGCACTGACAATGAACAAATGGCTTGTTCATGACTTCAACAGCTCATTGGAAATACACTAAGTGCAAAATTAGTGGATAACATCTGGCTCCAACTGCGGGACGTGTGCTCGATCTAGTCTCTCAGGCAAGGAGAGAATACGAGAACACCAAAATCTCTGGTTTCTTATATAATCTATAAAAACATCTCAACTTGACAAGAAAGCCTCAATAGTACAAGCTTTACCAAATGAAGTATGAAGTTTTTTTATTCAAAAAAATAAATGCAACTGACTAATGAAAGAAAAGTTTTATTATACCTAAGTACATAACAGAAATGCAAAAAATAAATGCTCGCTTTAAGGATCTTATTTTCCTACTCTAAGCATGATATAAAAAAAGGTTAGGTGCAATCATAAATCCAATGTAACCACCTAAGCATCTTATTAACATAAAAAAAAATTCCTTGTCTTTGGTTACCAGCCAAAGCAAGGACACATTTTTTAGAAAATGAAAACCTGCGTGAATATTCAATATGGGAGGGCTCGATGGGAAATAACAGGTATGTAAAACTTCATTGAACTGCTTCCACAACTATAAATTCCTCTTGCAGGATTCTTCTATCCAATATTGGATATGACTAATGTAAAAATTGGCATGATGAGGAAGATCATCATACTCATCAAAAGGGCTTATCTACTGATAAGTCTGGGTGTAAGCCCCAAAATGTTCCAAATCATAGAAAACCTATGTATGCAAAGATGATGGATGAGAAAAACCTTCTACTAATTGCACCTAATCTGACATTTCACAGCATTGCTTCTCTGGATCTTCATTACCGATACTTGTGTGTGTTTTTGAATTATATGGCTCTAAATGATCATACGAAATTTCTAAATGCTCCTCTTCCATACTAGGATTTCCCAAGGTCTCAAGATCAAAACTCCCTTCTCTAGACGTATCATAGACATGAATCTTGACAAGATTTCCAAAAGTCTCATGGAAGGGACTTTCAATAAAGTCCCAATGGTTATCATCCCCATCATTATGATATATGAGAGATACTTAATCATGTCCTAGGCTACACATTTCCACTTCATGCTCATAATCCTCCTCCATAGGTTTGGTTTCAACAATATCACGAGAAGTAAAGCTTTCCAAACCTTTATCACCATACGGAGAGATGTCATCATACAACATACAAACTTTATCATAGGTTTCTTCATAAGGTTCTGTAGTGATTTTTTCTTGAGGTAGGTCTAGAGTGCAGATGTGATCATCATCACTACAGTAATCATGAGAATTTTCCAAGTCTTCCATATTTTTTGTTACTGTAACATGGGGAGGGTATTCAAAAATGTCTTCAATCAAAGATATTCCATGAGGTTCTTCAATGGGAAGCATAGCTATAATATTTTTAATATCACCATTATCATCATGCCACCACTTAAGAAAAATCTCAAAGAAGTGCAGAAGAGAAGTAATGCAATTACTAGGAAGCTCTTCAAAGAACCACTATGATGTATCACCGTCCAAAGCGCAAGCAAATATTTCCATCATACAATCCTCATGATAAATGCCAGCTTTAACCATAACATCAATGATAGATGTGATGTGTAAGATGGCCGAATCACCATCTCCATGAAAGTATCTGGTATATTCATACACATCACTTGGGTCAAAATCATCGTTAGGAATAACTGGAATGTCTGAAAAATCAATGGGATGGAATCTACTGGCCAATTTAGCACCATACTTTTTCTTTTCATCCTCCATATTAGACATAAGAATAATTCACTTGATATAACCCTGGAAAATAACTTGTACTAAACTGGAGGAGCTGTCAAATAATGAGCTTTAAAAATTTTACTGTGTCTAATTGGCTCATCTACACCTCACAAATTATATGAGAAACGAGGGTTTTATCCCTTCAATGGAGTCTCCATGTGAGAATAAATATGCATTTAAAATTTCTCGTAAAAAATAACATTTTTCTTTTCTTTATAACAAATTAAACAAAAGAAAAAAGTTAGTGGAGTCACCAAATGAAAAATAAAGAACTAATATAAACATTCATCAAACAAAGAAAAAACAAAAAAATAAAGAAAAATTCATAACCCGGGAATAAAAATATTTATCCTCGGCAACGATGCCAAAAAATATTTCTACCTTTCCCACACCTGGGGGGAACACAAAAAAATTAGTCCAGCTTCTTGGTGTGTCCTTGGGGGCAAGTCTCAAGTCAGGTATTGTTACCTGCTCCTGAATCCTCCGTTTAAGCCACTCCTAACAAAGCCAAGGGGGGGTAGTCCCTACGAAAGAGTTTCTAAGGCTCTTGAAGTTTATTAATTATGGATGAAATGGTTGTTAGGAGTTGTTTTAGAATTTAAACAATATTTAAATCAAGTACTGCAAAGATTGAAATAGTATAACTCAACAACATAAAATGGCATTCACAATAGACTTGAATGAAGCAAAATAAAAGATTGATGCAATATAAACCAGTGCCAAAATGGAGTCAAAGTAAAATAAATGCTAATGAGAATGAGAAATGTTTTGCAGTGTACTTCATCGGTTTTAAACTTATTCAATGATGAGTCAGTTAAGGGGAAAAGGGGATTCCCGATCTACCGTGAGGTACTGGGAATATGTTTGGATTCTAAGAAGAGTGGATCTACACGGGAAAATGTGGGCGAGATGGATTCGTGGGGGGGAATTCAACACTACATCAACAAGGATGTAGCCTAACGTGACCCCACTGTCACTTTCTAGTTGTTCCCACTTTCCCTGAATAATTTTCCCACTACTTCTTAGGCTCGTTACGCTGGATTTCTGTAATGTTTGAGGGTTGTAAATTTTATTAATGTGAATTGATTAATTATATGTGAGGGATTAATGAATGCACAATAACTCTTTTGATATCCCCAGGTGTCAGACTAAGCCGCGAGGGGTAGAACATACATAGTAGAGGAAAAATGTTTGTTCTAATTTAGTGAGTAACGAATAACAAATGTGCTAATATATACATCACGTTAAGGACAGATTGTGTGCTTGTGATTTATTCTAAGAAATTCATCAGTTTTTCATATAAGGAAACTATAGTTAGGGATCTATTTCAAGACAAAGCCTTACTCAAGAGGTCAAGACTAGGTTAGATCTACAAAGAAAGCAAGCACATAAATATTGGAAAATAGATCTAACTAGATGCAAAACCTTGGACTAATATAGAACTTAAAAGAAAGAGGTAAATCAAAATCAATCACACTGGGTGATACATGCTTCCCCCAAATGGAGGAAGGGGGTTGTGGGAGTTGTAATCCCACTTGCTTTTTATTAACTTTATTACAATATGATTTTTTATGAATGGGGTTCCCATTTGATTTTGGAAAGTGATAAAAAAGGCTTACAAAGCTTTCCAGAGGATGGGGAATGAAGAAAGGGGAATTAGAGGTGATTTGAGGAGCTTGAAACCTCAAAATTTCGTCAGCATTTCCGCTTAACCTGTCACGAAAATGGAAAAACCAGTAAGTTGTGTATTTGTAAATTAACGGGTTAGTCAATAAAATACAATAAGAAAATACAAACTAGTACTTGTTGAAAGATGGAAAGATTTTATTACTTTGAGTACTAGGAAAGAGAAACTAGATCTAAGCTTCTGATTATGAAACAAACCACTTCTTATATCTAATCAAACAAATAAATAAAATGATGAACTTTATCATACGATTTACTCGTTAAATGAAAGTAACTAGAAAGAAAAATATTTGTAGTTTTGAAGAAGGAAGGAGAAGGAACTCAAGCCCAATCTTGAACAAGATTGAGGAGGAGGATGCCTGAAAAACAAGAAACGTTAGATCCAAAATATGTGATGAATAAGACAAGATGCAACCAAATTCCAATCTTACTCCATGCTATTAATCTGTCACAATAATATAGGGATTAAAACACAGTCTCATAAGAGATTTCAGACAATTAAGCATGAAAATGGCATAATGGCGCTGCAATTGGAGTAGCAGCTCTATATTAATCAATGAAGAATGAATGATACAATGCAATGATCATGCAAGATGCATGAATATCAAGACAATTCGAATTCCCAAGGAGGTCATTTGAATTGAATGAATGGGTGTAGTTTAACTGATTGTAAGCCACAGTGAAACACTTAGTTAACCAACTGATCAAGTGCCGATTGACTCAACTGAGTCCTAACTGAAGTCAGAGTGCAATGGATGACTGAGTCTAACTGAAAGTAGCTCAGACACATGTCAGTGCATGCCAACCAACAAGTGGTATCTCATCATTAACTCCAATGAACCTCGATGAGGTTAACTGAAGTCCAAACTGGCCGCCATCAAAGGTGGTTGGAGGTGCCCCTATTGACTCCAGTTCATAAATATTAATAAAAATAATCAATATAATGAATGGAGGTGCCTTTACCACTCAACTTAACTGATTTTAACCATCAATTATCAATTAGATGCATTTATGACACTCAGATCACTCATGGAGTGCTCCTTGTTTGAAGGAGGAAGCCCAGTTAACCTCCTCGAATCAAGGAGAAGGCTTAGTTGGCCTCCTTGACTGAAGGTAGGCATGGGTGTGCTCATGCTGATGTCATAGTGTGATAATATGATGTCGATTAAGTCAATAAAACTTAGAATAGTGGTTTAACAAGGTCAAATTGACCAAATTAAGTGTGCATGGTGGGTAAATGTCTCCAACACCCCCCCCTTCAGCTATACTCAGAAGAAGTAGAAACATAAAGTGCATGAAATGCTAGGGCCCTAGAAACAAAGGCCAGAGGTCACCCTATACAATAATGTAACTCAAACAATTCTCAAAAATAAATCTAAGTGAGGAAAAGAGGGAAAACCTAGTGGGAAAAACCTCCCCTCAAGCTGAACACTGAAAGTAATCCGATCACCCTGATGAAATCACCCCCAACAGTGAATGAAGGTACGTGAACTTCTTTTCTAAAAATATCTTAGCAAAGATGTCTGCAATCTGCTCATCAGTAGGGCAGTATTAAAGAATGATGGTCCTATCATGCACTAATTCCCTGATATAGTGCATGTGTATCTCTACATGCTTGGTCCTCTGCCTGGTAACTGGATCTGTGGAAGAATGCCTTGCAACCAAATAGCTTGGATGCAAGCATTCACCGCTCCTCAGTACTCATCCTTGCCTTGGACCTAGGAAAAACATTTTTCTACCATCCTTGCCTTATATTTGTAGGTGCTACCATCATTAGCAACCCTAGTCTGAAACACCCACTTGCATTGAACCAATTTCTTCCCCGGAGGAAGAGAAACTAGCTCCCAAGTAGTGTTTTTCTAAAGAGAATTCATCTCTTCATCCATGGCAATTTGCCATCTCGGATCCTTCCAAGAATGGTAGTAAGACTTAGGGTCTGAACTTATCATCAAATAACAAGATTCAGATAGCAAATAATCAGGACAAGAGAGCGCAATACCTACTATTTGGAAATTAGAACGAGTTCTCCTTGGATCATCTGAATTTCCAATGTTATCTCCTGCAGAGGAGAGTGTCTGTCGAGCCCAAGTTGGGAGATGATTTTGTACTTAAGGTTCTGATTCAACATATGATGTTTGTTGTACACTGATATCAGAAATCAGAGGATCCAAATCAAGGTCATCACCCCCAATTACATCATCCAAATATTCAGTAGAATAGGAAGGAAATTCAGCAGTTTTCTCCTTCACTAGTTCCACCTCCTGAAGAGGCTCATCGAACATGACACTCCTTTCAATGATGATCTATTTTGTTTTGATATTCATCAGCTTAGAACCTTTAGATTCATCAGGATATCCAATAAACAGACATTCTATGCTTTGCAGTTGCAAAGCCCTCCTTTTATCAAGCGAAATTAGGGTCCATGCAGTGGACCCAAACACCCTCAAATTCGACACATCCGAATTGTGTCTGAAATATGCTTCGAAAGGGGTCTTCCCTTTTATAGATGAGTGTGGCACTCTATTATGAATATATTCTACAGCGTGCATGGCTTCAGCCCATAAATTTGCAGCCAACTTCTTTGATTCCAACATACAGGTGGTCATCTCCTTGAGAGACCGATTCTTCATCTTTGCTACACCGTTCTGCTGGGGAGTGTAGGGGACTAAATGCTGGATCTGAATACCACTTTGGGAACATATATGCAGTAACTCGTTACTGACATACTCCCCACCATTATCAGATCTTAAAATCTTGATCTTTTTTCTAGATGCATTCTCAATCAAGGCCTTCAATTCAGTGAATTTTTCCAAGACTTTCAACTTCTTTTTGATAAAAAAAGACCCATGTGTATCTGGAAAAGTCATCAATGAAAGTCAGAACATACATTGATCCATTCACGGATGTGATAGGCATGGGACCGCTGATATCAGAATGTATCAGTCCCAAGATGCATGATGCTTGGCTTTCCTTCCCTCGATCGAACTTATGCTCAGGGTGCTTTCCAACAACACAACCCTTGCAAATTCCAGTGGTAGCTTTGATGACCGGGAGGCCTTCAACCATAGAATTCTTCTGTAATTGATGCAAGTATTTGAAGTTCATATGGCTGAACCTCTCATGCCACAGTCTACTAACTTCATTTCCATGAGTCAACAATGCGATGGGCTTTGCATCTGCCACAAAATGGGAGAACTCGTAAGCTTTTGCATGATGGTTTGCAAGGCCTTTTGCTATAAGTTTTCTGGATACAAGTTATGTGATCTCTACATCATTCAAGCTAAAGGAGACTCTCTTGGGCACTCCCGTATGTTTCATTTGATATACACTTAGGAGGTTTGATGCAAGAGATGGTACATACAAAACATTGGAAAAATAACCATGCTCAAGATCTACAGTACCTTGTTCTTCGGATATGATTGTGGAGTCATCTCCCATGTGGATGGGAATGGATTTGTCGGTCTCCAAAGATGAGAAAGAGTCTCTTTCAGCCATCATGTGATTAGAAGCTCCAGAATCTATCAAGAGTGCTTTGGATTTTGAACTGCTTGCCATGAGAGCATGACCTCTTTCATGTTGTGGTTCCCGATCTTGCTGATCTCTCCTCTGAAAGCTTTCAAGAAGATTAATGTGATTTTTCTGAAGAAGAGATGTAGCTTCATCAAGTTTCTTTTTCATGTAGGCATGTTCAGGGTGTAATCCCTTCCCGTAGTATGAACACTTGAATTTTTCCTTTCCATGATGCCCTTTTCTTTTGTTCTTCTTCAAGCCGGAAGGCTCTTCATGCTGCTGGTTTTCAACTTTAGGCTTAGGAGCTTCGAATTTGGTTTTTGGGTTCTTCTACTACTTTCCTTTACCCTTCAGATATTTGGGCCCCAAGACATAGAGGGCTTGATCATGGGAGGATCCGATGATCCGCATCTGGACAAGCTTATCACGTTCACTTGTTAGGGACTCAATGAAGGCATTGAGTGAAGGAATCTTCCATCCAGGGGTTGTGAGCTTCCCCGCATGGAATGTAGAAACAAACACCAAATAATCAACTCCAAGTTTGGAGAATATGACGAGGATGAGCTTATCATCCTCCTCTACCTTACATTGCTTCAACAGTAAGACAATGTGCTTGAACTTTGTGAAAAAATCATTTAATGTCTTGAAATTGGAAGGTTGGAGAGACATCAACTCATTTTCAAGCTGGTAAACTCTCAAATCATCCTATTTTCCATACAGGGTGTCCAATTTGTCCCAAATTTCCTTTGGAGTCTTCAATCCCAAGAGATGGAAAAGAAGATCTCGAGAAATAAAGAGGCACAAGAATCTGAATGCTTCATCTTTTTTGTTCAAGAATATGGCTTTGTCTATCACATGAGTAGGCTCTTCTTCAGTGTCCATAGTGACCCGATAGAGTCCTCTGGCACGTAGCTGGATCTCCATGTCTCCTTTCCATGAGTCGAAATTGAACGGAGTCAAGAGTTCAACGGAAGAAGCCATCTCAAACTGCTATAGCGAATGCTTTTCACCTGTTAAAACCTACAAATCACAACAAAAGGGGCACCCTAAGGTCAGACAGGCTGCACATTTTAGGCTTTCATCACACCCAGCATAATTGATCAAGCAAGATTGATCAACAATTTCTTTATTTGGGGTATTAAGTGGTAAGCCTTCGCTTCTGGTGCAATGTTGGAATTTTGAGCTTTTACTCAATTTTTCATGCAAGATCTGTCAAAAACCATGTTTTTGAGAGATCTGAGCTTCGTCCCGCCATGAGCTCTGATACCATATTAATTTGTCACATTAATCTAGGGACTAAAACACAGTTTCATAAGAGATTTCAGACAATTAAACATGAAAATGGCATAATGGTGTTGCAATTGGAGTAGCAGCTCTGTATTAATCAATGAAGAATGAATGATACAATGCAATGATCATGCAAGATGCATGAATGCCAAGACAATTTGAATTCCCAAGGAGGTCATTCGAATTGAATGAATGGGTGTAACTTAACTAACTGTAAGCCACAGTGAAACACTTAGTTAACCAACTGATCAAGTGCTGATTGACTCAACTGAGTCCTAACTGAAGTCGAAGTGCAATGGATGACTGAGTCTAACTGAAAGTAACTCAGACACATGTCACTGCATGCCAACCAGCAAGTGGTAGCACATCATTAACTCCAATGAACCCCGATGAGGTTAATTGAAGTCAAACTGGTCATCAGAGGTGGTTGGAGGTGCCCCTGTTGACTCCAGTTCATAAATATTAATAAAAAATAATCAATATAATGAATGGAGGTGCCTTCACCACTCAACTTAACTAATTGTAACCATCAGTTAGAAATTAGGTGCATTTATGACACTCAGATCACTCCCGGAGTGCTCCTCGTTTGA
The DNA here is from genome assembly GCA_001517045.1 of Pseudotsuga menziesii. NCBI lineage: Eukaryota > Viridiplantae > Streptophyta > Pinopsida > Pinales > Pinaceae > Pseudotsuga > Pseudotsuga menziesii. The sequence goes on from LPNX011064505.1 coordinate 1,539,507, forward strand.
AGGAGGAAGCCCAATTAGACTCCCCGAATCAAGGAGAAGGCTTAGTTGGCCTCCTTGATTGAAGGTAGGCGTGGGTGTGCTCATGCTGATGTCATAGTGTGCTCATCTAATGCCGATTAAGTCAATAAAACCTAGGATAGTGGTTTAACAAGGTTAAATTGACTAAATTAAGTGTGCATGGTGGGTAAATGTCTCCAACACACGCTTGGTGATCTGTACAGCTAAAGAATCCTTCAAAGAAATGATTAGATCTAGTATGGTAGATTAAATAAAATCAAAAGCGCATATGTATAACCAACTACAACATGCAACTCTTAGATCTTAGATAACTACTCATAAATAAACAAAATGAAACTTAAATGTCTATTAAATGGATTAGCATATAATCTTCTTAGCTAGATAATCAATACTTGCATAAAAGGAAAAAGAGCGAAGCATATATCACCTCAGCTATTTAATCAAACATTCACAACAATGAGAGTTCTTGCACTATCAGTCTGACCTCCAAAGTCTCCACTTTATTCATATAGAGATAATAAATTACAAGTTACATGAGCAGATGTTCCTTCCTTCCATCTAGAATGAAGAAGAAGGCATCGCTTTTATAGAGTTTACAAACCCTTGGGGGGTGCTACCTACACTTGCAGGAGTCAAGTTAAACTAAGTTGATCTGAGTTAAAGTGAGTGAAACTAGAGATGCAAATGCCACCTCTCCTACCAAACTCTACCAACCCACTTGATGGCTGCCACATTACACACCCAACCACTTTGCTTGATGAAGTTGGCTTCTTCCCTCCTCACGTGTGATTTCTATTCCACCCATTTGCTTTCGTGAGAGGATGCAATATATCATATATCCTTTCAAAGGTTTACAATCCAAGCATTTTAAATCACGTAAAACAAGGTGGGGGTCCACCCTTTATCTCTAGCGCAACCTTCACATGGACTCAACCGTGAGTCTTCATTAGTTGACGTCATACTCCTCTTTAAACAATTAATAGCCTCTTAATTTATCCAAAGTTTTCCTTTATTCAAGTTTGGAAAAGGATCGCATGACATGGGGGACCCATTTCCATGTCACTTTACTCTTTAAAAATTCGATTTTGTCTTTTGACATTGCTGCAATTTCTCATAATTTAGCATTTTTTTATGTTTTCGCATCGGTGGAGAAATAATGCTATATGGGACAATTTGAGTCACATGGAGCATGAGAAAAGTGTGTCTAGGGGTGAAAGAGGTGCTATGATCTTGAAAACGAGCCCAAAAGTTCCAAAAATGGACTTCGGATCACTTTTTTTTTACATTTTTTATTTTTTCAATTAAACCATTAAAAAATGGCCTAAAATATGGAAAATTATATTTTTCTCAAAATCAGACGAAACTATAGCGGGACTTAGTACATGTCCATATGACTCGATACCAATTCCTAACACGCTTATATACATCGACACGTGAAATTTAATAACCTCCTAAGGCCTAAGTACCAAGACGAAAATTCCATCTTTGGAGGAGCGGTGAAAACTCGAAAATTATAGATCCCTTATTCAGCATTTCATAAGTGACAAGGGAAAAAACACCTTGGAACAATTGGATTGATAAGCAAGACCTAAGAATCTAAGTCCTTTACAAATAGTTTGTAGTGTTAGAGCATTTATTACAACACCCCCAAGGGTTATGGACATGCATTTTATTAAAAAAAAGGGGGACCACAACTAGTACTGAAGAACCGCGGAACCTTCCAAGCACTGACAATGAACAATTGGCTTGTTCACGACTTCAATAGCTCACTGGAAATCGACTAAGTGAAAAATTAGTGGATAATAGATCCCACTTATTTAATACTATCCATCATGTAGAGATAAGGGTGCAGATACCAGGATTGAAATAGATCTAGGATTCGGTCTATTTTGGAGATCAATCCAGATTTGAATCTGAGCTAATTTTGTAAACCCTAAGGGTCTCTTACTCATATATATAAGAAGGATCTAGGGTAGGGCTTAAGTATTCTATTTTTATTTCAATTCAGAGAGAAGGAGTAGGGTTTGTCTACAACATTATCATTCTATTTTCAAATCACAGATTATGCACTACTTTAGATGCATCATATATACTCTATGTTGTATGGTGGAGATCCTCTTTTAGGTCGCAAGACGACTATTATCAGCTATATCTGGAGCTACCTTTATGTATGCATTCATTTCAAACTTTTTAGGGCTTTCATTGTTTGAAGTGTGTACTTTCACCCCTATCCATCTATTGCATTTTATGCATTTGTTCCTAACCACATGTCATATCATGCATCTGTTGCTTCTACACTGCTACTGGTTGTCATTAAATAGGAAAAAATAGGAGACCAGGGTGCATCAGTAGTTCTCTAATTTTCTGAAAACATATGTGACCATTGATGCCTAATAATATTATTAAAGGTCTAATGATGCATAAAACTATTTCTAATATAGAATTGTATCTATCATATTATTATTATAACCAAGAATTCAACTACAATACAACCCTAAAACTGCCCAAAACTCTTTGAAAAAGTAAATTGACATGGGCAATTGACAATGAATAAAAAAGAAAGGATGACTAATGAAGTTATTCAAAAGACTTAAGACACAACTACTTTTAAAAGAAAGGGCTTCTCACACGTATGGAAAACACAACAATAACCATTAAACCGGAAAATCAGTGATTCGATGAGTGCAAACCACACAAATGCATAGATTCATATGGGGTATTTCTATCATAGTTAGCAGTTTGTGGGTCTAGCTGATTTGATGTGGCATTGTAACCTAGTGAAAATAAGTGCCAAAACAAAGTAATTTAGGCCTCATGGGGCTAGGAACACACAAAACATTATGTGAATGACATTGGCAGTAGCCTGCACTTCGCTCAAAACCTCCATCCAACTCCTGAAGCCATTCCAAAATTTCCCAGAACGGTTACTACAAGCTTCAAAGCCCTTGGAACTTAGGAAACAACAGGAATGAGTTCCCCAAATTTCGAGAGTAATTCTCATGCAACTGGGCTTAAAAAGAAAATGCCATATATCGAACTATGAAAATGGTAAAAGATTATTATTATTTTTCTCTAAAATTTTATTTTCAGCATTTTGATGACCAATGAACTGTTAACAAGAATTTGTGTCCTCTTGGACTTGAAGTGTGACCGTTTCCCAAGTTCAAATGAAAAAATATCAGAACTATGAGAGATTTGGGATCTCTCATCCGTTTTGCTAGAGAGGGTGGTGTTACTCCTTTAAAATTCAACAGTTCAACTAAAAAGAGAGGGAGAATTCTCGTATATACCAATCACTACAAATTTGTAAAACCTTCTTCAATAGAGGAAAAACAAGATATATAACACAATTATGAATGAACATAGTGCACATTGCAAAATCAATGATATCTGAAATAAATGATAACATCCACATATCTAGATAGAGTAAAACCATTAATGTAATTGAAAAATGTTCACTGGACATGATAGTCTCTTAGGGCCAAAGAGGATTAAATACCTGCATAGTGCATACATTCAAATTCTATGCCCCAAATCCACAAAATAAGTTCCAACCAAAGGAGAAATAACTTGAAAGGTGAAACTAACATCTCTAAAGATTGTAAACCCCAAGGAATGTTGAACAATTGCATATGTTTTCCACTCAGCGACAACCACTGTCAAATTGTAATTGAAATCAAGCTGCATGCAAAGTGCCAAGATGATTCTTCATTTAGGTTTTTCTGGAAATGAATTGTGGAGTCTTGAGGCATTTTATAGAGACAAAATCGTTCATCAATTTACTAAACCGTTCCATTGTCCACATTTTCCCCAAATTTGAGGGTGAATTCCACACTACGGTCCATATCCCGTCGAAATAATTGATGGGGGCGAGCTAACGACTCCTCACCTCCATTGCTGAGGGGGAGAGCTCACTACTCAGTGTTCAAACGTTAAAATCAGAAGGGTAAACTCGAAAATATTGGGGGAAAACTCATTGTTTACAAAGATGGTTTTCAGTTTCCACTTGTAAACAGGTTCAAAATAAAACACAGAGTATGTCATGCCTACCTTATCTAGCCACCAGTAGCAAAGAGAGAAGCTTCCAAGCAAACAGTTAGAAGCACGAGTAGATGGAGCAAAGGAGCTTTTTCCATATTTTGCACTAGGCGAACTCAGTCCTCGCAATTTCTAATGGAAACATCTAGGGCGAAAAAAACTATGTGCCTCCTCCATTGCTGAAAATGGGGCGAAAAAACCTATGTGCCTCCTGCATTGCTGAAAATGAGGGGCGAATAACTTGTTGTGCGGTTCCATCATTGAAATTGTGGGGACGAATTCCCAATTTTAACCAAATTGAACTTGGCGAAATCCCTAAATTCATGCAGTGATGGGTTGGCGATTTGTTTAAGAGTAATGGTTAATTTAATAAGTATTGGGCTAATATGTAAAATAAAAACTATTCTTTCATTAAAAATTAGCCCATCATTTTTTTGAAACCCCTTTAAATTCGTCCCTAGGATAAATTTCGCCCTTAAAATTTTCCCTCCCTAATAGTGCAAATTGGATTGTGTGTACCTCCTAATCGTAGCACAGAATGACTACGTCTACACTCCACATTTACATTTGTCACTGCTTAGTGTGTGCACATATCCATGATTGATAAAATGTTTCAAGTGGATGCATGAGTAGATTCCAGGAATTAGCTCGACATGTACATTCTAGGCTTACATCTCTCATGCTTTAGTGGATGCAAAATAACAACAATTACATGGAATCGTAAATAATTTCATTGATCATATTGTAATATTAAAGTTAAGATGGGATTCAATGGGAGTTTCTAAGCGCAATTTGAGCAAACGCTTTGCAAGCACGGATTCACTTTAATATTGGCTTTGCAATTACAAAAAGTCGCTTTAATATTGGATTCAAAAACCACACATCACATTAATATTGGCTCCAAAATTACAAAGAATTCACTTTAATATTAGATTTGCTTTTATGTTGAAACCTGCATTTAGCTCTGCAAAACCCAGTAGTTTGGAAGACAAGTGAATCCGGGCGCAGACAGATCTGTGCATGAACATTGAACTCTGTCATCGGTGGCAAGCCTCGAGAAGACTGTCTGTATGTGATGGAACATCGAGGTTTGTCATCGGCGATGGCAAGGTATTTGACACGTAGTTGTGGAGTTTAAATATCAACAACTACCGACCTGGGAAATTGTAAAAAATAAGATTGGAGTTCCAATATTTTATTAACCCGTCGTTAATAATTATACCTGCATGACATACTGAGCAAAGTTGGGATTTAATAGAGTTGGTTTTCCCTTGGGACAGGGCAGAAGGGCCTATACGCATTAATTAAGTTTTGGTGAATATGTAGCTTGTAGGGAAGTCACGCAATAGGATCATTCTGCATAGTGCATTATGCAGTGGCCGCAGGGCCCAGGTGGAAACTAGCATTTAATATTCCCTCCAGCCTCCAGCCTCCATGGTAACAACAGGAGGCCACACATTAATTAATTTTATTTTCACAACATTGAGCACTTACTAGATTAAGGTGGGTGGCCACACATTAATTAATTTTATTTTCACAACACTGAGCACTTAATAGATTAGGCATCTGTATCATGTATGGCTCATTCTGCATTGGCTCTGGTTCCATATTCTCTAGGGTTGGCAATGGCATTCCATATTCCTTGAATCCCTGCACAATTGCAACTTTTAAATTCCTTAGCACCTTCAGACCTTCTGTTCTTGTTCTTGGAGTTCGATGATAAGAGTGTAGACACCTGGAGCCTACACTGAATCTAGTGGGCAATGGGCAGCGCTGGGTGGACCTTGAATGGTGGTATAGTGCCTGGGATTTGGGAGCTCCATTTCAATTTGGGCTTGCAGACCGATTGTGAACACATTTCAAGTTTCAGGTATTTATTTTCACCACATTTATTTATCATAAAACCCTAATCCTTTAATATGTTTGGATTCTTAGTCTGCTATCAAATTTTCTACAAGTAGGTCGCGACTCGCAGTTCGCACCATCAAGGGAGGAATTCGTGAATTGTGGTTTCTTGAACATTAGACAATTTCACAGCAGCTTAGTGTGAGAAATTTGAACCAGCAAGTGAGTAATTCGAACCACAAGAGAATCTAGGAGCCTTAGTGAGGTTCATAAATCAAATTTGGGTGCAAGATTCAGCAAAAACCATCAAATTACAGTTAAATTACACACAATGATAGTTGGAAGCAACATAATTTTGGACTTTCTAACACTAAAATTGTTATTAATAGGTTTATAAATACATCATAAGAGTTTCGAATGGCTTTGGAAGCCAATTGTGAGCAAAAATCCCAAAATTGCCAAATTGGCATCAAACCCCCTAGGTGGGCCAATCTCGTCCCAAATCTCTCCAAATGGCCACGAATTGCTGAAGTGGCATGGCTAATGTGTGCTGGGTCAATGATTACACCTTGGACAGCGTGGGTGTGGAAAACTGAATGGTTTAGACTCTCAATGCAACATTAATTGGACCAAATCAAAGCCAAATTTGGGCAAAATCCTACTCTAGCACCCCAAGTCAACTTGCCTGTCCACATTCAATGAATGGGAACACAACAGCAATGATGGTTGTGCATATGTGGCTGGCTGACTAGGCTGGAGTACCCATGTGGGTCATACAACCTCAATTTGACATGGCATATGTCAACCTAAGCACCCCTAGTCCACCTCATAGTGTATTAAAGCTTAAAAAAACAATAAAATTGACTAATGTAACTAAGGTAGTAATGATGGATCACTGTTCTAACACTTAGATGGAAGATAATTACATTTATTACCATCACTGTTACAAGTTGCAACGATTTGGTCTCATGATTTCAAAGCCTTTGGCAGCTGCTGTTATTTTCACCCAACTAGGTTTGAACATCAACACATGATTTTGGAACGGAGAATGAAATGTTGACCTTCCCTTTATAATCCATGTCCTCTGTTGAGATTCATTGGCACTGGGCAGTAGTCTGGACTCCTGCTATTAGCAACCACCTTCATTTAGATAACTATCATCAACGCCACGACTACCGCAACACAAACAATCCATTTCTCTAGATAGACTACTCCCAAGTCCTATTCTTTCGATCGTCATGATTTCCATTACCCACGTTGTCCTGCAAATTTACCACATCTCAGGACGGAAAAACTCTGGAATTTTCACCTACTCGGTATTTATTATCTAGTGCGTAATATAGGAACAATATGGGCTGACTTGGGTATTTCCTTTCCTTCCTGTTACCTGTACTTCATATACCTAAGCGTGGAAGAAAATTTATGGGTTAGTAAAGGAAGTACTCCCATATACGCTGCCGCTGGTTTAACGAAGTACAACTAGAATGGATGCAAAGGGTTATTATTTATGGCAAGCTGGGTAAATCTGCCCAAACATATATTAGATTAGATTGACAGGATCACCTCAGACAATCATGAAATATTTCTTCACAGTGGTAAGTGCTTACGCTCTCACGCATGACAATGACCAAATTTAATTGCCATTAACGATGTTGTAGCCTCTTCAAGTTCGTTGGAGCTTCTTAGCAAGGGCAGCCTTGAAAACTCTTTATGAATGTGGTTATTCATGTCTTTTCCAAGACCATGATTCTTGTAGAAAGCTGATATCTGAGCTGGTCGATCAGAGGCAGTGCCTAGGCTTCTCTTAGTAGTAAACTTGTTATTTTTCAAGCCTGCTAGGCTTGTGCTCCATGAATTGTTTGATCTCTTCTTGTAAGAAAAAGACTCAGTAGCAGCAGCAACTGCTGCTCCAATCATGGCTCGCCTCTTCTTATTGTATCGTATACCACATGCATTGCAGAGAAATTGTTTTCATGGATATGATGTTAAAAACGAGTTGCAGAAATGTAATCAGAAAAGGAAATATTTTCAAAAAACCTAGAAATACTACATACATTACCTTAGGACCTTGTGGGCCACTTCTCCAAAGCGGTGTTGTGGTCCTCTCATGGTCGCCGCAAACCCTAGGACCATTTATGGACGAACATGTAGTTCTTTTTCCTTTGTTTACACGAGCAGTTGGAGCATTTTCTTGTTCAGTAATTCCAGTTGTTTCTCCAACCTGCATTAAACAATAACTTAGTATCAAACCATACAAAATCTCAACACAAAACCCAAAGCTTGCAGAGTGAAAATTTACTTACTTGATCATCATTAACATATGAATCTGTCGTAAAAGAAGTCACGAGGATTTCTCTGAACCCATGATTAGCTTTGATTGTTGATCAGTCTTCCTCACATACGTTTGAATCCGATCTACTGAGACCCAGTTCTAGTTTTGCGTGGCCATGCACATTAATATCATCACTCTCTTGAACGTTTCGGTTAAAACCAATGGGCTCTGGGCTCTGCATTTAAGATTATAGATTTAGTATGTATTAGGTCGAAAATTATAATTCACTATGTATTAAGTGAATTTCAATGGTATTATAAAGTTTTTTTTATGTTATAAGTTACAAATATGTTGATATGTTTCTTATTATGTGAATGATTTTTATACCTGCCTCAGCAGGTATATTGTAATCGTTTGAATTCAAACCCCTTTGACTTTTGTTATTAATTGGTGCATATTGGTGCATATTTAAAAGATTAAATCTATATTCCAAAGTTTAACTTTGTAATATGAAAAATATCAATTTTTAAATATTTTAAATTTTAATAAAAATATTTGTATTTGATATTTTGTCAACTTCTAATTGGCCAATCAAGAGTGATGTCAGCCTTGAAGTTTGGTATCTGGTTTTCACTTGACACATGGCTACTATGACATCAGCATTTATTATATTTTATTATTATGTTATTTATAATTAAAACAGTGAGCAGATCCATGACTTCCGAGGACTGATGGATTTGGCGTTTGCAGGTGTGTGGGTAAATTCACGGAAATTATTGAAGTGATTTCTCTGTGGAATATTGTTACTACCGGAAAAGAGTTGTTCCAATGTCTGATCGATTCCACAGATCTATCTATATCTTTAGATAGAGATCGCGTGTGTTGGTAAGTGATTACAGGCATTCGTCAAAGCCTACCTACCTAGATCTAGATGTTTCACAGAGTTAAATCTAATTAATTTCCTTTTTCCTGTAGATTCAGCTGAGCCTGGAATTTATGGAGAAGTCGGACTATGATTTGCAGAACGGGCGGCATCCCCATCGCCATGATCGCCATCACTCGAGAAATCAGTCATTCTCCTCTGCTCTGCTCGATGTAATTTGT
>LPNX011064505.1:1549323-1564527 GCA_001517045.1 Pseudotsuga menziesii
GATTATTCCACTTGTTTAAGATTACTTTTGTTTTCTAATTAGTTGATCAAAATTTGTAAAAAATAAATAACTATAAAACCTTATATAAAAATTTGACTCATAAATTTTAGTAAAACTTAAAAGGACAGACATGAAAAACATAAAACAGTGATCAAATCTTAAACTAACAAATATAAAATCGTCATCAAATCTTAAACTGACAAGTAGAAAAAAATTGAAATTCCAGCCCTGCAGGCAAAGGCTTGTGCACTCATGGGTTGGAGCAACAAACCCACAACAAACCAGGAGAAATGAATCTTTTCAGAGATTATCATCATTACGTTATTCTTTGCCTCCCTTCCATTCTGTTATTTTCTTTCATGGATTAATCTACCCATTCAAATAATGCTCATTGCCTAAACCTTCTCCATGCGTCGCCGTACGCTAAAATTCTCACCCAGACTTCTGCTCATTGTCACGGTGGCTTTTAAATTCAAAACTCCTCCAACGATTATGATTAAATATAAACGTTTCTGTATTTCCACATATGCTCATGCTTATTACACCACCTTAATTGCTATAGAAGAAGGCCAAATTTGTTCCAAGCAAAACGGTGCCAAATGCAGACGAAAGACACTGGAGAAGTGTAAGCTCCACAATATTTATGCTTCTCTCCTGCAGGAAGCGTCTAGCAACATGAAAGCAGTGATGGAGCTTCATGCCCACATCATCAAAACAGGATATGAACCGCACAGCTCCCTACTTAGTAAACTTGTGAGCAGTTATGCCGTGAGGGGTAATATGAAGGAGGCACTCTTACTTTTTGACAGACTAGAAAAACCAAATGTTTTCCTATGGAATGTGATGATAAGAGAGCACGCTAACAAGGGATACTGTGTGGAGGTTCTTCAACTCTATTGCCAGATGATGCAGCAGCAGCCCAATATCCAGCCAGACAAATTCACTTTTCCTTTAGTGCTCAAGGCATGTGCCGTACTATCGGTTCTGCAAGAGGGAATGGAGATTCACGGTCACATAATCAGAAGTGGGTTTGAAACAGATGTCTTTGTTGGAAATTCCCTACTGAGTATGTACACTAAGTGTGGGAATACAGAGGTTGCACGCCGACTGTTCGACAAAATGTCTGAAAGAAGAGATGTGGTTTCCTGGAATACCATGATTGCTGGTTATGCTCAGAATAGGCAGCCCAGTGAAGCCCTTGGACTTTTGCATCAGATGCTGAGCCTGGAAAATGTAGTACCCGATCAAGTTACTCTGGTAAGCGGACTTCAAGCATGTGCACATTTAGGGGATCTACGACAAGGCATGTGGATTCATGAATGGATTAGGAGCAGGGATAGTGGATTTGAGGAGGGTATATATGTGGCCAACGCTCTTGTAACCCTGTACTCCCAGTGTGGGAGTGTAGAGGATGCACGCCAATTGTTTGATAAAATGCCCAAGAGAAATATTGTCTCCTGGAATTCAATGATCACAGGGTATGCTCAGAATGGACGAGCCGAGCAGGCTTTAAGGCTCTTTGGCCAAATGCAAATGTCCGGGATGAAACCTGACTTGGTAACTATGGCGACTGTACTTCCTGCGTGTGTGATTTTGACATCCCTTTACCAAGGTATGTGGATGCATGGATATGTAATTAAGAGTGGATTGGAGTCTGACATTGTTGTGAGGACTGCTCTGATAGATATGTACATTAAATGCAGGGGAAGTGCAGAGATCGCACATCGACTGTTTGACAAAATGCCCCAGAGAAGTGTTGTTTCTTGGAGTGCAATGATTGCGGGGTGTGTCCAGATTGGGAAAGCTAGTGAGTCATTGGCGCTCTTTAATCAAATGCAACTTGCAGACATGAAACCCGACGCAGTGACCATTGTAAATGTGCTCCCTGCATGTGCTCACTTATCAGCTCTGCAACCAGGCAAGTGTCTCCATGGTTACATAATCAGGAGTGGATATGAATCAGATATGTTTGTTGGGAATTCCTTAATCGACATGTATGCCAAATGCGGGAGTATAATGCTTGCAAATCTTATGTTTGACAAAATGATTAATAGAGACCTGATCTCATGGAATTCAATGATTGCTGGGTTTGCAATGCATGGGAAAGGTAGAGATGCCCTCTCTTATTTTTGCCGAATGCAAGAGTCAGACATAAAACCAAACCACATTACCTTTGTCTGTGTTTTGTCCGCTTGCAGTCATGCAGGCATGGTGGAAGAGGGCTTGCAATATTTTGTTCTCATGAATCAAAAGTATTGCATAAAACCCCAGATGGAGCACTATGCTTGCATGGTTGACCTTCTTGGTCGTGCTGGGCGACTGAGTGAGGCAGAAGAGTGCATTGCAAATATGCCAATAGAACCTGGCGCATGTGTCTGGGGGGCTTTGCTTGGTGCCTGCAGAATTCACGGCAGTGTCGAGCTAGGGGAACGTGTGGCAGAACGCCTTTTTGAGTTGGAGCCTGAAAACATTGGATCTTATGTACTCCTTTCAAACATCTATTCTGCTGCTGGCAGGTGGGATGATGTTGCAAAAGTGAGAACAAAAATGAGAGACAGGGGATTGAAAAAGACTCCAGGATGCAGCTTGGTTGAAGTTAAGAACAAGGTTCATACGTTCCTTGTGGAAGACAAATCACATCCCCAATCTGAAGAAATTTATGCAACTTTGGAGACGTTGTACAGGAAAATGAAGGCAGCAGGGTATGTGCCCAATATGAATTTTGTATTGCAAGAAGTGGGAGACGAGGTGAAGGAAAACATGCTATACACCCACAGCGAGAAGCTTGCTATTGCTTTTGGGCTAATGAAAACAAGTCCAGGGATCCCTATCAGGATTACGAAAAATCTTCGTGTTTGTGGGGACTGTCATAATGCGACGAAATTCATCTCCAAAATTGTTGAGCGAGAAATTATTGTGAGAGATGCAAATCGCTTCCATCATTTCAAGGGTGGACTGTGTTCTTGCAGAGATTATTGGTGATGCTATTGAAAATAAGCAACAAAATGAACCTGCACTCTCACAGATGCATGCATTTTATTTTACCCGAGTTGACAGCAAGAATTTTGTTGTACGCATAGCTTTTATATCAGATGTGCAAAAATGTTAGGGCAGTATGGAGGAACACCCCTTGTATCAGATATTAGTTTTTAAGTTTGTACTTGTGTTACATGTACGTAACACAAGATCAGCAAACCCAAACGCAAAAGCTCTCGCTGGTTTTGTGACAGGATCGACCGGAGGGTGGATCATCATGGTCATACAGTAAACCTGGGATAGAAGCAGGAGCACCTGTATTGGATCCGGGTGCACATTCTGGCCATCCTTAAATTTTCATATGTACTTTTTCTCTTGTATAGTGAGCTGCAAGAGCCAGGCTCTGGATCTTCACTCCTTCAGGGATGAGAAATGTTCCCATATGGGTTCTGCCTTTCTTCTCAGTCTGCTTCTGCACCTGGATTTCCTCCCATCCTGACATTACAACATTACAATTAGCATATGGAGCATTTTTCAGTGATTTAGCAAATATCTGAGTCTATGAAGCAGTCAACCTATGATGGCCTTTGTTAACATGTTTCTGAACCTGCATTGCCCAAACTAAGGTCATCAATATATACTAGCATAAATCCATCTTAAACCCGGATCTAAGCACCGAGAGGGATCCAATTTCTTGAGATGTAAATTTTTTACATGTTTAAAAAAATTTACACCTCAAGAATTTTTATCCCTTCTTTACCACAGATAATTGCATGAATATTCTCCACATATTGAAACTATTTTGTCAATTGAATATATTTTTTGATTGTGCAGAGATTATATAATACAAATATATAAAAACAGACATCTTTTTGGTTTTTAGTTTATACATACATGATTTTTCTTATATTTTTTATATTATGATAAGAAAGTTATGAATGAATCTTCCCCATACTAGGCTATAGAGCACTTTGCTACTCTCAGTTCAATGAAATTGAGAAGCTAGCGAATCTACCAAATATCACATTATGTACCTCCTTCCATAATTTTCTCACTATCTTAATAGTTTACTCTCTGAAAATCCAAGGCTTTCTAATTATGCACTTCAAGATGCAATTTGCATTTTTATCCTAGAAATGGTTGCTCATTATATAAAAAGGTATGTGATTAAAAAAAGCCATCATTTTAGCTTGAGTTAAGTTGCACAAAACTTGGAAAGGGGTATCACTGTAAGAAACAAGAATGCCATGGAAACATGACCCCCCCAAAAATAAGCAAGAGTTTTGGGAACATGAAAGCCTTGAGAACTTGACATTCCTCCCCCTCCCCCTACTAAATGTGTACATTGGGGATACACAGTATATATATATTATCTTGCAAGGAAAAAATAATGTTACGTAATTGACATTTTAGAAGGAAACCCATGTCTATATTAACTCCCATAAATGATTACATTATACAAATTCCAAAAACAGCCTTAATAGATGAGGCTATATATCCAAACTCAACCTTTGTATACAAAACTATATCTACCAAAATAAAACATGAGCTAAAGCCTAATACATATCCATCTCATTTCATCTTCATCAACAAAAGTAGAACAAGATGCATGTTAAGCGTTCAATTGTGGATTGTAAGAATAGAGGGTTCCACTTTCACCTTTGTCAAAATCAATATTAAGAGAAGCAAGAGAGTTCCAAGTTTGAGGATCCTGGATCCACAAACTGATGTTAATGAGGCCCACTTGTATATTATTAACCCCTACAAGACACAAGGTACAAGTTTTAATGTGCATAGACAAGATCCTTCTCTATTTGTAATCCCGATCTATTGTGCTTCACAAAATGAATAAAACTTTAGGTATTTAGTGCCTTTTTGCCGATGAAGAGTTTGCCACTTGTGAGAGAATATGTGTGGTAAGGTTTTGTAAATATACACTATTTGTCCCATGCCAAGTCCATCATTTAGCTGGGTTCATGATCCTCCTTGTTATACCCAAATCCTATCACCACCATGTGATAAGACCTTTGACTTACATGTTTGCCCTTAATCCCAACACTTAGAGTGGAAACATATGTTGTTTGTCAATTTTACATGAAACAACTCAGCACCGCGTTTTCCCTATGACCCATGAGCGGTACCTTGTTCGCACCGCCTGTATTCTGTTTTCCATAAGCGGTGCCACCACCTATGGTCTTTGGTCAATGAACGTTTCTCATCTAAACCGCTTTGTCATTAGAGAAGAAAAGTGGTACCCTGAGTAAAATGAGAAAAATAGAAGTTTCTCGAGGCTTCTAGATCATGAACCTCATGTCCTCCCTTATCCCTATCATTGTGGGTCAGTTGAGCTCGAGATCCCCCATCATAGGATCTTAGAGGCCACCTCATCCACAAATCTCTCAACTATTCCTATCCATTGAGCCTTATAAATACAAGCCCATGCCCATGGTTGAGGGGGGGAACTATAGAGGTATTGTTATGTTGTTGGATTGACCACTTAGTCCAAGCCATTGGAGAGCATAGAGAGCAAAGTTGGAGCTTATGGGAACAAAGTATTTGTCTCGTGGAGATGCTTGTTGACACTAAGGCAATGGTTGTAAGCTTCTCCATACATCTTTAATGCAAAGATGATTTCCGTCCCACATTATTGTTGTTTTAATTTCACATGTACATGTTGTTGGATTCCTTAATCACTAACATGGACAAGTAGATGATTTTCTGGTAGCTTTGATGTGTTTGCATGTTTGTTTTGTTTGCAGGTACATAGGTTCACTATTAAAGCAACATTCCAGGTGTCTGCGACATCCAGGGAAGGTCTTCATCCTTTGTCGTTCACTCATTTGTTCTGGATCTGAACCATTCAGACCAGAGGAACAACTTATGTCCGCAGAAGGTGAAATATTCCTGGTTACAAATCTGGCGACTCCCGAGATGTGGCTATGGGCGGTGTCGTTACTGGAGAGCAAGCCATTAGTCGAGCCCAGTATCTGGACTTGGTCTATTCCCAGTCCAGAACTTTGTATGACTTGATTCCTTAAGCTCCTCACCCAAGCACCGATCCTGCAAAGCCATTAGCAGAAGTCCCTGTTGATGGGATTGTTGGTTCAATCCAGTCTCCGTCAGCAGCAAAACTTGCCAAGCAACTCCAGACTGCCACCCCTACTCCTTCGACTCCCAAGGTTTCTGCCGAGGTTAATTCTATTCAGAGTATTCAAACCTCTGGCAATAATAAGAAGAAAGGTAAAAATAAAAATAAAAAACCTAGAAACCAACAGGAGAACCCAAAACCAACCAACAATGATAACGATAAAGGGAAAAGAAAAGCAAAATATCCATGTCTACTATGCGGAGGTGACCATTTCACAAAAGAGTGTCCCCACCGGGACGAAATCACCCAATTTTTGAAAACAAATCCTGCACCCGTAGTTCTCACGGATCATTTTCCCTCTCAACATTAACTGATAGGCCACATGTATAATCAGGGAAACTCTAGTACGTCAGAGAAAATTCGCATGATGTCCTCGGATACCATTAGTTTGTAAACTCGAAGTTAGAATTATGACAAACCCGCAGACAAGAAAGAAGACCATTCTTCTTCAGGGAAAGCTCCCTCCACTGGTTTTCCCGAATCCTCGTCTATTGTCCCCCTAACCATTGAGAAGCCTACTCTCGATATGATTTTGCATCCACCCAAAAGTACTCTTAGGAAGGTTTTTTTTAACCCTAATGCCCGAGCTGCTCAATTTTATAATGTAGTTGAAGATCTCGCTCAGGCACCATGTGCAATGTCTACCTTAGAAGTGCTCCAAAGTTGTCCTACACAACGCAAAAACCTGTTAACTACGTTAGGAGCTTTAGAATCAGACAATTCTAATTTGATTCATTTCAATGTCGAGAACCATAAGTCTAGACTACCTCACAAACTTGCTTTCCAAATCATCATGAAAGTAGTCAGAAAGAAAGTCTTTAGGACTGTCTTAGACGAAGGAGCTTCAATTTCGGTTTTGTCCCTGTCTTGTTGGAAAGCTATCGGCTCTCCCGACCTTGCAACATCACCTACGACTCTAAAGGCCTTTAATAGACGAGGTTTCCAGCCCCATGGTCTCATATCAGCCCTTGCAATTGAGCTTGGGGGAAAAATCGTTTCTATTCAGGTAGAAGTAGTGGACACCCCATTAGATTACAACCTCCTTCTAAGAAGAAATTGGTTTTACGCCATGACTGCTGTCACTTCGACAGTATTCCGAACAGTCCAATTTCCACATCTAGGGAGAATTGTTACCATTGATCAGCTTGATTTATGTACGCTGGATGTTACGACCTCTACAGCTAATAACATCCCTATGTTAGGCTAGTCTCCTCCTCCTTACCAGTCGATTGGGGTAGGCATGTTGAGGGATTCATCCCTTATGGGGATTTTTTCGTCCACTCCTAACACAGACACATCGACAGTGAATATGATTGCGTCATTTGATTGTGAGCCCAAGGGCAAACAAATTGTTGAGTCCACCTCGTTGAATCCACATGAAGGAATGTACAACACCATTCAAACCCTTTCCGATGATCACACCAATGAGCTTCATCTAGTGGCTTCGGATCCTTACCACTTGTCTTACTGGTTAGAACCATCTCTTCATGTTCTGGATTATCTCTTTGAGACTTTTCCTTTCGACGAGTCCATTATAGAGATTATGAATACGAATGAGTCCATCTGGGAGGATCACCATCATCGATCTCTGTTCCTCCCCAACACCAGTTCGGTTAACCATGACTTTGCATCCTTGTTTTCCACTGATATTGTCAACGCACCTCAAAGTCCTATATTGTTGCAAGACACAGATTTTGAAGGAAACCTTTGCAACATTACTCATACGAATCCGATTGACATATTGGTTAAGCCTGGTACCATCGAGCATGTTCACGTTGGGCAGAGCTGCTCAGCAAACGAATCTGAAGCATATAAGGCACTTTTCAAAGAATTCCGCGATATTTTGCCTGGTCTTATGAAGAAATGTCAGGGATATACCCATCCATTGTGGTCCATGGAATTAAAACCTATCCCACGGCTATACCTGTCAGGCAAAAACTAAGGCAAGTCCATCCACGGAATGCCGCAGCTATTAAAGCTGAGATAGAGAAACTTCTGAAAGCTAGGTTTATTTGTCTCGTACCCCTGATGGAATGGGTATTGAACATTGTCCCTGTCAATAAAAAGCAGGGCACCATTAGAGTCTGTATCGATTTTAGAGACTTGAATAAAGCTTGTCCCAATGACAACTTTTCTACTTCACATATCGATCAGATTATCGACAACTGTGCTGGAAGTGTCATCTTCACATTCATGGATGGCTTTTCTGGCTATAATCAGATTGAGATATTACCCACTGATCAGCACAAGACAACATTCATTTGCCCATGGGGAACCTTTGTGTATAGGAAGTTACCTTTTGACTTGAAAAGCGATGGAGCCACTTTCCAGCGTGCGATGTCCAATGCGTTTCACGATATCAAACATATTGTTGAACCGTACCTTGACGACCTCCCTGCTCATTCACATCGACGGAAGGACCACCCTGGTCATCTTAGAGATATTTTCCTGAGATGCCGTCATTATAATATACGACTCAATCCGCATAAATGTGTTTTTTGCATTGAGACGGGACGTCTGTTAGGTTTTGTGGTCTCTAAAGATGGCATCCGGATAGACCCTTTGAAAATTGCCGCCATTTTAGCTCTACCAGCCCCAACCAATCTTCTCGAACTCCAAAGTTTGCAAGGGAAGGCAAACTTTCTCCGTCGTTTCGTGTGCAATTTTGCAGAGAAAACGCACGGTTATATGCGTCTCCTTTAGAAGGACACTCTATTCTTCTGGGATGACCAAGCCCAACGCGCCTTTGATAATCTCAAACACACTCTGACTCATTCACCCGTGATACATCCCCCAGATTATTCAAAGGACTTTCTCTTGTATATTGCCGCCTCTGCTACTACCATCGCTATGGTTTTGGTGCAGGAAAATCTCAATGGTTAGGAGCACGCGATTTACTATGCCAGTAAGAATCTTATGGATTCTTAAACCCGATATTCACGCGTGGAGAAATTAGCATTGACCACGGTCATTGCTGTACAAAAATTTCGTCACTACATTTTGCTCCGCACAACCACTGTATTGGCAGACTAGAACCCTATGTATTACATCCTGACTCGTCAGGTGCTCGGAGGCAAGTTCTCCTGATGGATAGTCATACTACAGGAGTTTGATCTGGAATTTGCCAAAGCCACATCAAAGAAATCCTTGGTCTTTTCCGAGCTCATGTGTGATCTTCCCTGTGCTTCGATGGAATCTGAGCCCAGTGATTCATTTTCGAAAGAATTCCTGTTCCTGATAAGCACAACTGACCCATGGTATGGAGATATGCTTATTTATCTCCAAACACAGATTTCAGCCAAATCTATCCCGTGACGATCGTCGTCGTATCCGTCACCACGCGAAATACTACCTCATCCTAAATGATACCTTGTATAGACATGGGATTGATTCTATTCTTCGACGATGCCTCACCCATGAGGAAGTTGAACATGTGTTGAATGATTGCCACTCTGGAGCATGTGGCGGCCATTTATCTGGGATGGCTACAACCCAGAAAATCCTTCACGCTGGCTATTTTTGGCCTTCAGTCTTTAAAGACTGTCACGAGGTTGTTAAGAAATGCCCACCTTATCAACATTTTCACCCCAAAAAGCGCTCTCATCCTGCTCCGCTACACCCCGTCATTGCCATTGGCCTATTTGCCAAATGGGGGATTGATTATATGCATTGTAAGCCTACCTCAGCCGGGGGGCATGGTTATATCATCATAGTCATTGACTATTTTACAAAGTGGGCTGAGGCCATGCCTACATATGCGAAAGATGGTAAGACTGTCGCTCTCTTCCTGTTCAATCATATCATAGCTAGATTTGGAGTCCCTCAGTCCATTGTTACTGATCACAGATCACATTTCCGTAATCAAATAATGAAGGAACTAAGTGCCAAGCTAGGTTTTCGCCATGAAAACTCTACGCCATATTATATGCAAGCTAATGGTCAGGTAGAGGCCATTAACAAAGTTTTGAAAACTATGCTTCGTCGGATGGTTGGAGATCATAAATCCAACTGGCACCACATCATTTTCTCCGCTCTTTGGGCTTACAGGACTTTGGTGAAAACAGCTATTGGTTTCATACCTTTCTAGCTTGTCTATGGACTCGAAGTTGTCTTACCGATTCAATGTCAGATTCCATCCTTAAAACTTGCCGTCGAACTTCTCCCAGACACTTCCGCAAAGGAAGAGAGATTTTTGTACTTGAACAACCTTGATGAAACTAGGAGAGATGCTGCCTTGACTAATGAGGCACATAAGAAACACGTCAAGGAGCAGTATGATAAATCCGTCCAACCTCGTGCCTTTAACGAGGGTGACCTAGTTTTGACTTACGACGAGAGATATGACAAACTAGGGAAAGAAAAGTTCGAGTCCATGTGGTATGGTCCTTTCGTCATTTCTAAAGTTTTAGAGAAAGGGGCCTACGAGCTCGTTGACTACGATGGAATCCCTTTAGGGCAGCCTCGCAATGGGTTGTACCTGAAGAGGTACTATGCCTAGGTCTTTCTTAGATAGTATCTTGTATATATGTGTATTTCTTGACTTTCAGTGTGCTTTTAGTATTTTCAATATGGTTTTGAGTTTAGTGTCTGTATCTGTTTATATCATGTTTTGGTCATGCAGAGCAGATGGCTTTGTACGGCTTCGCTGATGGTGCTTGCCGCCACACCTTGAATCTTGCCTCAGCTGCTTGGGTTCTCTATTCCTCGGCAGAAGATTTGGTTAGTTCAGGAGCGGTTTGTATTGGTCCTGCTACCAACAACATCGCTGAGTATCGAGTAGTCACTGGGTCTTTTGACTGAAGCTACCTCCCAATATGTTCACAATCTGGTAGTCTTGATGGAATCAAACTCGTGGTTTGTCATCTAAACCATATTTATACCATTAGAAATCATGCGCTTCTCTGCCTCTTCCGGAGGGTACGCTTGTTAGAAAGGTCATTTGAAACCATCACCTATAGGCATAACCTTAGGGAACATAATGTAGTTGCTGACTCATTAGCTAATTACATCCTAGATTGGCATATTGGCCATTCATGACTTTAAAATCAAACATGGTTCATTGTAAACAAACAACTAAAGACGCATAAAAATCATGTAAAATACATCCACCATTTGAGACATGTAAACACCAGGTAAAACTCTGTATATATATATATATATATATATGAACATGTTTTATGAAAAAAATAGGTCACGAGACCTCATCTGATCACATTGGCTTTCATGTAAAAATCACCATACAAAATCCTGAAGCTATCAACTTTCAGTAGAGACATCATGCATACATCGTCTAGTCACTGCTCGTGGTAGCACATCATTGCTCGAGCTACTCTATGTAGCAGTTTGCTAAACTGACCCGGTACTCCTGCTGTAGGTCTCTGACACCTCAGAGGGAGGTCATCAATGGAAGCGTCAGGGATGTCTAAGGTCAACCTCTATAGGTTTTCCTCTAACTCCCTAGTCACATCATCACCCTACGGTACGAAGTGGGCTCTAGCTCGTCTATCCAATGGGTAAGCTCCCCCAAGTCGTGCTGCTCCAACGTCTACATGAAAATATTAAGGTCTCGTTACTTAACATAAAAAATATAAAACATCAAAAAACATAAAAACACTATTTCCATTTTAGGGTTTTTTGCTTTTTACCGATGTCACCCCACTGTCCACCAGGTGGGAGCAGTAGATCAGGGTCTCCGCTAAAGTCCGTACCCGCATAAGCATAATCCTCCACCATGAGGATCTGATCTCTCACCCATCAAAAGAACGGGTCACTGAACTTCACCTTTCCCCTGTCCACTCTAGTATGGGCCATAATCCGGACCCACCTCTGCATACGAGGGTCCCGTGCCCTTAGCTCTATAAAGACCACCTGGGGTCTCATCTGTGGTACCCGCTCGAAGAATAAGCAAGATAGGATGGAACCAAAACCGAACTGCTTCAGTTCCCCTTGCCGACACTTGGTCAGCTGATCCTTGAATATCGGAAGCAAGGCTTCCGCTCAGTTGAAGATTGTAGGTGCCATGGCTTCTATGGCATAGAGAATATGTGCCATAGAATCTTGGTGCAGTCTCTAGCTTCCTGCCACTCTCTGCATAGTAAACAATACAGTCCGTAGAGGTCCGTCCATCACTTCCTTTATGGGGATTTTCTTCCCCGATGTCCTTGTCCCAGGGACACAGTGACGGTTTATCAACTCCTGTGTAGTGATGTCCCCTCCGTGGGAACCAGTCAGGGAAATGGAAGCACCCCGTCTCGAAAGGCCAGTAAGGAAGTAGATATCCTCTACCTCAACTGTCAGAATATGAGCCCCAACCTCAAAGTGTTGTTGCTCTGGATTCCACATCCGGAGTATATGCTCAAGCAATTGCTTGTGTAATACCATACTGGGATTCCGGAAGAATTTTAGGAGTCCGCAGTCTTTTAATGCGGCTATGCAACCTGCATTGCTTTCGGCGAAGGTGTCATCATTAACATGCTGTCTGTCTTTCCATATGACCCTTTTTTATCAACTAGAACCTGTCAAAAACAATCACAAGACCCATTAGAATCATTCTTAATCTTTCAAATCAAATGAAATGGTCTAGTTTTGTTTGTGTGAATAGTTTTACATCTTCACGGCTGGCACCACCTGTGCACCATTGAAGACAGGCAGTGACACCGCCTGTGCGTTGTGTTTTCGGCGCGGTTCTAATGCGGTACCGCGTATCCTGTAAGGGATAAGTGTGGTGTCCGCTTCCATGATTTTAGGGCTTGCCATACAAACCCAAAACACCATCAAAAGTCAAAATTAAAGGCATAAGATGAAAGAGTAGGATCTAGGCTATTACCTGGAACTTACGGCACTCTAATCCGACGGTGGAAACTACCGATATCAGCAACTGAAGATCTGACTAGGAAAGTGCTCCAAATGCTCTCCACTATGGGTAAATAGAAAAATTATTTGATTTTTCACTATTTACATGACTTTATACACATTTTTGGGTTTGACATGCTATAGTTTTGATTTAAAATCTCTTATTATTCAAAATTTATCAGTCGTAATCCCTTAATGTTAGTTATTGGTGCATTTAACACTTATTTTGAGTCGTTGCAGGATAGAAGAACAGTAGCAGTAAAGTCTTGGGAATTCGTTTTTGACTTTTTCGTACTACCATAAAATGGAAAAAGTGGTTGAGCGTTTATTATGACACTTTGGTCACGCTTTCGAAACTCAGTATCAAAGGTCCAAGTCTGTTTCTGATTCTTTTCAGGCTAGTAAAATTTCTCTTTGTGAAAAGAGACCTAATGGAGTCTTCTTTAAACTCTTTTCGAGCTCCTTAAATACGAAAAGATTGTTGAGTGATCTTGTCTTCTTAATGCTCATTAAAGCATTTGAAGATTCGTCTCTCCAACGGTAGGTTATCTCTTTTTCAGTTCGGATAGACTATTTACGAAAAAGGAACACTCCAACCAATCATGACTAGAAGAGTTCTCTAAGGTATGATTTTATACTTTTTCGAGCCTTAGGGACTAAATCATACGAAAAATGACCATTTGGAGTCTTCTTCCATGGTCATTCAGACTCTCTAAACATGAACAATACCGAGTTTTCTTTCATTGGACTCGTTAAATTAAACATTGAGAGAGCCATTTTTTGGAAACGAACTCCTCCTTTCTCAGGTTCGTAAAACATATGAGTTTGGACTTGTCTTCGGACGAGCTATACCGAGTGTTTGTTACCCTCTTTGAACTCGTAAAACCAAAAAGAGGAACTCATCAACCATGATGGGGGAAATGGGAAGGGAAACATTTTGCAAATAAATGGCAGTAGTTTGTCGTTACCTTTGAACATGGCACTTGTCTGCATATCATTTCAGTCAATTGGGTATTCAGCTGATCTCCATGACGATCCATTTTCATGAGTCATGTCATTTCTTTGAGTCTTTCAAAAGAATACATTGTCCATTGTTGCACTATGTGTTTGTCTGGTTTAGTCATGTTGCCAAGTCTTTTGTTGTGCCACCCGATGTTCAAAGGGAAGTTGAAGAAGTTTACCTCTGCAGTCAAAACAATCTCTATGTTAGTACTTTTGAGTCGGTCCTATGGTTACTACATTCACATCATTCCAGAACTATGTTTTGAGTTTCGTGTCGTCGATGTGGAACTCATCATGGCCCTTCTTCGACGAGACTTTTACCGTTGACATCAGCTCAACATCTGGGAAATAGTCTTAGAAACAAAAACTTAGTACCTTGAGATCTGTATGCCTCAATGACAGATTCTCTCGCTCTCGACATAGGTTTACATCATTGACCTTTGATCGATAGAATCGACTGGGTGTTCGACATCAGGACATCTATTCACTCTCAATAGATTGTACTAGGGTACCTTGGGAATCATTGACATCAATGGTGTTCTCCTTCGCGCTTGTTAACGGTTCACATCATTGGCCGGTAATCAAGTGTTTTCTACCATGTTCGACTTCAGATCATTGTAATCACATAGATAGAATTATACTTTTTGGAAGGCGAGACGAAGACCTTGGGTATTTGTTTAAGCACTCATTGCTTTTCCCCAGGTTGCGATGGATTTTTGTATATCTAGCATGGATCCACATTTGTATGGTCGCGGCTATGCTCAAATTTGCGTCTGTATGACATAGATCTATGTTGTATGTCTGGTAGCTATGTCTAAGTTTGAGTCCTCTATCACATGGATCTACGTTGTATTCTAATAGCCATTAGAAGAAATTTCAACTCAAAATGGGCCTTTTAACTTTTATTCAAATTCCATGTCATCATGTGTTAGCCAATGAAATTGCTTTAAATTTGAATTACCGTATAGGTCTTGAACACTTTTTTAATATAAATTTGGGGATAGGTATCATAAAAAAACTATTTTTTTTATTTGTATTTTTTACATATCTCCCCGTGTTTTTACTCAAATTTCGATCGGGAGAGCTTATTGGACGTGGAATTAAATTCCGCATCCAACGAGTACCCACTCGGCATACTTTTGACGGACCCCTCTACCCCAAAAACAAGAAATACCTGGAAAAACGGAATGATCATCATTCCGTTTTTCCAGGTATTTCTTGTTTTT
>LPNX011064505.1:1564568-1615733 GCA_001517045.1 Pseudotsuga menziesii
GAAATTTTCTCTAATGCATGCTTGTTTATTCCTCCCATGGATCTGCCTTGTATTGGTCTGCAGCCGTGAGTTGGTTACTTGTGTCTATGAGTAAAAAATATTGATGTACTACAGATGCCTACTCGACGACATGCTTCGATCGAGCTGACATTTTCACCTCGAAGTGACAACTTGTTCTCTCAAAGCTCTCATTTATCGTATCCCTCTAAATCTCATGCTTTGGGGGGCATTTTTTGTTATACCCAAATCCTGTCACCACCATGTGATAAGACCTTTGACTTACATGTTTGCCCTTAATCCCAACACTTAGAGTGGAAACCTATGTTGCTTGTCAATTCTACATGAAAAAACTCAGCACCGCGTTTTCCCTATGACCCATGAGCGGTACCTTATTCACACCGCCTGTATCCTGTTTTCCATAAGCGGTGCCACCACCTATGGTCTTTGGTCCATGAACGTTTCTTATCTAAACCGCTCTGTCATAAGAGAAGAAAAGTGGTACCTTGGGTAAAATGGGAAAAATAGAAGTTTCTCGAGGCTTCTAGATCATGAGCCTCGTGTCCTCCCTTATCCCTATCATTGTGGGTCAGTTGAGCTCGAGATCCCCCATCATAGGATCTTATATGCCACCTCATCCACAAATCTCTCAACTATTCCTATCCATTGAGCCTTATAAATACAAGCTCATGCCCATGGTTGAGGGGGAGAACTATAGAGGTATTGTTATGCTCTTAGATTGACCACTTAATCCAAGCCATTGGAGAGCATAGAGAGCAAAGTTGGAGCTTATGGGGATAAAGTGTTTGTCTCGTGGAGATGTTTGTTGACACTAAGGCAATGGTTGTAAGCTTCTCCATACATCTTTAATGCAAAGCTGATTTCTGTCCCACATTACTGTTGTTTTGATTTCACATGTACATGTTGTTAGATTCCTTAGTCACTAACATGGATAAGTAGATGATTTTCTGGTAGCTTTGATGTGTTTACATGTTTGATCTGTTTGCAGGTACACAAGTTCACTATCGAAGCAACATTCCAGGTGTCTACGACATCCAGAAAAGGTCTTCATCCTTTGTCGTTCACTCATTTGTTCTGGATCGGAACCATTCAGACCAGAGGAACAACTTTTGTCTGCAGAAGGTGAAATATTCCTGGTTACACTCTTCTTATCAAATGTTGATATATTTGAAAAATCTTTCAATCCAACAATGAAACAAGCAAATTGTTTCATCACCTCAATTTGTATATACATTGGAAACAATCACTATAAGTCCTTTTTCACTTCATTGGCTTTCGTTGTGTTCTTATGCAAGGGTTTCTTCTTTCCAATGTTTTGAGCAATGAGGTCGTCATCATAAAATTTTGAATTGAAAGCATATGCCAAAGTGTGCAATGGGTCATTGAAATGGTTCCACCTATGAACAATGATAGGCCTTACAAGCTATACAAAATCAAAATCAATCCTCTTGTAAAATAATTTTCATGATTTTCTCAACCATGGTATCTGTCCCATTGTAAGTCACTCGCAAGAAAGGTTTTTGTATGTTTGATTGTAGGAGAAGCTCAAATGTAGGTGATGTGAACTTGAGCATGAGATCTATCTTGCTTCATCGATCCTTATTAGGGAACCACCTCTATACCATACTTTCCCTCTCCAAATCTGCTTGTCTCCAATCAACCCAAGTCAAACCCATCACCATGGTCATTGGTGCAGATTGATCTCAACAAGGTGGCACAACATGATGAAGCTTGAGGCATATCTTGTCTCAACGACTTTCAACTGCGCCAATTTGGAGCATTATCAATATATTGCTTGATACTAGTGGTGGTTGGTGATGACTTTTATGTTGTCCCTAACTTGCCCCATGAGCTCCTTAATCCATGGAGTTTAGTCTAAAACTCTTGTTAAAAAATTTAAATTATGGACAATGCAAGGAGTCCAAAAAATGTAATCATATTTATTCTAAACAATCAATCCAACAACTTTGTTGGGTGCATTATTCGTGACAACTTGCATCACATTGGTTGGGCCCACCTAATCAATTGCAATAAAATTCAACAAAAAAATTACTCTTTTACTTCACCAGAACAATCTTTTGCCTTCAAAAATATCGCACTTTTTAATGATGATGCAAAGACATTGATCAATGGCCAATGCCTTGTATCCATCCATCCAATTGAGATAATGGAAACATTTGATGTACTCCATGAAGCATGATTTGGTCTTAAAACATCTTTAATAAGTTATTTCTTTTTCTTGAGCAAAACGATTCATACTTTTTCATAGTTTGGCCCCTTGAAACCTTGAGGCTTTGTGTTAATTACCCTCATGAAATTCTACCAATAGGGAGGCCAAACCACTAGATATCCTTGCTACTCGTCTTGACTTCTTCACTCCCTTAAACACTAAACATCTCCGTCAAGTGCTTTCTCGGGCTGCAATTGGAGCTTTTGATGCCTCTTCTTGAACCTATGACACACTCCTCTTCCTTGGTTCTTGAGAAACCCTTGTGTCATTGCAAACAACCAAGTGAGTATTGCTACCAATATTGTTTTTTCATTTTTTCAACCTTTAAGTGCTTTATACACTTTCTCATATCGGGCCTATTACCACCCAATTTGCAAAAGGATGATTGCAATGACATACCATGACAAAGACTAGGAGATTTGTAGTTCCAAGGCTTACACTCTTGTTCTTCCTCTTCTTTTTCATCTTCTACATCTCTTTTTCCCATCGTCAAAAGATTATGATTGTCAAGTAACATGACACCTATATTACATGTGTACACCAGATAGCTGAACTATAACAATTATAGTAAACGATGCTTTGGAGTGTTTTTTATTTAAATAAATATAGATCCTTGTGATCTACATTGTCGAAGTTTTTCACTCAATCATACCTCCAAAGCCATGAGCATCCTCACGGCATCTTCCATAGGCTGATTTTCTGAGTCCTTAGTTTCGTTGTCATGCATTACTTGTGTCACCATGTTTTTTTGTATTTTATATATTGGTTTAGGTTGCTTGAGGGGGTAAATGTTGTAAAATTGTATTAAGATGATTAAGGGGGTGCCAAAATCCAAATAAACCCTTTTATCTCCCTTCATGAGGCCTAGCACACCTTCTCTAGACAAAATCCCCTAATTTTTGCATTCTAGAGTCAAAATTTTGTGATTTATGGTGGTAGGTAAAGGGAATATAATAAAACAAGCACACTTCCCACTCTCCCATTTAACTATAGAGGTGGCACCTTGAGCTCCAATTTGCTCTAGTTTGGGTTGGTTTATTCCCTACTTGTCCCTAGAAGTGGCACACGAGCTCTCAGTTAGCTTTAGAGGTGGAAACTTGAGCTCTAACAACTCCTAGAGGTGGTGTGCATGCGATCATGTTTGTAAATTGACAAATGGAGGGGCTTCTCCTTTTATCCTTTGGATACTTAAGCAAGGTCACTCCCTCTCTTTGATGCTATTGTAATTTCTGTTTAAGAGCAATATTCGTTGAATAAAGACAGAATTCAGAGATTATATGTGGAGCAACTTCTTAGTGTGTGGATGCTTGATTATCTAGTTCTTATGAGGTAATTTGTATCAGTGTATAATTGTTAATTTTGTCTTCTTTTGCTAGGCCTTGGAAAGGGTATTATTACCACATAGGATAAGGTTTCAGTTAAGTATATTGATTGATTACATTTTATTTTAATTTACTCAAAAGTAGGTTGATTTTAGTACCTTTACTCTAGTCAGATTGTGCTATATTGACCCCTTCTTATAGGTAGGTTTCACCCCGAGGAAGATTGAAGAAGAGACTTGGTATCTTTTACTGATGATGATCATGGTTAATGTCCACTCAGACCAAACTTTGGTCTATCGGACCCAAAGAAACACATTTAGTTTGTTTTAAAATTGTATTTCTATGCTCAAAGAGCTTGGAGAGAAGCGTCTCGAGCTCACTATAATTTTGACAAGTTAAAAGGATAGGAAGGTCAGAATTACAACAAAGATTATGAAACTGAGATCTAATGTGGGTGTACGCAGGACATTCTAAGAGGAAGTGTTTTTCATCCTCAATGTTCATATTCTCAAAGATATGGCAGATCCTTTCTACCCATGGTGTTTTAGGAACTTCCCAATGACCAGTTTCACTATGAAGCTCATGAGAGTTCGTTCTTATCTTGGCTATATTATTTTTTCACTATTATATAATCAATTGCAAGTGCTTTCTTCATCGAGAGGATCAAGGCTAGCCTAGCACAACCTCCTTTCTTTGGTGATTCTCTTCATACAAAGTACATCCTAGTTGCTCTTTGGTGACTCCATGGCCATTCTTTGGCACTTCTCTCTCTTTCTTTCAACACTCTATCTTCATTTGAAAATCAAACTTTATTTTGGTTACTTTACTTCATAGAAAGAATCGAATCTACATTTCTTGTAAAATTGTAACGTCCCCTTGCATCATTTCTACTAAGGTAGGGGACATCAACTAAATTCGGGGCCTCTAATTTTGCCCCATAGCTGCCATACTTACAAATTTCATAACAAATAAAATATGTGTGCAGAAATGTAAACAATGGCATACACATTGGAATAAACTCTTTCCACACACATCTAGCATGCAATTATCAACATAATAAATACAAGCATCAATAAAAGCATTGCGCATAGAAATACAAAAGAATGCTTATGTTTATCCAACACACATCCAAGCAATTGACTGTGTAAGAGTGATTTTCCATCCAACCGTAGGCACTCTGTCTAGCATATACTCTTTTTGCTGAGAGGCCACCCCCAAGCTAGGCTATGAGGCCACCAGGGTGAAGGAAACACCTACAGGATTCTCTCTCTTAGCCCACAACCCAACCTGTTCTTTATGCTTAGCCAATTGCTTATACAGAGCTCTGCAAGGGTCGCATTTAACTCTCACATCATTGGCTTTCATAGTACCTTCCCCACACAACACCCTTATTGGCTCAGGCATCCCTTTCATCGATCCACGGTTCTCTTGGGTGATCCATCTTGCTGAGTGTCTCTTGTGTGTGCATAGAAGAATACCAACCTGCAAAATGTTGTTGGAGAACCATTTTCAACCTCAATTTGTGGCTTCTCAAGCATGTAATAGCAACAAAACTCAAGGGTTAAGGGTTCCTAGCTTTCCCAACCTCTCTGCTCACTTACAACCATGAGTTTTCCCTTTCAAATTTGTCATCCTAACTCCAAATTCAAATTTATGTATTACACACAGTTGCTAAAGGTTATGAACAACAATGGAGAGCTCTGCATAAGGTAGATCTGCATGAAAGTATGAGAGAATGAGGGTTGATTCCAAGGGATTTGAGAAAATGGTGAAAAGACAACTGACATTGCTTCTGACATTAGAAGAAATGAATCCTGACTTCTACAGACTGACTTCTGGCTTGTACAAAACTATTCAAAAGTGCAGTCAGCGCCATGCTTCAATAACTACATGAAATGACCTTTCCCACCAACTTCACACATGCATTCAATGATTGGAAAATAGTCAAAAAAAAAATATTTGGCTTATTCAAGGCACATGACCGAATTTTGGGTGTGTTCCAAGGTTGGCACTTGGAAGCAAATGATTAGTTCCCCTTAGGACCCTTTTCCTCTTCCCCTCTGGTGGAATCATAGCCCCTTTGGTGCTCTTTACACAACCATTCTTAGACCATTTTATTATTTATGCACATAATATTTACATATATTTCGAATTGGCATTATAAGCCAAACAAACAGTCCAAGCAAAAATATTTGCATCATACATGCCTAGCCATTATCTATTCGGGCCTTGGCCTTGAGCTCCGCACTAAAAATCCATACTAGCATATTTGCATCATTTACATAATTAGTTAAATACATTCCAAGTCAAAACTAAGGGTATTAGAAAAATCATAAATAGATTTGTTGCATGTTTTCGTATCTACTGAGTCATTCATTAAAAAAAAATTAACGCACATCATTTGATAAAGAACTAAGTGTGTGAATGCAAATTATCTCTTCATACATGTTTAGATCTACTTGATTTACATGATAAATCTGCTTTATAGGTAGGAGATGTGAAGGAACAACCTAGTACAAACAAATAGAACATTTTTTGCTCATTGCCCTAAGTTTCATAACAACCATAAAACAAAAGGCATGTTGTTCTTTGTTTTATAAGTATACTTTTCTATCAAGTTTTTGGATTTGGTTGTTCATTTGTTGGACAAACAAACAACCCTCTTGTATACTTAGTTGGAAGCTAAGTGGAATCCTACAAACAAAGTGTTGGCGGCTGTTCATACATCTTTTTGAGCAAATTTCTAACTGTTCAAGAGCAGCCCCAAAGGAGTAGCCTTGTCATCTGAGAGTTTGTGGTCAACCGACACACTTTCCGAGGCATTTTATTTTATATATTCTCTTCCTTTTCTAGCACTTGTAAGCTTGTTTGTTGTCTTAGTCACGAATCATCAAACATTCCTCTAAGAAGTCTCAAAGAGACATTGTAATTCACATAAACCAGCGTAGATCCAAATCCTAGGCTCTATAAGCGTTGAGAAGGATCAAAATTCTAGAGGTGCAAACCTCTTCTTACGTATCGCACTCAAGGAGCTATCAGCTTTGGTGTGTCCTATTTATATAGCCATTGATTTGATTCAAATCAAAAGATCTTTTTATTTAAGGTCGGCATATAATATTTTTATTATTAATATTTAATATTATATATGGCGGACATATAATATTTTTTATTTATGGCTGACATGTGCAAGGCCCTCATAAAACCATGGGTTGTTTAGGAGACATTGTACATGGTCTTAAAACCATTTGCAAGGCCCTCCTAGACCATGTACAATAAAACCATGGGTTGTACAGGTGGCCTTGCACATGGTTTTAAAATCATTTGCAAGGTCCTCCTAAACCATGGGTTCTTTAGGAGACCTTGCACACGGTCATGGTTTTAAAACCATGTGCAAGGCCAACATTTTTTTGTAAATAAGTCATTCTTTTTTTTTTTATTGTTTTTTAGGTAGGAACATTACAACATTTCCCCCATATTAGGTTGTTTTTGTGGCCGACATTTATTTTGGCGGATAATTAATTTTTTATTTTTTAATGGCCGACAAAATATAATTATTAATTCTTACTTTTTAGAAGTAGAAAGTAACGTTACATAACGTTATGTAACCTTACAAGATCTCCCCCATACTGGGCTGTAAAGCGTCTTGATGCAATAATGGTTCTCCCCACTAGCCTTGTCATTTTTTTGCTTATTTATTTTTTACATTTACTTTTGGTAAGATAAATCTCATTCAATTTATCAATCTGTCCATCACTCAACAATTAAACATCACTTCATTTAATTAACAAGATCATAAAATTAATTTTCTCGCTTTCCCAGGGAGAAATCCAAGCTCTACACCCTCGCTTTCCCACGGAGAAATCCAAGCTCTACACCCTCACACGCCTGAGGCGTACCTTGGATCTAGAGTTTTCTGAGCCTAACACAACCTTGGCTTGGCTGAGCGTTGATGGTTCTCAAAGTTTCTTGTGAAGCATGAAGACCTCAATTTGTTCGAGGTCCTAACTTACATTTTATAACTATACTTTCACAATCTAGCTTATGATTAATTGCTTTTGTTTTCCTAGATTAAACACTATTTACCTTAGATTTTTTTCTTTTTTGTCCATTACTAATGTGGATGTTAACAATGTAATCTAGGTTTCTAACAATTACAATTTCACTAAATCTAAATAGATAAAATGAATCTCAAAAAACTTATTTCATTTGGCATATCTCAGTTTACTTTTGCATGCAAGTGGTTTTCATTTATAAGCTTTATGCATGCAATTAATGTGATATTACGAATTTAAAGTATTCATTCATTTGTTATCTTGTAGCCTAGATTTGTTTTTATTTAAAGCATTGGTCCATTTTAATATCATATTTGTGGAGAATTTACATGTTTATGACTTGTAGAGTATACTTATAAGTGACATTAGAGGAATTTTGGGGTCTAAAATGGGCCTCCTAAGGAAAATAATAAAATAATAGTTAAAATAATAAAATAATGGTTAAAATAATAAAATAATATTAATTAATTTTGGAGGAAGAAAGAAAAAAACTACTTTTTGTGTTCGTATTTTCGACATATCTCCCTGTGTTTTTACTCAAATTTCGATTGGGAGAGCTTGTTGGATGCGGAATTTGATTCCGCATCCAACGAGTACCCACATTGCATACTTTTGAAGGACCCCGCTACCCCAAAAACAAGAAATACCTGAAAAAATGTGATGATGATGTCATCATCACGTTTTTTTCAGGTATTTCTTGTTTTTGGGGTAGCGGGGTCCGTCAAAAGTATGCAGTGCGGGTACTCGTTGGATGCAGAATCAAATTCCGCATCCAACGAGCTCTCCCGATCGAAATTTGAGTAAAAACACAATGAGCTATGTCGAAAATACGAACAAAAAAAGTAGTTTTTTTTAATGACAAATATGCCAACTCAACCATTATGGTTGACTTATTTTATTGAAATTCTATTGGTTCTTGAATTCCAACTCACAAAAATTTATTTTGGCACGTTTTCTTATAAGGCCCATTTTAGACCCCAAATTTCCTCTAATGCATGTATGTTTTTGTTGAGCCACTATGAATATATGAATTATGAATTAATGTAATCTTTATTCCCGTACTGATATGACATTATGACAGGTGGATTAGCCCTTGGTGAACCACCTCTTATCTGTGTGAAAAAAAATTCTGGATTTAGCATTATTGTTATATCTTAAACTATATTTACTATTTGTGTTTTATTTTCTAAATTGTTTTTTATTTTTATTTTTAATAAACTCTTAATTTATTTTATTAGATATATCTCCCTTGACTTTGTTTAGGAACTGGCCTAAACAAAGGTGTTGAGTATTGTGGTGTAAGTTGCACCCAACTTGAGCTTGCTCCCAAAGCCACATTTTATGAGTTGAGGTTTTTCTCACCTAAATGTGGTATAGGTGACAGCAGGGCCTCACCTCCAAGTCTACTGTACAGGCATAACCGTCAGTGTTATGCCCCTTCATGCAAAACATGAGTTGTCACTATTGTCTAAGAGACCTTGAAAATATTTTCAATTTTGTATAAATCACACCTTTATTCACATGAACCTCCCACAGGGCATGTGTTTGAGTTTGATAACAAACTTTCTGATTTGGTTTGCTAAAGCTGTTTGCTTGCTTTAGCAGGTCCAGTGACATGAGAAACACCACTTTGAGAAGCCATTAATATTGCTGCAAAAACAGTAAAGAAAGCTGCTTACCAAAGATAAAGCTACCTACATTAACCTTTATATTTCTGTCCACAACTATGCTCTTGTTGCCCACAACCATCCTTTTGTTAGAAATGCTCCAAAGCTTGTTCCCGTCGCTCCAAAACAGTAGTAAAATGCTTGTTGCAGCTGTAGGAAATCGTCTTGTTCAAGAAAGTTGCTCATCGAAGATAGTGCTGTTCGCCACCTTATTTTTGCTACCCACAATTGTGCTATTGTTGCCCACAACCATCCTCTTGCTGGAAATGCACCAAAGCTTGCTTCAATGCTTCAAAACACAAATAAAATGCTTGCTGTTGCTGTAGAAAACCCTTGTTGTTGAAAAACGTTTGAGGCAGGAGTAGAATGAGGTTGTTTCTTTTAAAAAGAGAGAGGTTGTTAGGGTTTATAGAGTTTTTTGTTTTCCTTTCCAAATGGATATGAAAATCATGTTACTATCCATCATTTTCAATTTGCCTGGGTGTTGAAGATATTTGATGTCATACAACAGCACCTTCTATCAAACTTGAAAGTCACTTTTCTTATTGTGGTGATTGTCCCAAACCTTTTGTTTGCTTGAATCAGCGTGTTGGCTCTAGTTTGCAAAAATCTAAGTTTCTTCCAGTTTCTCCAAACTGTCTAATTGCTGTTTAAGAGACTCAGACGCATGCTCAACCTTTGGAACTATGCCTTCAAGCCACATAGCTGAAATTGTGCAACTACAATAGAATTAGGAAGGTTGCAACAACTCCAAATTATTATTAATTTTTTGTTGAATCCAACTACTATAATGTGCATCCTACATCTATTGTTCTGCACAAATTCGCTCCTCTGATACAGTGATGGGAATTCCATAACTATAGTACAAATTGCTTTGGTGAACCTCTCTTCAATGATGGACTTAGTCGATCTTTTGACTCCTTCCAAGATCAAATCTATCTGTTTACGAGTTGTCGGTCCCCAACAATTTTTTTGCTAGTTAGGAAACGTTAGCTTGAATTTTCTCTAAGGAATACCACTTGTTATTTTAGGGTGGTTGTCCCTTCAACACAACTTGATAAAGTTTAAGGTTTCCTCTGTAGTTGTTAACTATTTAGCCTATAGAACTATATTTCCTTCCTCCTTTGCACTAAACTTGGTGACAAAATCTTCAAGAATCGATGTAATCAATTTTTCTTCATTACCGTCATTGGTTCATAGAGCTTCAAGCAAAGTCACATTGAAGACTAGTTGAAACCCATCCACACTAGTAGGTCCAAGTTGAATGTTTTTTCTGCAACATGCTCATTGATGGTGTATGGGACATGTAGAAGGAGCAAGTCGACGAAGTCGACTTGAACGAAGACCGACTTAGTCGATCAGCCGACTAAGTCGATG
Source organism: Pseudotsuga menziesii (assembly GCA_001517045.1). Lineage (NCBI taxonomy): Eukaryota > Viridiplantae > Streptophyta > Pinopsida > Pinales > Pinaceae > Pseudotsuga > Pseudotsuga menziesii. The sequence continues at coordinate 1,575,235 of LPNX011064505.1, forward strand.
GTCCGACCAAGTCGGACGACCGACTAAACTAGTTAATTAAGTCGGCTAACTAACAGCCGTGTCGGTTCACCGAACCGACAGGTAGTTATGTTGTAACTGTTTCCAATTGTATATATTAGGCTGTTGAGCCAAGCAAAGAACTCAGTTCAGTTCTGTGCCTTGTATGAACTCATTATGATAATATAATTTGTTCCATTCTATCTGTTCTTATCTCTTGTCTCTGTTTATATTTATGTATGTATTATTGGTAACCTTATGTGATCTGTGAGATTACAACATTGGTTCCGTTGCCGGTAGTACATGCCTAAGATATATGCTCACATATGATACCAGAGCAGGAGATCAAGGACTGGTGGGACCGTAAAGTTGCGAACTACTTGCAAAATTACGCACGACGAAACAGATTAACAGTCGCGGAAGCCAAGGGAAGATTTTTCACGGAGACGCATGAGAAGTTTGTCGAATCAGTGCCACAACTGTTGAAGCAGCTTCTGGATGAGAAGACTGGACGCAACTAAAGAACAACAGTTGCTAGATAAACTATTCCGAGGAGGACGAACAAATCTGTCGGAGTGGTTTGAGAAAATCGCTGACGACTTCTGTGAGGAGCGAGCAATCGAAGACAGGACGTCAGTGGAAACTGTCAAAGCACAATTCTACACAGATTTCACCGACCAATTCTTGTGCTCCCTGCCGATCTTGCTGTTCAAATTCTTGATAGAGAAAGGAGCAGGACACATCGTCGAACCTAGACCACCACTGTGCGAACAGCCACCAAACACCAACTGGGCGGAAAAGCAGAGGAAGTGGGAGAAGTTTATTGCAGAAAGGGAGTGGGAATACTTCCTGAGCAAGTGATTCGAACTATCCGGGCTTTCTAAAAAGCGTCGGGTAGGCTATGGGGGGGTAGCTGGTCATGTGTCGAAGGTAGAGTATAGTGGATCCTGGTCGACCTAAAGCCGATAGCTGTCACCAGTAATGAAAAGTCGACCGAAGGAAAATTGACGGTATAGTATTGTAGGAAAGTATGTCGGACATTAAGAAAATTAAAAGGGACGAAAGACAGTAGCGAAGGGAAGCCAGACGAGAAAGAGCAGCAGAGCTGCATCAAAGACAGAACCCTAGGGAGACCGACCGTGAGGAGATTCCGCTAGAGTCGGGTCATGACCGACACGGAGAGGGCGTAGAAGAGGAGGCGGCCCCTAAGGAAGAAGAAGTGTGGATAGAGCAGCTTGAAGCTCTCCAAATAACTGTCCCCGACCAAGGAGTAACCCTTTCCCCAGTAAATCCGTGTACCACAATACAGACTATTATTGAAGACGACCTTCGACTGCGAGCTGGTGACATTACTATCTGGAGCCGACTAGGTGACGAACCATTCCCGGGACGACATCTTGTTATACGCCGATCGCTCGAAGGAAATTGGGTGACCTTTCAAACGGCACCATCCTTTCAGAGTATCCACTTGCTCTTACCGACACATGAAGGAGCACCCCCCTTGCCACAAATAGCTTTCAAAGAAATCCAAGAGTCAGACCTGAGCACGCAAAGTTCTAGTGGACCATCGACAATACAAATCCACAACAATCCACTGTACGACGCAAAATCAACCACCGACGGAGGCATAAGTTCCGTCGACCAAAACTCCTCAGGCTCGACTATATCAACGAACCCACCTCTTTCACCACCACCCACGCCTCCGACCCCGCCAACTTCTGAGAGCAGTGAAAGTGACTCAGACATGGGTCACGGAACTGCCCACATTCCTTTATACGAAGGGGATGAAGACCCCAGACGACATTGGTTCGTCTGCGAGTCCATCTGGGATGCAAACCAGGTGAAGGATGAAGACCGACAGATGGCTCAGTTCGCAGGAGCCTTACGGAAAAGGGCTCTGACCTGGTATATGACCTTTTCATAAAGGAAACCCAGAGCAACGAAAGATGAAATTAAAGAACAGTTCTTATCCTTTTTCAAGACCCCAGACGCTAAGCACCTGGCCGCTAAAAAGCTCAAGACAACACAGCAAAAGCGAGGGGAAACTGTCCGCGATTATGACAAATGCTGGAAGGACCTGTTGAGTCAATTAGATTATGTTATTGACGAACAATTGCTAATTCAATGGTTTCTTGCAGGCTTATCACAAAAAATTCGCCGACACATCAGTCTGGAAACATTCAAGACATATGAAGATGCGCTGACCAAAGCTCTGCAGGTGGAAATGGATGAAGATATACCTGCCTATCCGACGGACCACAGGATAGAAGAACATCTGGAAAGTGTACAGAAGTCCTTGAAAGAATTGTCCCTCAAAAATCAAGAAATCTGGTGTACGAAATGTTCGACGGCCGGACACTCGAAAGACAATTGTCGAACTGAATACAGCCGACAAGATGTCCGATTTGTGCAAACTAAAGTTTGCGATATCTGCCAGGAGACCGGGGATCATTCTACGAAAGAATGTGCGTTTAACATGAAGAATGCAAAAGCTTCCTGGTGCGCCATCTGTGAAAGAAAAAGTCACAATACAACCGACTGTCAACTCAACCTAAAGAACAGACAGAACTATCAGGCGGTCTACCAGACAAATGCAGTGGCGCAGAGCAATGAGAAAAATAATACCAACAATCAGAACGGGAAAGGACACGATGGCCGAAGATATGAACGTCGGTACGACAATTGACGACAGAGATATGAAGGAAGAGGTCGATTCGTCGGGAATCGCGATATACGAACTCGTCGACCCACACAATGCTTCATCTGCTATAAAGAAGGGCACAGATGTGCAGACTGTCCATACAAGGACAGAACTGACCTTAAATTATGTACGCATTGCGGGGTAGGCGATCACTCTCTGGAGGATTGTCCTACCATGTTAGAAAAAATCAATAATAAAAAGAATGTTAATGTCTTGTCTTGTGTACAAAAACATGATATATTAACCACTAAAAATCTGCATATTGTCACTCGTCAAAGCACAAAAACAGGCCCTGATAACCCACAAATTAGTAAAATTAAAAGCACAAATGGTTATCCAGATCCTCTGAAAGAAAAAAAAACTTATCAAGAAGCCACACACATATTTCAAGACATTGCACAGCAAGAAGACAGTCTTACCAGTCGACTTAGCATGACACATCAATTAACTCATCTCATCCAAACAGACAAATCAGTTGCCCAATTCATTGACTTATTGCACACACTAAAAGACATCACAAAGGAAAAACAAACTAAAAACATTTGTAGCTTAAACCAAAAGGATAAAAACGATGTCGACCCACTTGTCGACCTGGAAATCGAAGGATACCATGTCCGACACGTAGTGCTCGATTTTAGGTCTCAAGTAAATATTATGACCAGGAATACATGGGAACAGATGGGTAAACCTCGACTCTATGAGTCAGGCATCTATCTAAAACTAGCCGACCAAGGTCTCATTGAACCCATTGGGGTTTGGAGAGATGTCGACACAACCATTAAGGGAATCTCGACCAAGGTTGATTTTGAAATTATCGACCCGAAGGAAGGTTCTAGCTCTTTCCCAGCCCTAGTAGGCCGACCTTGGGGACGAAAGATGAAAGCATCTATATCCCTAGACAAGGAAAGAATCAAACTCAAAGGGAATGGTCACAAGGTCATTGTACCCATTAATCCTTCCCAGGGACAACCTTGGACTGAACCAATTGATGAGGAAGTAGATGTTAGACAACTCTACCAGATCCACAACAATCTGGACTATACAGAACCAAACGCCCAAGGGGAAATTTACTTAGGTAACCCAGACTCAGTTGGCTATAATTCAGATGCTGAATTATATGACTGGGAGATGGAAAATTATGAAACACAAGCAAGAGGGTGCTTGACTATACAAAAATTACAGAAAAAACCCACCCGACCGTGCTTTGTAGTCTCAATTATCCCTAAGATCTTTGAAAAGAAACTCAGAGAACGCCCTACTTACGACTGACCAACGTAAATACCTCACAAACACCAAGGTATAAGGAAAGGGAATCCCCAGTCCTACATGTCGAACAAGTATCTAAAAACATTGGAGAACATGGCCGACTTCAAAGTTTAGTGGAAACATTCACAGGTCAAGCAGCTATATGGTAGGATACCCATCAGTCAAAACTACAGACCTGGACCACTGCTTCAACTTACTTTGTTGAACGGTTTGGAGGGAAAAAGATAACACAGGAAGCCCAAATCCCTATCTTCACACAAGGCCAAAACCTAGACGACCACATTAGGACTTGTGAAAAAGAGTGGAGAAGACTTGGACATAAGGATGAAAGAGTCTGGCCACACTTGTTCCCATCAATCCTCGATGACTTACCTAGTAAGTGGTATAAGATGGAAGAAGCTAGGGGAGAAACCTTCTTCTGGCATGAACTAAAGGAAAATTTCATTAAAGACTTTAAGTTCGAACCTCAAAATAAACACTTAGCTGCGCCAGCAACACAAATACAACACTTTCTCCAACCGACTGAAAAACTACCCTATCAAAACCATCGCCAGATCCAGAACTGTAACATCATCCACACCGGATCAAAAGTCGAGTCAACCCAGTTACAATTAGAAAATGAACAAACATAAGGCAAGAGCTTCAGGTGGAAAACCAACCACGCTGAAACTACAAAACCTATCTATTCAATTCTAAGGGCCACGACCAACGACAAACCAGACATCGACAGAATGATTGCAGCCGACTTCCCTGCTACATTTTCACAATTCACAGAAGGAAGTCGACCGATCAACAAAGCAAAAGCACCTGAGTGGTTAGATACAACGGTGAAAACTAAGGAGGTCAACATTTCAAATGGCGACCGTCCCAAAATCGCAAAGATTGGTGACTATTGGAGTGAACAACAGACCACCGAAATAGTGACCTTACTTAAAGAATTCTAGGATGTATTTGCCAGAGACTATAAAGACCTCAAAGGGTTAGTTCAGGAAATGGGTGAAATGAAAATAGATACGAAACCTGATGTCTGACCTGTCAAGAAAAGACCTTATAAACTAGCTCACAAGTACAAGGAGATAGTTAAAGAGGAAATAGACAACATGTTAGCAGCAGGGATCATCTACCCTATAGACCAGTCGGAATGGACAAGTCCCATGGTCGTTCAGCCTAAGAAACATGATCCGACCAGGTTAAGAATTTGTGTCGACTTTAGGGAGCTCAACAAAGTCACACTCACAGATCCATTCCCCACACCCTATGCTGATGAAATCTTGAATGAAGTTGTAGGACATGAATGTTACTCATTTACAGATGGATTTTCAGGCTACAATCAAGTACCCATAGCAAAAGAGGATCAGAAGAAAACAACCTTTGTATGTGAATTTGGGTCCTTTGCCTACAGAGTTATGCCCTTTGGGTTGAAAAATGCACCTGCAGTATTCTCTCAAATTGTTGTCAAAATATTCCAAGAATATATCTATAAAAACATGGCAGTATACTTTGACGACTGGACAATCTACTCCACCCTGAAGGATCACTACACATGGCTCAGGCTTATGCTGGAAAGATGTCGACAGATACAACTTTCCCTGAATATTAAGAAATGTATCTTTATGACACCCATAGGCATACTCCTCGGACATATTGTCTGTAAGGAAGGCATCAAGGTCGACTTTGCTAAAATTAAAATCATCCTCGACCTGAAGCCCCCAATAAACCCTAAACAAGTTCGGGTGTTATTGGGCCATACAGGATATTATAGGAAGTTCATACAACACTATTCAGACATGACCTACCCTCTAGAAGAACTATTAAAGGACGATATAGAGTTTAAATGGACAAAAGAGTGCCAAATATCCTTCGACAAACTGAAAAGAAAATTGGTCGAAGCCCCCATACTCAAATTCCCAAATTGGTCGACCAAATTTCATGTGCATATCGATGCATCCGGAATAGCAATAGGTGCAATACTGACACAACCAGGGGATGATGGGATGGACTACCCTATCATATACAGTAGTCGAAAACTAAATAAGGATGAAAGAAACTATTCGACCACCAAAAGAGAAGCCCTAGGTATGGTCTTTGCACTTCAGAAGTATCGACATTACCTGCTAGCCAACCCCTTCATATTTTACACCGACCATCAAGCATTGAAGTATCTTGTTAATAAACCCCTTCATCATGGAAGAATATGTCGATGGTTACTTCTTTTTCAAGAATTTGAGTTTGAAGTAGTGGTCCGACCAGGAAAGCTAAATGTCAGACCCGACCACCTATCACGTATCGACACAGGGGAGGAACCGACTGGAATAGACGATGACCTGCCAGATGCCCACTTATTTCGTATAGAAGCAGTTCCAGAAGAACTAGAAGAAATTGCTCAATTCCTAGAGACAAGCCAGGCACCAGAAGGTTTGAACACCAAGAAAAAGCAAATCCTAGCTATGAAGGCTGCCCCTTACAGCCTCATCATTGGATTTCTATACAAAATGGGGTTAGATGACATTCTCAGACGATGTGTACTCGACCATGAATGAGACCAGATCATACACGAAGCACACTATGGACCTGCAGGAGGACATTTCCAAGCAGACACAACTGCCAAGAAAATCCAACAGTCAGGATTATGGTGGCCGACAATCCACAGAGATTGCAAAAACTTTGTTAGTCGATGTGACAGATGCCAACGACTTGGTCGACCTCTGCCGAGCACAGAAATGCCCTTGATATCCGTAAACCATAGTCTCACATTTTAAATCTGGGCTATAGACTTCATAGGACCATTCCCTATACCAGCAAGACGATCAGGTGCCAGATATATCATCACTGCAGTGGAGTATGTTACTAAATGGGCAGAAACTGAACCTGCCGATACATGTTCAAGTGAGGTCGCAGCTAAATTTATATATGAAAACATCATCACCCGATTTGGATGTCCTCTGACATTGATCAGTGACCAAGGAACCCACTTCATTAACAAAACCATCAAACATCTAACCGACCAATTTCAGATCGACCATCGACGAAGTACAGCATATCACCCTCAGTCGAATGGTGCAATAGAAGCTTTCAATAAAACATTGACGAAAGGGTTAACTAAAATATGCAGTACCGATAAAGATGATTGGGATGAGAAAATACCTGCAGTTTTATGGGCATACAGGACATCCTATAAGCAGTCGACCGACCAAACTCCCTTCCGACTAGTTTATGGACAAGAAGCAGTCGTCCCCCTACATTTCCGACAACAGACCCCTATTGTAGCTCAACTACTACATGTCGATGTCGAACATGCAAGACATGATTGATTATTTCAACTAAGTAAGCTAGAAGAACACAGACTTATGGCCATCCAACACCAGGAGATTCAGAAACAAGAACAGAAAGCCTGGCACGACCGTAACATCAAAAACAAAAACCTCTCGGTCGGCGACCTTGCTTTACTGTATAACAGTCGAGTCAAGGGTAAACCCAAGAAATTACACACTGAATGGATGGGACCTTACGTTGTCGAAGAAATACATCCCAACGGTTCAGTCTGACTGAAAACATTACAGGGCCTAGTATTCCGACAGCTCGTTAATGGAGCTCGACTCAAACGCTACAAAAAAAAATAAAAAAATCAAATAACGACCTTAACCGTCAACCAAAACCTATAAAAAGACAGAAAAATTCCAAAAACAAAATAATACATCCGACAACAAACCATGACGGCAACTCACTACCTCGACCATCGACATCACTACCATCGACCATCTTCGTCGTCCAGTCAGGCCGACTGTTTTCACCCACGACACCGACCATCGACATCGAATGTCCCATCATGCATTGATGGCCTTGAGCGCCAAAACAAATCCTCCATTAAGTCACACTCGAGTATTGCAGCTGGATTGTCAAGTCCGCCATTAATACACCCGTTTCGACACTCAACCCCATCCACGCCTATAAATAATGGACCGCCGAAGGTTCATTCACCACACCCATTTCCATCAGAGCACTTGCCATCTCAGTTGACCAAAGCACAAGAACCCTGTCCAAACTCCGACCAGTCCGACACAATGGCACCGAAACTAACCAGAGCTACGGCCAAGGCAAAGGAGTTACAAGCCGAGGACACCCCCTTGCTCAACAGACTCAAGAACATCAAAAATGCAAAGGTCCAGGAGGGCCCATTTTAGAAACTCTGGCAAGAGATCCAAGAGTGGGCCTTTGTCGACAACCGAATGAACCAGGCTGCTGAGAAAGTTCGGAAGAGCAGCATTTTCCAATACCCTAATGCACCACTGATGGCAAGCTTCGGTGGGACGAAAGAGGCAGCGGTTAAATTCATCATCAGTCGTTACCACAACGGCCGGTTTTATTTCGACCAGCCGATTGACATCACTGGGGATGTTATATCCAAGCTTACAGGTCTGTCGAACCAAGGCATCCCAGTACCTATCGGCATCAAAGAAGGGTTGGTCCAGGAACTTACGGGCACACCCACTGGAAAAAACTCGAAGGGCTTGATGATAGGCCAAATTGCGACAAGGACGCCACAAATTGTGGCTAAAATCATCACAGTTACCCTTACATTGGCCGGTCGAAGCAGCGACCTTAAACTGGAGATGCTGGAGGATGTAGACACGATCGCCACAGACGGTCGAGTCTACCAATGGGGAGACTATGTCGCTAACCTGGTCAAAACCATATGCGAGCGCTGCCAAAAGGTCGGAGGTATCATCAAATTCCCATCCCTTATCATCTAGATTGTTATGTATCACATATGTCCGGAAGGCAGTCCAGTCTTCCGGGAGCCGACCAGGTTTGAAATGCACAGGTTCAAACCTTTCTCACAAAAGGGAACCCTGCATGAGCTGGCCCAAGGGAAAGTCTTCTTGGACACTTGGCTTCAGCAGTTGAAGGTCCGTACGACGAGGTGGAGGGTGCCCCAGAACATCCGACGAAACCTCCCCGCCGACTCCCATATACAGTTGGAACTGGACCATACCTCAGTATGGTATATGCGCGGTCAAGACCCCAAATCACAGGACCTCGACTACTACCCCACGGTCGACCAAATTTTCCGCGAGTTGACCCGACAGGCAAAGATGAAGATACCAGTCCCAGAGGCTGCCAAACAGGTTGACTTCTCCATTATCGAGCTGCTTACCGACCAGGAGAAGGAGGAGGACTATGAACTTAATCTATACATTAGCACATTTGTGTCGGAAGATACTCCGACCGTGCCCACTAGTCGAGTACATCTCACAATCAAACCTCCGACTGCCAAGGTAGTCGACCCCCAAACGACAATACAACAACAACCAATAGTGCCACAAACAACTCCACCGGCTCCAGCACCGGCTCCAGCAACAGTCGTCCCAGCTTAGATACCCACAGGTGAAGTTGACGAAGTCGATCCTGAATATGCTTTATCCTGAAGCATCATCAAGAAGCTGGCTAAGGAGATAGCTGTCGCTCGGAAGAAACTCAAAACCCAAAAACAACAACAAGGGAGGGGTAAGTGTAAGCTTATTCTGGCTGACTCCTCCGACGATGAGGAGGAACTAGCAGCTGCGGCCGTCGACATTGTCGAGGATGCCCGTGCCAATAAAGTATCCGTTGAAGTTCAGTTTCAACGGTATATGGAAGCAGGAGCTCCGAAGGGTTGGCCCAAGAAAGCCAAAACACAAACGACGCCTAAAAATGCCATCGACCTTGTGTCGACCCCCCCACCCCCATCTCCGACGCTCGTAGTCGAAGAACAAGCACCAACAGAAGGGTTGGGCAGCCCCAATGAAGAATATGAACGTGCAATCCCGGAGGCATTCAGAGCCAGGGTCAACCAGGACGCTGAGCTTAAAGCTTTCTTTGCAACATTGCCTTCACTGTTTAAGTCGACCCAGAAAATAAAGACAATGACTCTTCTCAAAATACACAAACAGGTTTATGCACAAGAAACAACAACTTTTACCAGGATTAATGACAAGAGCGACATCATAGGACACAGTCACTCTGTCACTGAGCAGGTCGATCCCGAGACACAGAACGAACCACGCATGTCACCGTCCGAAGCAACAATCTCTTCCGACGGCAATCTCGACCATTTTGAAGCCACTCTCGCAACCCCTGACCATACCCCCACTCTGTCCCCAACACCACCATCATCCCAACCTCTTTCCCAACCACCTCCACTGCCGAAATCCCCACCACCAGAATTACAGCCAAACCCAGCACAGCCACTGTTATCTTCACAACCAGAAGCCAACAGCTCACCTCCTCAAACAGAAAAACCCTCGTCCCCCATACCCCCTCCTAAAAAAGAAACACAGCCATCTTCTATACCACCTAACCAACCAGAACAACCTTCGACCTCCAATCCACCAACCACAGACCCAACTTCCACTACTGCAGGTACCCAGGAGCAAGAACAATAGCCTGACCAACAGAAGAAAACAAAAGAGCAGCATAGACCATCCGGCCTCCGCATTAACCTAAGGGATGCAAGTTCCTTAGACGACACAGAGGTCGGCCAACTCCTGAAAACAGTGGCAAAAGAGTCCAAGAAAAGGACAGATCGGAAAACTAAAGAGCTGGTCGCCAAAAATGTAGAAGAAGTCTAGTTTCTCGGCCGATGCAGAGCTCTAGTCCAGACCGTCATACCAGGCCCTATGGACGTCGACACAGATCGACCACTTGAAAGAGCATATCAGCTCTTCGAGGCAATGGTATCAACCGTCCAGACCCGACTGCACGAGACTAAAGAAGGACAAAAGGAGGAGACTGTTCGACTGCTCCTAACACAACACACTGCCTTTTCAGAGGCTTACAAGGTCTTACAGGACCACATGGAGGAGTCCATTGTCACTGAGGAAGTACTAAGAGATTGGCCTACCCATTATGGGCAGGTCTATCATCAGATCAGGCAGACACGACAAGGCATTCAGGCCTTGGAGGGCCGGAAGTCGACTGAAGCAGAAATGAGGCAGGCCATTGAAGAACAGATTGTGATGGAGACCACCAAACTACAGAAGCTCGAACGAGAGGCTCATCAGTGGGTTCAGCAAGCCCTTCCAAACTTAGAGAAGGTCGACAACATCTGTCCGCAGATGAAACGACTCCTCGATGCTGCATAAGAACAAAACCAACTGTTGGGTCCCAACATGGAGCACATTGCAGAAATGCCCATGGCAGAAAAGATGTCGATACTATCAAGTCTAACTACTCTAATGATCGACATCCAGAAAGCCTTGCAGACATGGACCGATTTCCAGCATCATCTGGCCATCACAGCTCCAGCCATTGTCGAGGTATGCGTCCAGAAGAGGCCAACTATTCGTCTGCACAGTCCACAGCCAGAGCAAAGTTGAAGGATTCAACAAAAAAGTTCGTTTTTTTTGTACCTCCCTGTTTCTTCGGGACGAAGAAACCTTTTGTTTGTGGGGGAGATGTAGAAGGAGCAAGTCGACGAAGTCGACTTGAATGAAGACTGACTTAGTTGATCAGCCGACTAAGTCGATGGTCCGACCAAGTCGGACGGCCGACTAAACTAGTTAATTAAGTCGGCTAACTAACAGTCGTGTTGGTTTGGTGAATAGATGATTTGTGTGATGGTGATCATGCAAAGCCATGCGCTCTACTAGTTCATGTGCTAGACCAAAAATCTTAAAATGTCAACAACACACCTTACAACTTGCCCATGTGTAGCGATTTATTTCACCATAATATCTTCCTAAATATACAAGTCGTTATGAAAAAAATCCAAGGGACACTTAAGGTGAAGTCCCTATCATGACATGCCTTGCAACATTGTAATTGTGTTGCATATATGGAATGTTGTCATTCTATGTTTTTGATATTTATGGTTAAAATTTTGAAAAGTAGTGTGATTTATGACTATTATCTAACCATCTATCTTAGGATGGAAGAGAATCCTCGTCTTTAGCTTGGAATCTGTCAATCATCACAACTCATCATGCCTAGCTATGAAATATTTTCATGATCAAAGATGGTAAACCAAAATGCACTCATATTCAAAGAACAATTGCATGACTTGCTATACCTTCCTCCAAGGTATAATCACAATTATTTTACTATTGTGATCCACAATTACCATCACATAGTCGTTACCCCTCCTTGTCGATAAACCTCCTATTTAGTCTATCGAAAGCAACTCCTATGGTTTGCTCAATACTAGAAGTGGAATGTACTTACCCAATTTTCAATTTTTTTGGCTTTAATGTAATATAGAGCAAATAACATCTTACAAATTTACTCACAATTTGCACCACCTTTGGTGATAAGAAACACTTCTACAAATTAGCAGTCATCTTCTCCACTTCAAAGTGGGCCTAAAATTTTGGAATGACATGCCTCACATGATTATTGTAGTTGGTGATCTCAGGAACACAAGTAATGCTCAAATTGTATTAAATCCCATCTTTTAGCAATTAGTTGTGGAACTCTTCATACATTGGAGTCCTTATGAGCTCTATAAGTCTGCATAAATTTGTGCAAAGTATGGACGCTACATGTAATTTTTATTAAAACCATGCAAACCAAATTATTGAAACTCTGCACACAATATCATTCCAACCATTGGTGGTAGAGTTTTCCACTTTGTTTGTGATTTCATTTTTTCATTGAGAGACGTATTTTACAACCCAAGTGGGTGATATGTGTCATAATGGTGATGTGGCACATGTCAGCTCTAAAAAATAAATATATAAAAAACGTTATAAAACCAAGCACATGTCGGCTTGAAGTATAAATGAACTACATCATAAAACACATTTATATAAATATATATCAAATTTGAATTTCAAATTCCATCTAAGCATCTTAAATCTCTCTATCAATTAATAGAGGCACCTTAGATATTCAACAGATATTTTCAAAAATAGTTATACGAGAACTAAATCTCTATGTATTAGGTAGTGTTTCATTGATTTGATCTATAAGAAAGACATACTTAGAACAAAATCACTCCATATGGATTAAGACATTGTGTGCATGTAAAGTAAAACGTTATATAACTATGCCATGCATACCACGAATAACTAGTTTATGTCATAATTAAAGAATAAATGGAACTTTTAGATATGATTCCAAATGAGTTAAGTTAATAATAACTCAATGAGTTAGATATTAATTTTGTAATAAGTGCAAATCATAATCAATAATTGGATAAATTGCAACTATTTTACTTCACAATTAATTAATTAATACAACTTTTGTCTATTTGTAGGATTTATGTATTATCATTTACAACCCAATTCCAAATTGGAATAATTAGAGCCTCGACAATTATAATGAAAAATATCTTGGATTATGTATTGTTAAGTTAATAATGGAACAATGAGTTAGATATTAGTTTGTGGTAAATAATTTTCTTACTTCATAATTAATTAATTAATGCAACTTTTTCCTATTTGTAGGATTTATGTGTTGTAATTTACAACATGGGAATAATTGATGCATGAACAATTATTATGGAAAATATATTAAATTATGTATTGTTAAGTTAATAATAGAACAATGAGTTATATATTATTTTTGTAATAATTGCAAATTAATCAATAATTGAGTAAATTGCAACTATTTTACTTCATAATTAATTAATAAATGTGACTTTTGTCTATTTGTAGGATTTATGTATTATCATTTACAACATGATTCCAAAATGAAATAGTTGGCCCCTAAATGATTATAATGTAAAATATATTGGATTATATATTGTTAAAGCTAATAAAAGAACAATGCATTAAACAATAGTTTTGGGTAAATAACTATTATTTCAGAATTAATCAATTAAATCCAATTGTTGTGCCCTAAAGATAGCATGTTCCTCGTTAGTCACTCTGGATATCGAAACATCCTGTTAGCACCCTGTAACTTTCCTATGGTTGCTGTAGGAAGTCACATGGGTAACCATTTCAACCAATATTTAGATTGTCCTCTAGCCAAGACAGTCAGAGAGGGCTCTCTCTTGTCATGGTAACCTTCACATACACATTTAACTTTAAAGAGCATGCAGAAGACTAGATTTCTGCTAGTAATAGGATAGTTACAAAATAAAACAGGTTGAAAAGACAAACAAGATCAAAACCATTGGGCGATAAAGTCACAACCTGAAAACATTCAAGGACATTACAGCATATAACGAAAAGGTTTTTCTCTTCGATGATATGAGGCAAAGTGAGCACAACATTCAGCGAAATATCTTTAAAGTGATGGAAAGTAGAAAAAGGGAAGATCCTAGTGCAGCACAAAGGCGTCTCCACTGGGGAAATCCGAGAAAAATACCACGTGACCGTTCGTGTGTCATCACAACACTCGACGACGATGCATGCGAGGGGTTGAAGGACCCTTACCAAGCTTCTTCATCCAGCTCGTTATAATGCTCCCAGTCGATCTTTACCACATAAACAAATCAATCAAATATTGATGGAGAGCAAGAGTGGCAAAGTGTTGTTCTGGTGGAAGCCCGAAGACCCTGCTACTAGGATTATCATGACCTATCTATTTGAGGTGCCTATGGTTCATTGCGTTCTACCAGCTGTTGGGCGCAACGGAGAACTCAAATCATTTTCAAACCAAGGCGTGGCAACCGTTCTATCCATCGGGGCAGAGATGTTGATTACATTAGAAGAATCCCCCAGCACCAATGAGGGCGATAGAAGGATTTTCATCACATTAGAATGACCTTCTGAGACTGATGAGGGTGATGCGGTCTTAGCAAAATACAACCCCCCTATGGAAGCATCGCCCGGGGTCTCCAACCAGAGGATGGTCTCCCCAAAGCCTTCGAACGTGGTCGTTATCTCCACGGTCAAAGCATATAGTTTCCATCGCTAGGAGTGGCCAGTTGGAGAAAATGCTCAAACGGTTGAAGGGTGGATCTAGTGCCTCTATCATCGCTTTTACGAATTCCACTTTCTAATTCTAAACAGGAGGCGATGAAATCATGGAGGTGTTGTTCCGTTAAGAAGGCCCTACTCCATGGGAGGAGAGAAGCACAAGAATGACAGGTCATCGAAGGCTTGGTAGGGTCAAAAACAGGGTGATCCACTTTGGGCCTTCCCCGTTAAGTGAAAGTTCACCCGAGGACAAAAATTGCTGAATGCAAAGAGAACATAGAACTCCATGCCATCTCAACACACCGACAGAGTAGGTCGTCAACCATGAGGTAAACATGAAGGTCAATAGCAGAAGGGGTTATGGGACCATTTCAGCTGACACAACTAGGGAGTGCATGCCAAAAGGGTTTAAATCCGTCAAGCGCTGATACGTTGCCATCAAGGCGAGCAAGCCTGCATCCATGATCTGCAGTGCCATTTTGACCAGCATACGTGTCATGGCCTATTGCCAATCTCCATAACGAAATAGTGGTGAATCTGCCACGTAAGGTAGTATGTTAGGATTTTGATATGATTATTCATGGTTAATCCCATATTTTGTAACCGTATTGATACCCTGTTTCAAGGCGCACCCCTGGGGGTAGTCCACATTATAAATAGAACCTCCCATGAGGAGGATAGAGGTTGGACTGATTTACATTTTGAGGCCTCAACGTCGGTTTTGTAGTTCCACAAACAATTTTTGGGAGCTTCAATGAATATATTTTTCACAGTTATGAGATTCATCACGGTGTTGTTGTTTAGTTTGTGTCTCCTATTTATTTCATTTGCATATGTGTTATTTCTACCAATGCATTTCTATATTAGTATGCAGGAATTCACTCTTTGTTAAGCGCTCCTACATCAGAAATCATGTTCGTAATGTGATTGTTATAGCTGCTGCATAATTCATCCATCGATAGGTGCTATGTTTTAGTTGTTTCCCTTTGCTATTTTCCACTAAAGGTGTGCTTAGAGATTCGTCCTTGGCCTCTATTCTTCACCAGGATCTTTCCTTATTTCTACCTGCCATCACTATAAATCTACTTGACTGGATGCTGCACTTACTTTACCTCATGAAACATAAGAGAAATCCATTTTCATTATAATGTTGTAATATCCTTAAACGTTTTCAGGCCGTGACTCCATCACCCAATGGTTTTGATCTTGTTTGTCTTTTCAACCTATTTTATTTTGTAACTGTCTTGTTACTATTATAAATCTAGTCTTCTGCATGCTCTTTAATGCTAAATGTGTATGTGAATGGTCACCGTGATAAGAGAGATCCCTCTCTGACTGCCTTGGCTAGAAGGCAGTATAAAGGTTGGTTGAAATGGTTACCCCTGTGACTTCCTACGGCAACCATAGGAAAATTACAGGGTGCTAACACATCCTTCACAATTTATGGTAATAGAGACTTTAGGAACCATTCCAATAAAAATTCGGCTGGAATGTTGGCCTTAATCAGCCTCTTCTATATACAACACTCTTGAATATGATTAGAGATATGGGTGGTTTTATCTTTCCAAAATGTTGAAAAGATATCGGTACCAGCATCATAACGTAATGACAACTCAAAGTGGTTAATAAAGACTAAGGCTAAATCATTAAAAGTTTGATATGTGCCCCCAAGAAGCTCTATATACGATTTCACTACAGAACCCATGAGGGTGCATTGAAACAGTCATAAACGAATGGAATCATGGTTCAATGAATTCGAAGAGCACCAAAGGTGGAAAGTAGTCACATGATCTCCAGGTTCCTTTCCATTCTTTCCATCAAAATTTGAAATATCCAAAGGAAGTTTGGAGGGAACAACTAGCCACATCGAATCATGACATATCGGGTCATTGGTCGATTTCGACAGGTCAGGAAAATTTAAAGTGGATAAAAAGGGGATTCATGGTTGTTCCATATATTTCCATGATCCCTAAAAGGATTGGTTCACATAAGGTTGATTCTGAAAAAGGTCATGGCCTTGACAGTCAGATAATAACCACCTCCCATATACCCCATATAAAGGTGCACTAGAATTTGGTATTGAGGCATTCCTTGAGAAGAAGGAACCATGTAACCATATTTATAGGATTGATATAGAGGTTTACCCCCAAAAATTTGGGAAGGTACATAGCTTCCATACACAATTGTGACAACTGACAAGGGAACAACATACTTATATGGACCATAACTTCCCGAGGGACCGTACGAGACATAGGGATGGTACGTCATAAGGAAGGCATTCGAAGGAATGGGTACAATGGACAATGGGAAATAAGATGGAATATAGGTTGCAAACCCAACGTTCACATATCCATTGTCACCCCCGTGACAATTAACACTGGCGTTAATACCGGATGAGGGAATAAAAAATCCTCCCACAAATGGAGCAGAAGGTGGAATATGACCACTTCTAAATCTATGTGCAAGTTAAGGGGTCATGGTGCCCCCCATTCCAACGCCAGGGTCTGTACTATGACCTAGAGCGGGTGATGACTAGTAGTGATGTATGGCATGCTGAATGTAAATAGACCTATGTTAGAGGGAGTAGGCTGAGTCTCTGCACTCAACCATCTCGAGGAAAACTTCTAGTATAGGAAGTGCTAGTCCCACTGGGGTCGTGTAGTATATGAAGTGCCAACCCCATTGGGGTCATGTAGTATAGGAAGTACTAGCCCCACAAGGGTTGGTATAAACCGAAGTTTGAGGTATCCATGTGGTAGAAGAAGGAGGAACCCCAACAACTCCTTCCCTCATTCCAGATGATGGGGACGGAGGGAAATTCGGGACTCCGAAAATGTACTCATGGTGAGAACCATATGGGAATAACAATGTGAGAGAGGCTTCCTAAAACACCTAATCCTCTTCCAAAGAGGAGGAGGAGGGTCACAAGGAAATAGTTATGCTAAACGTTGAGATCGGTGAAGTGTCGAAAATTGATCCGCGACGACTCTGCAAAATAACAAAGACTCAACTAATTACGATCCCTAAATCCAACTAGCGTGCAAAGAGCACACCCATAAGTAAAACTAGGTTAGATGAAAACAAGTAAAGATGGAGGATAAGTGATCTCTCGAATGTAGTAGGTATGTGTCGCCTAAGAGAGGCCTGAGACTTCCATACACTACAAGCAGAGGTATGTAACCAATAACATTGGCCCTAAGCTTCAATGTGTATAGAAACTATGTTGTTTGACCCCTACCTGGCCAGGACACTCATAGAATAACCTATGAAAGTACCCCATGCAATCCCTAGGTAAGGAAACTAAGGTCACCCCAATATAACCAATGCTCAGGTGGACAATCATAGGAAAGATCTATCATATGGTAGGGTAACAAATCTTGAAGCTCGAAAGCACCAAAGGTACCTCAAAATCCCCCAGATATGAATAAGATCCTGGAAATATCTCCCGAGCTCAATAGAAAGTAGTAGGGGGCTATCCCCACCACCAATGTGTGTGTTGCCTCATGCTTAACTCCTATGTAAGAGGAGACCTCTAAGAACACTAATTATACCAAGGATTTCACTTCTCACTTGGACAAACACCTAGTTGTTTTGTTTCATAGTCTTGGAAAAATTTACTGACGACACCCTATTCCAAGACTCTACAACCTAAGCTTGTTGGTGCACCCAATAAAATAA
Organism: Pseudotsuga menziesii; assembly: GCA_001517045.1. Classification (NCBI taxonomy): domain Eukaryota; kingdom Viridiplantae; phylum Streptophyta; class Pinopsida; order Pinales; family Pinaceae; genus Pseudotsuga; species Pseudotsuga menziesii. The sequence goes on from LPNX011064505.1 coordinate 1,593,721, forward strand.
AATCATTGCAATCAATTTTAATCTAAGCATTAATTTTAGATCTATGATTACTCATTAGTAATGGACGTGCAACTAATGATGTTACGACTCAACAATAAGCAAATATGCACACCTAAAAAACAATGCCAAGTGCAACTTTGTTTTTAAACATGAAAATGGTATGCCACTACATGTAATGCACAAAATTATTTCCTTTTCAAATGATAATGCAATCTTTCCTATATGAAAACTTGAACACTAATTTCATCTAAGTGAACCTAATGCAAGTACCAAATTAAATGCATATACACAATGCAATAAACATGTAAAGATAATAATAAAAATCGTATTTTCACTATAAATGAATGAACATGCAATAAAATTTTTCTAAAAACTCTTAGGCCTTGAAGAAAGCAGAAACCACAACCCAATCAAGACACCGAGATAAATAATACTAATGCACTAATGGAAAAACAAAAAGGAGATAAATGACAAGAAATACTTTCAAATAAAAGTCAATGAAAAAAAGGTCTTTAGCCACAACAATAGCATCCAACATGCAGCATAGGAACTCATGAAGACTCAGCCACACTATCAACCCACCCAGCACCTTCACACATCAATATACCAAGCAACAAAGGAGATGTATACTACTTTTCAAGGAACAACATCGTATGTATGCGACCGTGTATATTACAACCCGTGTATATATGCGACTGTAAGTTCTATGACCTGTGTATACAAAGGGAAAGGCGGTAAAAATTAAGCTATTATTCAAATCACTTCAAGGTTCTTCCAAGGAATTAGTATACTACTGAACGTGACATAGAAACGCGGAGAAGAAGAGCGTAAATCAAGCAAAACATGCACCCAAACCCCAACAAAAAGGAAAATTTTTCAATGGAGTCGCTAATTCTGCTACAGAGAAACATTTCTATGGCTTGGGGTGGACCACAATAGAAAGTGTGAAACCAGAAATCAATATATTCTTAGACATGCTAAATATATAAATGAAACTAACTCTAAGGGATAATACTCATACCTTTAGCAGACGTTCGAAGAATATCCTCGTTGAGCTTTCATTCAAACTTGTACCTACACTTCACCCTCAACAACAAAGAGATATACAAGCATGATATAAAGTGTTAGAGTCTAATATAGCATATTCAATTCCAACATGCAAACAAAGTAATTACATCCACGAACACCTATATTCATAATTACACATGCAATGCACGATAAATGGATATTTATATTAATATAAACAGATATACAAATGACAACCTCTATCGACATCTTGTCGAAATTAAGAAACCAAGTCCTTCCACTTGGGCCTCCACCACTTCAATCCTCCATATGATGGAAAGCTCACAAAGACAAAGGAAAGCTTCAGAAGGAGCACTAATGGTTGCTTCAAGGACAAAGGGATGCACACTCAAGCATATAAGTATGGGGCACAATTTCTCTATAATATCTTTACTCTCCAAATTTCTCCTCCTCTAATGATTCATAATAGCTCAATATATAGCCCCCCCAATAGGAAGTGAAGGGTCGAATCAAAGCGTTTCCCGACATATGGAAAGCCAAGGATCAAGTCATTAGTTACTTGATGGGGAAAATTCCAAATATTTTTATTTTTTTGGCATAAAACCTGATGTATGTGGGTGACAGTGGTGCAAGCTGCGTATACGTGAGTGGTATACTTGTGACCCATGTATATATTCAAAAATATGATTTTAGGTGTTCAACTGAAGCATCAGGGTAATGGTGAGCAAATGGGATGAAATGATTCTACATAGGAACAAGGAAAGGCCATCAAAGCATGATGTATCAGGTGTGGTAAATCACGCTATAATAGGTTCATCATGTACAATATTTTATTTATCGGCCTTCCATCAAGCTTCTATTATATATTTATTTCTATTAATTTCCCTACTCCCCATTTCATTTTCATAAAACTTTATTGTAAGAAATCAATGTATTCCCATAGCATAATGACAATATTTGTGATTATATATGTGAAATTCAGTCACATCAATCTTAAGACTAAAGCAGAACTTACAGAAGATTCAAGAGAATTTTACACATGAAATGACATTAATAGTGCTACAATTGGAGGTTGTAGCTGTATATTATCAATAATCAATAATGAGAGATGATGCAATGTCATACAACTTGCATGATTGCAAGACAATTCGAATTTCTTGGAGGTCATTCAAATTGCATAGATGAGAATAGATTAACTGTCCATTAGCCACACTGAACACACCAGTTAACCACTAATCAAGCCATGGTTGACTCTAACTGAGTCCTAACTGAATCAGAGTGCAATAATGATTGATTCTAACTGAATAGAACTCAACTACATGTGGAACGATATGTAGGGGCACATATCTAACTCAAGTCAGCTCTGATGAAGTGAACTGAACTGAAACTAGTCACCAGAAGTTGTTGGAGGCGCCTTAAATCACTCCAGTTAATTCAAATAAGCCCAAAATATACAATGATATGAGGAAGGCACCTTTCCAACTTAGCTTAAGTGATTGTTTGGTGAAACAACATTCAATTAACTAATTGGTGCACTTATGACAAGCAGGTCACCCTAGATTTTCTACCCGATTGAAGGAGGAAGCCTAGTTAGCCTCCCTGATTGAAGGATAATGCTTAGTTGGCATCCCTCATTGAAGAAGGGTGTGGGTGCATCGATGCTGATGTCAGGAGTGTGCTAGTGTGTTGATGCTGATGTCAATTCAAGTCAATTAACTTAGGATAGTGGGTAATTAGGCCAAAATTGACCAAATATGTGTGTGGGTTGGATGATGACTCCAACATCCCCCCTTAAGCTATACTCATGGAGGAGTAAAAACAAATTCTAGGGCCCTGACAACAAAGGCCATAGGTCACCTTGTACAGAAAAGTAACTTTAAAATGCTTAAATAAAATTCTAAGTGAGGAAAGAGGGAAAATCCAGTGGGAAACCCTCCCTCAAGATGAACACTGAAGACGTAATTTCCTTCACCCTGATGAAATCACCCCCAAAAGTGAACGGAGATAAGTGAACTTTTTCTCAATAAAGTTCTTGGTGAAAATATCTGCAATCTTCTCATCTATAGGGCAGTATTGCATAACAATTGTCATGTCATGTGCCAACTCCCTGATGTAAGGCATGTGGATCTCAACATGTTTGGTCCTTTTCCAATGAACTGGATCCGTTGAGATATTGATAGAACCTTGGTTTTCACAAAATATGACTATGGATAAAGCACTACCAATCTCAAACTCTAAAAGAATGAATTGTAGCCAAACTGCTTGGATGCAAGCATTCACTGCTTACTTGTACTCCGCCTCTGCTGAAAACATCACAATGGAAGCCTACCTTTTGCTGGAACAGAAAACGGGGCCATCACCAAACATAAACAGAGACCCGTAAGTGGAATTTTGATCTATGGAATCCCATGCCCAATCTGAATATGTAAAACCGACCAACTCTAGCTTAGAATCTGCAGCATAGTGAATGTCGTAGGATCTAGTGCCCTGAATGTACTGAAGGATCCTCTTGCTTTCCTTCCAATGGAACTCATGAAGCTGATGCATATATCTTGATACATCATTCACAACATAACAAATTTCAGGCCTTGAATGTGTCAAGTATAGCAATCTTTCGATCAACTAGTGTTAAATAGTGGGATCCATGGGTGGAGTGGATTTTCCCTCTTCAAGAATGATTCTTGAGAGGAAAGGAAATGGTGTAGCCTTGAAATCAGCCATGTTAAAATTAAATAATAGGCATTCAATATATTTATACTAAGTTACCATTGTCCCATCAAATTCTTGTGTGATTTCAAGCCCGAGAAGCTGTCTCAGCAGGCCCAAATCACTCATTTCAAAAGCATCATGAAGAGAAGTTTTTATAAAGGCAATCGAAGCAAGGGTGCTTCCTATTATAAAATGATCATCAACATATAATACTATGATCATAATATTACCATCATACTACTGCAAATATACATTAGGATCAGATTTTCATCTCTAGAAGTTTTGTGAGAGCAGAAAGGCATCCATTTTGACATACCAAGATCTTGGGGCTTGTTTCAACCCATATAATGATTTTTGCAACTTACACACCAAGGAAGGATATGATGTATAGCCTTTGGGTTGTTTCATGTATATCTCTTCATGAAGGTCTACATGAAGAAAAAAACTCTTGACATCCATGTGATGCACCTCCCAATGCTTGGATGCGGCGATGGCCAAAACTAGTCTTGTGGAATCCATCTTTGCCACCGGTGCAAAGGTCTTACGATAGTTCACTCCTTGGACCTGGGAGAACCCTTTTGCAACCAGACATGCTTTGTATTTTCTATTTTTTCCATATGCAACAACCTTTTTCCGATACACCCACTTGCATTGAACTAATTTCCTCCCAAGTGGAAGGGAAACTAGCTCCCAAGTTGCATTTTTTCGAAGAGAATTGAACTCTTCGTCCATAGTAGCTTTCCATCTCAGATCATTCTGAGCGTCGTAATAGGAATTGGGATCAGAACCAATCATCTAATAATAGGTATCGGACAACAATGAATCATGACAAGAAATAGAAATACCTGCTCTTTGAAAATCAAACCGGGTTATTCTTGGATAAACAGGATTGCCAATGTTTGTCTCGGTGGAAGAGAGTGTCTTTTTGGCCTAAGTTGGGAGATGCGTTGACACATTAGAATATGAATCTGAACCTGATATAATTTTTTCACTGATATAATATATAATATATGCAATATCAGATCCTTCACTCCCAATTTCATCATCCAAATGATCAACAGAACAGGAGGGAATTTCAGTAGTTTTCTCCTTAACTAGTTCTACCTCTTGGGGAGGTTCTTCAAAACGGACACTCCTCTCAATGAATATCTGTTTGGTTATGATATTCAAAAGTTTGAATCCCTTTTATTCTTCTGTATATCCAATGAACAATCATTCAATACTTTGTGGTTGCAAACATTTCCTCTTGTAAATCAGAATTCGAGCCCATGTAGTGGACCCAAAAACCTTGAAATTTGACACATTTGGTTTGTGTCCAAAATAGGCTTCGAAAGGAGTCTTTCCTTTCACGGAAGAGTTATGGACTCTTTTCTGAAATTTATTAGAAACATTCATAGCCTCAGCCCATATGTTTGCAGCCAAACCTTTGGCTTCCAACATGTAGGTAGTCATCTCTTTGAGGGCCCGGTTTTTCCTTTCCGCTACACCATTTTGCTGGGGTGTGTAGGGAATGGAGTGCTGGATTTGGATCCCACTGTCAGCACATATTTGTAGAAATTTATACTTGATATAATCTCCTCCATTATCATTTCTGAGAGAATTTATCTTCCTCCCAGAGGCATTCTCAACAGATGCTTTGAACTCAGTGAATCTTTCCAGAACTTGAGATTTTTTCTTTAGGAAGAAAACCCAAGTGTATATAGAGAAATCATCAATGAAGGTGAGTGCATACCATGAACCACTCATGGATTTTGTAGGCATGGGTCCACTGATATCATAATGAATCAGCCCCAAAATTCGTTTTGCACGACTTTCCTTTCCCTGATCAAACTTGTGCTTAGGGTGTTTGCCGACAATGCAACCTTTTCAAATTCCATTGGAAGTTTTGATGGCTGGGAGGCCTTCAACCATGGAATGTTTCTGAAGTTTCTGCAAGTATTTGACATTCAAATGACCAAATATCTAATTCCATATCCTACTAACATCATTCTCATGAGTCAGAAGAGCCGTGGGCTTTGCATCCGCCACAAACTTGGAAAAATCATATGCCTTAGCATGGTGATTTTCTATGCTTGTTGCAACGCGTTTCCCATATGAATTATCTGTGATTTCAACATCATTCAGGCTAAAAGTAACTCTCTTAGGAACTCCGGTGTGTGTCATTTGATATACACTCAACATATTGGAGGCCAAGGAGGGTACATACAGAACATCAAAAAAGCTGCCATGTTCAAGTTTTACAGTACCTTTCCTTTCGAAATGATCTGAGAATCATCTCCTATGTGGATGGGAATGATTTTGTCAGTGTCTAGGGATGAGAAGGATTCTTTTATTTCCATCATGTGGGTCGAAGCACCAGAGTCTATGAGGAGAACTCTAGGCTTCAAAGTGCTTTCCATGAGGGCATGTCCTCTTTTTGGCTGGATGTCCCGATCATGATTATCTCTCTTCTGAAAAATATCTGGAAGATTGATATTGTTCCTCTCAAGGAGAAGAGTTATCTCATCAAGATTTTTCTTCATGAAGATATATTCAGGGTGAAATACCCTCCCACAATAGGAACAATTGAATTTTTCTTTACCTTGGTTTCTTTTGTTCTTGTGCTTCTTTGAGCCAGAAGGCTCTTCTTGTTGATGGTTCTTCTCTTTTGGATTTGGAGCATCAAACTTAGCCTTTTGATTCTACTTATTTCCTTTACCCTTTGTATATTTGGGCCCCAAAGAAAACAATGCTTGATCTTTGGAGGAGCCGATGATCCCCATCCACACAAGCTTGTCATGCTCGTTTGTGAGGGACTCAATGAAGGAATTGAGAGAAGGCATTTTCCAATTTAGGGTTGTTATATTCCTGGTATGGAATGTGGAAAAAAATACTAAGTAATCCGATCCAAGTTTTGAAAGAATGGAGAGATTGAGTTGATCATCCTCTGTATCCACTTCACAGTGCTTCAACTGGAGCACTAGGTGCTTGAATTTGGTGAAGAATTCATTGAGAGTTTTGAAATTGCTTGGGTGAAGAGAAACCAGCTCATTCTCTAGACGATAAATCATCATGTCATCTTTCTTATAAAAGAGATTAGAAAGTTTATCCCAAATTTCCTTCGGATTATTCAAACCAATGACATGAAAATCAAGATCTTTGGAAATCGACAGGCACAGAAGCCCAAAAGCTTCATCCATCTTATTCTAGTATCTATCTTTGTCTACAACGTGGGTTGGCTCTAGCTTGGTGTCTATTGTGACTCTGTAGAGTCCCTTGGCACGCAATGGAATCTCCATGTCTCCCTTCCATTGGTGGTAATTGAAAGAAGTAAGAGGGTCCACAGAAGAAGAAGCCATTTTTTTGCTGTAGCGAATGTAGTAGAAGTCTTCAAAAAAACCTGCAAAAACACAAAAAGGGCACCATAAGGTCGAACATCCTGCACTTTTCAGGTTTTCTTCACACCTAGCTTAGTTAATCAAGCAAGCTTGATCAAGAATTCCTTTTCTTAGGACTTATGTGGTAAACCTTCGGCTTCTGGTGCAGTGATGGAATTTTTGAAATTTTTGCTCAAATTGCATGCTAGATCTGTCAAAAAACTTGTTTTTGGAAAAGAGCTTTGTCCCGCCATGGCTCTGATACCATGTGAAATTCAGTCACAACAATATTAAGACTAAAGCATATCTTACAGAAGATTGAAGATAATTTTACACATGAAATGACATTAACAGTGCTACAATTGGAGGTTGCAGTTGTATATTATCAATAATCAATAATGAGAGATGATAGAATTCCATACAACTTGCATGATTGAAAGACAATTCAAATTTCTTGGAGGTCATTCGAATTGCATATATGAGAGTAGCTTAACTGTCCATTAGCTACACTAAACACACCAGTTAACCACTAATCAAGCCATGATTGACTCTAACTGAGTCCTAACTGAATCAGAGTGCAATAATAATTGATTCTAATTGAATAGAACTCAATTGCATGTCAACCAGTAGGTGGGGGCACATCTCTAACTCAAGTCAGCTCCGATGAAGTGAACTGAACTGAAACTAGTCACCAAAAGTTGTTGGAGGTGCCTTAAATCACTCGAGTTAACTCAAATTAGCCCAAAATAGGCAATGCTATGAGGAAGGCACCTTTTCAATTCAGCTTAACTGATTGTTAGGTGAAACAACATTCAGTTAACTAATTGGCGCACTTATGACAAGCATATCACCCCATATTTTCTCCCTGATTGAAGGAGGAAGCCTAGTTAGCCTCCCTGATTGAATGAGAATGCTTAGTTGGCCTCCCTGATTGAAGGAGGGCATGGGTGTGTTGATGATGATGTTAGGAGTGTGCTGGTGTGCTGATGTTGATTTCAATTCAAGTAAATTAACTTAGGATAGTGGGTAATTAGGCCAAAATTTACCAAATAGGTGTGTGGGTTGGATGATGACTCCAACAATATGATCATCCCAATAGTCCCCTATTACTACAACATTTAACTTATCCACATTTCCAATATTTACTTATTTTGTCCATAATGGTTCATGGTAATACATTGGGATACTATTGTTATTTGTACCTTGCATGCATGTTGTAATTCTGAATGATTTTGTGGCCTTATTTTCAAACGATATATGAATTTACTTGAATTTTATGATAGCATCATTATCAGAGGTCCAATTGATCTATAATATTGCAAGGTACAAATCCTTGTATCTAGTATCTCGATGAATTCAAAATCGGCATAAGTTTTCACATCATCGAGGTAAACATCATATCTCTAATTTTCTTATTAGGAAGATATATGACTAGTTCACTAGTCATAGTTGTATATATGAGTACACCAAATTTCATTTTCCCATGAATTCCTAGGATTTATTTAGAAATATACATTTTCTCCTAGATCTAGCATGACTTCTCATACCTCATATCCTCCAATAAATGTAATAATCCAAAATTATTTCCTTGATCACCTTCTTGACATTTGATGCAACGACTAATTAACTATTAAGGTAGATTGTCCAAACAACTATGAAAGTACCTATTTGAGAATAACCACAACTTTTTCATCTTTCAATATGCATAGGAAGGTATTAAGCCACTCTTAGACCTTCTCCTCCACTATTTGTGCCAATAGATGTTATCTTTTACTCGAAAATTGAGTTTGGGTAAGTTACCTCTCCACATCCACCAAGTCAACAATCAATATGTTTACAACTTCTCTAGTGACTTCCATTACATTCCACAAAAAACATTTTCCTATATGGGGCCAAATATCAATGCCTTTTTGCAAGACTCAACTAGATCATTCCTTAATATATGACTTCAACGTCTGAGCATGTCTTACATTCAATGTGAGAGGCAATATTGATTCCTATGTACACCTAGTGTGGCTTAGCACTTCATATCCTCCAATCAATGCAATAAGCCAAAATTATTTCCTTGATCACCTTCTCTACATTTGATGCAATGATCAATTAGATATTAAGGTAGATTGTCCCAACAACTATGAAAGTGCCTTTTTGAGACTAACGACAACTTTCTCATATTCCAATAAGCATACGAAAGTATTAAGCCACCCTTAGACCTTGTCCTCCACTATTTGCACCAATAGATGTTATCTTTTATTCAACAAATGATTTGGGGTAAGTGACCTCTCCACATCCACCAGGTCAATAGTCACTATGTGTACAACTTCTCTCATGACTTCCATTATATCCCACACAACTCCTTTTTCTATATGGGGCCAAATATCGATGCCTTTTACAAGGCTCACTAGAGCATTCCTTAATCTATGACTTCAACATCTATGCATGTCTTAGATTCAATGTGAGAAACAATATTGATGCCTATGTACACCCAGTGTGACTCAACACTACCAAGGATCGCAATTATGAATTAACCATGTTTGCACAACATTGTCACCCACCATACATCTCTCATTTCTGTATCAATTGTAGGTATTCCTTGGTATTATTTATAGGTTTATGGTAGTGGTCACAAAGAATCTAATGTGACCATGGGAAATTGTGCATGATCTGTCCCAACTCATTACAATTATAACACATTGGTGGATTATGATTCTCATCATTCCTCAACACTCAATTATCCTAATTCTAGTTCATATTCTACTTCTAATTCTAACAATGGTTTTGTATCCTCCTTAGTATACCATAAATACTCCTTTCAAATCTCTTAATGAGCATAAATAACATGCAACAATACTCCCTGTGGTGAGTGTTTACGTAGTAAAAGTTGCAATATACTACTGCCACAATAGTATTGTACTTTTGTAGTTGAGGACAATCATGTAGATCATTCCCTAGATTTATACATATCTGACAAGTTTATCCATATTCTTTACTTGATATATAACCTCAAAGAAATGGGTTAGATACTATTGTGGCATATCTCTAAGTCAGGGGGTAATTGTTCTACAAGTTGCCTTAAATATTACACAATGTGCACCATATCACATCCCTTCCACTTGAATTTATTTTCACCTATTCTTGAATCTACTCCATCAACGTTATGAATGGGTAATGGAACAATGATATTCCCAAATTTAATCCTTGAATCAAGGCTTTTTTCATTACACTTGTTGATTACAGTCACATAATGAATTACGATGCTTCCCTCTGCATCAAAATCTATTATTGTAGTAATTCCATGTGCAAGTGATGTAACAAGTCTCTGATAAAAATTATTTATGTTTCACCTCTTGAATATTATAGCTCAACCAACATATCAACCCTATAACCATTGGTGATGCTCCAAATAATATCTTCATTTTTTTGTTTAATTTTTTTTAACTATGCACTGCTCTATTGTATTAACTTGGATTCTAAAACTCTTTTAGAAAGTCTTCCTTTAATTGGATTGAATTCTCACCATGTAATGCCGAAGAATTTTTCATGCAGTTCATGTACCATTGCAATGACCTTCCTCATAATATTCTTTGGTTTTCCACCAAATGAGTATCACTTGGACCTCTCTGTGCATTCTAGATGGTGTAGTAGTTAAACTAGTGATGATTTGCATCTTCGTCACCCTTTCCATGGAACAAAGGCAATTATAGAGATAACCCATTAAATTGAGTCACGAGCATTCTTTGGTGAATTTGTGAATACACAAATCCATGGGGTCCTAGTTATCTGATCACCAATATTTATCCTATGGAAACCCTTATATAACTAGCTAATAATGAAGACAACTTTTGACTCCCTTGGGACGTCACACTCACATTTTTCATAGACACTTTGGGGGTACTACTTGAGCTACTAATAAAATACACACTTCCACTCTATGTGGCAATAGTCACAGTGTCTTGACGGATTTCAAATGTTTTAAGCGGCAAGACATAGGATGGATTGGATTCACTACCATTTTTTTCTACTTCCTTGATAGTATGGAAATCTATAGAGTTAACATACTAGAACGACACAAACTCAAATGCATATTTGAATTCCTATTCTTAGTTTTGGTCATTCATGGGTTCAGTAGAAACACCTAGGCCCAACATACTCAGAGAAATTCATTTCACCTATAGTTTGATTATCTGCGTCCCTTGTGTTATCATGTGGTTTCCACCTCATTTATTATAGAGTTCTTTCTTATACAAACTCATGTTATTTTATCAATAGTGACACTTTTTGTATATTTACTTCTAAGGCCAACAAAATCTCTCTCAATTTATCCTCTCATCTTCTGCATCATTTCACATTCTAGATGCAATTCAAGATCGTCACCTTTATTCAACGATGCTTGCCTAGTGTGTATCTTTTTCATTTATTCCTACTATCAGTACTTTGTGATCTCTATGCAACTTTGCTATTTATTTTACCATTGTCTTTTACAGTCCACTTTTTTTTACCATCACCATCCCTCCGAGTATCTTATGACATTGAATTTCCATCAAGTCCTCCTACCATTCCACCCTCTCTATGTAGGGATTATACTTCCATCTCCATGGTGCTACGAAACATACCCCATTCCACTAGAACCATCTCTATCCACACTAGTATTTCTTCTATCAACCTTACACATGGTTCTTTATTAAATAATTCAAGCACCTTAGTTAAATATTGATGACATTCTACTGCAAATTCTAGAGCATTTCCCTCTACTAAGCCTATATACCAGAAATCAACTGCTCATGTCACTTTATTGTCATACCATTGGATATATACCAAATTTTCTATAGTCCATGGAGAATGCTAATGTTAATGCTTCTCCAAAAACCTTTATTCCATCCATGCAAATTAACTAGAAACTATAACCAAAAAATTCATGTGAGCACTTGAATAAATATTTTCTCTTTAAATATTGTGACATCCTTACTTGAATGCACACTTTCATGGCAGAAAAATTCATGTATCCTTCCTTTGATCCATTCTTGAATCTAGACCTTCTATTTTCTCCACTTCATACCTAGTAATATACATTGGTTAAGGTCCTAATAATGAAACCATGTTGTTGGATTTGTGACAGACCCAAGATCCATAGAAGGTGTCCAAGAATGGTTTGATGTAGTCTAGTGCATGGGCATATTCAACCTTCAAAGATGAAGGAGGTATCACCTTAGGAGTGTATGATGATTGGCATTAAGTAATGTGTAGAGTGTTAAATATTTTGTGGGGATTATGTTCCTCAGAAATTCATTCACATTCATTACAATTATTAGAACTAACAACATACATATTAATAGAAAACACATTGAGTATGATCCAAATATAGAATAAACACAAACACATAGGTATAATAATGATCCATTGTATTAACAAACATGCATGAGATTACATCACTTTGAAACAGAGTGATTCTCGAGAGTTCATAACAACAACAATAACCTATCTAAATCTTGAACCTCTATAAGTACAATGCATGCCTCATGTATACATGAAACTAGATTGGTTTCAAAAGTTTCAATAATATCCTATGGAATGTACCAATTGTAACCCACTCATCCAAACAATTACAAAAAAATATGTGTCTTTAGTGACATGTGCAGAGTATCTAGAAAAGTGGGTGCATATGATATATGTCAAGACTCCTTATATTTGCATACTTAGGCTTCTATAACACCACATACTTAGGCTTCTGCATTTTTACAAACTTTGGAGATTGATAATATACTAACCTCTTCTATTTGCTAACACTTAGTGTGCACTTAGTCAAAATTGAGCCACAACACCCTTCCTTTCCTAGCAATTCAATATTTAACATGCCCTTATATTTTTCAGGGTTAGGGTTATGGTTATCATTTTTAAATGTCTCAACTTCATATTAGCATTGGGTTTTGGATCCTCTATAGTCTTATTGAAATTACACACATGACTAGCTCCACATGTGTAAGTAAATGGAGCTGGTGTAACATCCACTCAATACAATAGTAGTCAAAAGAATAGGTCAACTTGAGGGAGGCGTAACTTCCACAAACGAAATTCGATTGAGATTATATCTGCACCATTGGAAATATCCTGATGTGTGTAAAAACGTTAGAGGGTTGCAACTTTGTTTGCAAGGTTTTTAACCCAAAAATGATTGTTTAATGCCTCGAATGGACTCCAAAAGTTTCAAGGTCCCAAATAAAAAAAAGAGAACTTTCCCCTATTAAGGGCCATACAAGTCGAAGACTCCAATTTTTTCACTTAGAAAGTACCAAATAGATGGCGAATTATATTGTGTTCCATTTTAGATTAGTCGTATGTATAGTCTCTTTGATGACCCAATCAACTTTGATCACATAAATTTTCATTTATGTAACCCTTATACATTGTGAGATGGTGTTGAGATGGCACACATTGTTGACTTACATTGTTGGTATTGAAGTAAATGCCATGTTTTACAAGTGGTTTGGCATAGAGGTAGCATTGGTTTCAAAGTCCCATATATGGTTTTGCATGATAGGACACCATTTAACTTTGGTGCAAAATATAGTTTCACTACCACACCATCAAATATGTTATTTAAGAGACATCACTTAAATTAACCTTAGCCACAAAATATATGCATGTCAATGGTTACTATATTGAGGACCGTGGCTCATCATGAATATGTTAATACTAAGTTTTACCTCGAGGTTAATCCATATAAATGAATGTTTGAGTTCTTTGAGTTTATTGTGTTCTAAACAACCTTTTTAAAGAGCTTAAGGGTTTTTAATTAGAATTTATTTTTATAAATGGGTGTGTGTTTATAGTGTGGATGGATTTATCGTTCCATCTGTGAACCATTAAAAGTAATCTATTGATGAAATCAGTTATAAACTTTTGATACTCACAACTTTGATTTGATGATGATTATAAGTTGTATTTTCTTTTTCAAATACTAGAGAGATTTATTACTATGCAGACTAACTTAAACTAAGCCTAAAATCAAATTGGCTGGTTGCTACTGCACACCTAGAATATATGCAACAAGTTGTACTTTACTCTTAGGATATACTAGGCTACGTATGTATGATCACAAGTTGTACTTTACTCTTAGGATATACTAGGCTACATATGTATGATCACAAGTTGTACTTTAAGCCTTATTCTATATTAATTTAGAGGAAAAATTTGTTATGAAGTTGAAGTCCCTTACTTTACCCTTATGTCTTTGTCTTTTTCTTTAGATACGGTTCTTTGATTTCTTTTTGACATTTTTAATAATTGAAACTTTTAAAAGGGGACAATATGTCCCATGGAGAACAGACTTCACTATTTCAATTAAATGTGATATGTCACATGAATTAATAACTTTACGAATGAAATGATTCGCAATACATCACACCACACTTAAACTTCAATATTACTAAAAACATGCAATGTGTCGCATGATAGCAAAGCATTACTATGTACTCTTCTAAGGGTTTACAATGTATCTCAAATCCAAACCAACTTCACTATTACCAAAGCTTGCAATACAGTGCAAAGGAACACATCTTCTCGTGCGATGCTATTAAATCCAAATAAAATAAAAGAACCCTCAATGATATATTGCATAAAGGTTTATTTCCAATCAATTAATATTGAATATTTCCTTAAAAAAATGGGAAAATGGATAGGCCCTTCACATTTATTTTAAATCAATAAAACCCAATGCAAAGGGAAATTACCATATTTACAAATATCTCTCTTACCATTTGTCCAATTTCAAGTAGGGGAGAGCTATGAACACCCACACCAACCAACACCCATTAGATTTTTTACCAATGTTCTCTCTTACCATTTGTCCAATTTCAAGCAGGGGAGAGCTACGAACACCCACACCAACCAACACCCATTAGATTTTTTACCAACGTTCTACAATTTGCAAGTAAGTATGCCACCTGCCCCATTTTTTAAATTGCAATAGGGGTTTATCATGATTAGAAAAATTATAAGCACCCCATATTTTATTATATCATTCCTTCATATGATTTCCCAACTTTTTGCTCTATGTATACATTTTATACCTCTATGAGGAGTAATAAAGAAAATACCCCTTTCTCCTCAACCATCACTCCAAAATCCAATTGAACATGCACTTGCTTTTAAAGACCAAGTAGCTCTTTCAAGTGCAGGAGGCCACCGATTTATTCAAATATTTTGTTCCACTAGCAACCCGTACTGAAATTGAGACGGTCATAGATCATATGTGGGAGGAAGCTAAGGCTATGCCCAAGGAGGAGCTTCACCGTGAGGTTGAAGCCTGGGTGGTGGACCCTGGTAATACAGCCGGGAGGGCTACGTATTATGATAGTATGCTTATGCTATATTAGGTTTATATGAACCTATTTGTGCACTCTTTGCTCAACAATGTTGCCAAGCGGGAGGGGGACAAAGAACCAGTCAGAGTTTGGAAGGAGCATAATGTTGACTGTCGCCTTATGCACGAGAAGATTGATATCATGGAAACAAAGATGGGGATTCAATTCTTTCATTCGAGGATGGTGCACGCGGAGGAAGAAGGGCCAAGCAAGAACCAGAAAGGGGCCATGCTCTGCGACATGGAAGCTAGGGAGCTCTCTGAGAAAGCGAAGTAGACCAAACACCCCCCTTCATCCAAAGTCGACTGACCCAGTTTGGGTCCACTAGTCTAGTGTCGGATTTGAGGCCTTGTTCTTGTGCTCTGTTATTCTCATTCAAGTCCTTTGTTAGTAGATCCAGTAGTGATATGGTTTATGTTAGGATAGGAGGTTTATATATGTATCATGGTTGGGGTAGGTCAAAAACAATATGGTTGTTTTGTTTTGGGAAAGGGGAGCCTGTTTTGGGAAGAATGTAAAGCTTGTTAGAGTTGGGTATGTTGAATCTGGATCTGTTAAGCAGCATGTTAATTCGTGACAGTGCAGTAATATAATCCTTTTATTTACAAAAAAAAAGACCAAGTAGCTCTTACTTGTTGAGATACTTAATGAATCTCCAAAATGGATATGCATCCTTACCAAGAATGCACAGTGCATGGTTACAATGCCACCCACCCCAAACTGTGGAGCCATTATTTTCCCACATGGACCAATGTCACAACTAATTGTCAAAGGGAACCTTAGTTCGTCTCTTGGTTATTCTATTCCAAATTATTCCATTCTCCTATGTTTAGGTAATCATTAATACCCTCCAATGGAATTGTGCAATCATTGTACTAACTTTCTCTTGTTAATATGAATCAGTTTTAGGACTATGGGATGGCCTCTAAAAGTCAAACGAAGCTAAAGGAAGTGGTTGTGGAAGTAAGCTTAGATAGAGAGGAATTTGTTGAGCTACAAACAAACATAGGTACTCCAGCTCATCCAAAATGGATCAACATATGATTTTTCATATATTTTTGTGCTTTATGGGTGGAAAAATTGGATGAATTGGCTTGTGGGACCTATTTTAGGGGCATGTCTTACTTTACAGATTTGGGTTCCAAAACCTTTTGAGGCCCATTTTATGGATTAAACTATTTTTTGGGGGGTCAAAAGTTTGCAAGAATAACTCTTAACCCCTTTACTTTGTTCTACACTATCGGATCTTTCCAACGGTGCAAAAACTATGGTCTAAATAAAATTCTATATGAGGAATCTACGCTTCTTAAAAGTTGACCTATTGTTATACCAAAATCCTGTCACCATCATGTGATAAGACATTTGACATACCCACTTGCCCTGAATCCCAGCTTTTGGAGTGGAAACTAAATGGTTTTTCATCAATCATTCATACAAATTCCCAGCACCGCGCATGCCCCTTTATCCAGGAGCGGTACCCCTATTTGCACCGCCCATCATCTGTTGCCCATAAGCGGTGCCACCGCTTATTATCCTTGGTCCATAAGCAGTTATTACCAGAACCGCTCTGTCATAGAAGAAGAAACGTGGTACCCTAGGTAAAAAGGTAAAAAGAGAAGTTTCTCGAGGCTTCTAGATGATAAGCCTCGTGTCCTACCTTATCCCTACTGTTGTGGGTTGGTTGAGCTCAAGATCCCTCATCCTAGGATCTTATAAGCTACCTCACCCACTAATTTCTCAACCTACTCTATCCATTAAAGATTTATAAATAAGAGCTCATAGCCATGGTTGAGGGGAGAACACTTGAGGTATTGTTATGCTGTTGGATTGATCATTGGCCCAAGATCATTTGGAGAGAGCATAGAGAGCTAGAGTTGGAGCTTTTGGGGATGAGAATGTCTGGTTTCATGGAGATGCATGTCAACACTAAGGCTTGGTTGCAAACTTCTCCATATTCTTTAATGCAAGTTGATTTATGTCCCACATATGTTGTTGTTGTTGTGATTTCGCATATATGTTGCTAGATTCCTTAGTCACTAGCATAAATTAGTAGATCATATTCTGGTTGCTTTGATCTTTTTCGTGTTGAGCTTGATTGCAGGTACATAGGTGGACTATCAAAGCCTTGTATTCCAAATATCTACAACGTCTAGGGAGAGTCTTCAACCTCTGTATGATATTTGTTCTGGATATGAACCATTCAGACCAGTGGAATACCTTACTGTCTTCAGGAGGTGAAATATTCCAGCTAAAAAATTTGGCGACTTGCTTTTCAGATCATTACGAAAGTAGTGGGAAAGAAAGTCTTTCGAACGGTACTAGATGAAGGAGCTTCCATCTCGGTGTTATCTCTGACTTGTTGGAAAGCTCTTGGCTCTCCCGAGCTTGTTACATCACCTATTACCCTTAAAGCCTTTGATGGATGGGGTTTCCAACCCCATGGTCTCATATCAGCCCTCACGGTTGAGCTGGGGGGAAAAACCATTTCCATCCAAGTAGAAGTGGTAGATGCCGCTTTATATTAAAACCTCCTTCTAGGAAGGAATTGGTTCTATGCCATGACTGCTGTTGCCTCAATAGTATTTCGAATAGTCCAATTCCCGCATCTAGGGAGAATTGTTACTATTGATCAGCTTGATTTATGTGCGTTGGATGTTACTACCTCCATGGCTAATAACATCCCCATGTTAGGTCAGTCCCCTCCTCCCTACCAGTCGATTGGGGTAGGCATGCTGAAAGATTCATCCCTCATGGGGATTTTTCCATCTACTCCTCCTAGCACGGATATCGCGATAGTACATATGATCACCTCATTTGATTATGATCCTAAGGGCAAAAATGTTGTTGAGTCCACCTCGTTGAGTCCTCATGAAGCTATGTATGACACCATTCAAACCTTTTCTGATGATCACAATGATGACCTTCATCTAGTGGCTTCGGATCCTTACCATTTACCGTACTGGTTAGAACCTTCTCTTTCAGTTCTATACTATCTCTCTGAGACTTTTCCTTTTGATGAGTCCATTATAGAGATCATGAACACGGATGAGCCCATTTGGGAGGATCACAATCATAGATCCATGTTCCTCCCCAACACCAGTTCAGGAAGCCGTTATTTTGGATCCTTGTTTCCTACTGATATTGTCAACGTTCCGCAAAGTCCTATATTGTTGCAAGATACAGATCCTGAAGGAAACCTTTGCAACATTACTCAGATGAACCCAATTGACATATCAGCCAATCCTGATGTTATTGAGCATGTTCATGTTGGGTAGAACTTCTCCGTAGATGAATCTAAAGCGTATAAGGCACTTTTTAAGGAATTCAGTGATATTTTTGCCTAGTCCTATGAGGAGATGCTAGGGATTGACCCTTCCATTGTGGTCCACGAGATTACAACTTATCCCATGGCTAAACCTGTCAGGAAGAAACTTAGGCAAGTCCATCCTCAGATGGCCGCAGCTATTAAAGATGAGATTGAGAAACTTCTGAAAGCTGGTTTTATTTATCCTGTACCTCTGACGGAATGGGTATCGAACGTTGTCTCTGTCAATAAAAAGCAGGGCACCATTAGAGTCTACATCGACTATAGGGATTTAAATAAAGCTTGTCCCAAGGACAACTTTCCTACCCTGCATATCGATTAGATTATCGACAACTATGCTGGAAGTGTCATTTTTTCATTCATGGATGGCTTCTCTGGCTACAATCAGATTGAGATATTTCCCTCCAATCAGCATAAAACGACATTCATTTTCCCATGGGGAACCTTTGCATATAAGAAGTTACCTTTCGGCTTGAAAAATGCTGGAGACACGTTCCAGCATGCAATGTCCTATGTGTTTCACGACGTTAAAGATATTGTTGAATTGTACCTTGACAACCTCCCTACTCATTCACAGCGACGGGAGGACCACCCTGGTCATCTTAGAGACATATTCTTGAGATGTCGTCATTATAGTATACGGCTCAATCCGCATAAATGTGTTTTTTGCGTTGAGACAGGACGTTTGCTTGTCTTTGTGGTATCCAAATATGGCATCCAGATAGATCCTTTGAAGACTGCCGCTATCATTAATCTACCAGCCCCAACCAACCTCCTTGAACTCCAAAGTTTGCAGGGGAAGGCAAAATTTCTCCACCGTTTCATGTGCAATTTCGCAGAGAAAACGCACGGTTATATGCGTCCCCTCAAGAAAAACACTCCATTCTTCTGGCATGACCAGGCCCAACGCATCTTTGATAATATTAAGCACGCTCTGAATCATTCACCCGTGATACACCCCCAGGATTATTCAAAGGACTTTCTCTTGTATATTGCTGCCTCCGCTACTACCATCGCCATGTTTTTAGTGCAGGACAATCTCCACGGTCAGGAGCATGTGATTTATTACGCTAGTAAGAATCTTATCAATTCCAAAACTCGTTATTCACATGTGGAGAAGTAAACATTGGCCACGGTCATTGCTGTACAAAAGTTTCGTCACTACATTCTGCTCCACACTACCACCGTATTGGCAGACCAGAACCCGATGTACTACATCCTGACTCATCAGGTACTCAGGGGCAAGTAGTCTCGTTGGATCGTTATCCTTCAGGAGTTCGATCTGGAGTTTTCCAAGGCCACATCAAAGAAATTCTTGGTTTTTGCAGAGCTTATGTGTGATCTTCCCTGTGCTACAACGGAATCTGAGCCCAGTGATTCATTTCCGGATGAATTCCTGTTCCTGATTAGCACTACTGATCCTTGGTATGGAGATTTGCTAATTTATCTCTAGACCCAGCGTTTTTAGCCGCATTTATCTCGTGATGATCACCGCCGTATCCATCACCACGTGAAGTACTATCTCATCTTGAATGATACCTTGTATAGACGTGGGATTGACTCCATTCTCCGGCGATGCCTCACCCATGAGGAGGCTGAACACGTGTTGAATGATTGCCACTGTGGAGCATGTGGCGGTCATTTATCTGGGATGGAAATAGCCTAGAAAATCCTTCGCGCTGGCTATTTTTGGCTTTCTATCTTCAAAGACTGTCATGAGGCTATTAAGAAATGCCCACCTTGTCAACATTTTTATCCTAAAAAGCGCACCCATCCTGCTCTGCTTCACCCCGTCATTGTCGTTGGCCCATTTTCCAAATGGGGGATTGACTTCATGCATTGTAAGCCTACCTTAACCAGGGGGCATGGTTACATCATCGTAGCCATGGATTATTCCACAAAATGGGCTGAGGCCATGCCTACATATGCAAAATATGGTAAGACTGTCGTTCTCTTCTTGTTCAATCATATCATAACTATATTTGGAGTTCCGCAGTCCATCGTCACTGATCACAAATCTCATTTCCATAATCAAATGATGGAGGAACTGAGTGACAAGCTAGGTTTTCGCCATGAAAACTCTACGCCATATTATCTGCATGCTAATGGTCAGGTAGAGGCCATTAACAAAGTTTTGAAAACTATGCTTTGTCGGATGGTTGGAGATCATAAATCCAATTGGCACCTCATTCTTTTTTCTGCTATTTGGGCTTATCAAACTTCTATGAAAATAGCTACCGGTTTCATACCATTCCAGCTTGTCTATGGACTTGAAGCTGTCTTGTCGATCCAATGTTAGATTCCATCTTTTCAACTTGCCGTCGAACTTCTCCTGGACACTTCCGCAGAGGAAGAGAGATTTTTGTATTTGAATAACCTTGATGAGACTCGTAGAGATGCTGCCTTGGCTAATGAGGCACATAAGAAATGCATCAAGGCACAGTATGATAAATCTGTCTAGCCTTGTGTCTTCAATGAGGGTGACCTAGTATTGAATTATGACCAGAGATATGACAAACTAGGGAAGGGTAAGTTCAAGTCCATGTGGTATGGACCTTTCGTTATTTCTAAGGTGTTAGAGAAAAAAGCTTACGAGCTCGTTGATTATGATGGAATCCCTTTGGGGCAACCTTGCAATGGGTTGTACCTGAAAAGTTACTATGCCTAGGTATTCTTGGATAGTATCTTGTATATATGTATATTGATTGAATTTCAGTGTGCTTTTAGTATTTTCAAGATGGTTTTGAGTTTTAGTGTTTGCATTTGTTTATACCATGTTTTGGTCATGCAGATGGATTTCTACGGCTTTGCTGATGGTGCTTGTTGCCACACCTTGAATCTCACCTCGGCTTCTTAGGTTCTCTATTCCCCAGCTGAAGATTTGGTTAGTTCAGGAGCGATTTGCATAGGTCCCGCTACTAATAACATTGTCGAGTATGAAGCAGTCATCGGTCTTTTGACTAAAGCTGCCTCCCAGGATGTCCGTGATCTAGTAGTATTGATGGACTCACAGCTCATGGTTTATCATTTGAACCATGTCTACACCATTAGGAACCCGATACTCCTCGGCCTCTTCTAGAGGGTACGTTTGTTAGAAAGATCATTTGGAACCATTACCTATAGGCATATCCCTAGGGAACGTAATGTAGTTGCTGACTCATTGGCTAATTACATCCTAGATTGGCATATTTCCCATTCATGACGTCAAATCAAACATGGTACATTGTAAATAAACATTTA
>LPNX011064505.1:1621271-1683808 GCA_001517045.1 Pseudotsuga menziesii
GAAAATACATTTTTATAAATTATGAGTACTTTACTTGAAAATGACAATAATATTATTTTATGAGAAAGTGAATTGTGAGTACTTTACTTGAAAATAACAATAATATTATTTTAAGAGAAAGTGTGAAATGACTTTTATTGTGAGTACTTCACTTTATGACTTAAAAGTACTTGTACCACTACCTTGGGTAACTATGGATTTTCATCCACCATAGAAAATGTGACAAATAAACATTCTTAACTCATGCAATGCCACATCAACCATGGGGGATGATGTCATCTACTAGAATGTAATTGGTTGATTTTTATAGTACATTTTGGTCCTTTTGAGGCCCATTTTTGACCTCAAATTCTCTCTAATGTAACTCCATAGTGAGTGCCACTTTCTCTATATTTTCATTACATATTGAAGAAGAAAAGAGTAAGGCATAGTCCTCACTTTTCGCTAGTATTTTCCCTATAGTGGGTTTTTCCAAGGCATATCTTGTGTTATTCATGTGGATGTGTTGTTTTGATCTAGTTATTTTTTCTTCATTTTGAGTTTATTTATGATTCTATGGAATTTACCTAACAAAATGAATTAAGTTGTAAGATTCATAGTGACGAATTGTTCCAGTGGAATATCCACGGTAGTTTATGGATCATATTGGTATCGGAGTAGTTTTACTTTGGGTTTAATGGGAAATTGTAGGATCTAATAGTTGGAGGAACAAATAAAAATTCTTCAAATCTTAGCCATGGTGGATGAGTTCAATGAAGAATTGAGGGGTGAATATGAACAATGATTTACAAATCTAGAAATGTAAGTACTAATAGGATTATAATCCTCCCTTATCCAAACTGGTCAATTTTTCTTAACTTACGAGCCATGTAGTCATTTTTGGGTACACTAGTACCATTAGGTCCACTTGGCCTAATGAGGTCACATGTACCAGTCACTAGAGTGTGGGGAACACCAATAGAGGCTAATTGGAACTGACTGCACTCGTATGCATTAGTTTAGGTGACTCCTATACCAATCCCTACATTTTAGGATCCACTGAGAGTGTCGACACCAACCTCCTTTAGTTGTTGGTAGTTGGTGAATAGTCAAGCTTACTTATGTTTTAGTTAGATTCAGTTAGATATCCTCTAGTTCAATTAGCACCAATATTTGCATGGTTTCATGTTGGAAGGTGCCCTTTCTCACCTACCACATCAGTTAGACTAGTTTAATTGATTATAACTTATTGAGAGACTGAATTAGACAACTGGAGATAGTTAGTTAAGCTCTGATAGTGATTTAGACACTTTCAGTTAGCCATGCAGTTAGATTGAGTTAATTAGTTCAAATTACCTCTCCTGGATTCGAATTGTTTGGCTATTAATGCCAATGTATTGCATTGTAACAATTATCCATTTACTTTTGATTAATGAAAGCAATTATACAGCTGCAACTTCTTATTGCACTATTTCATATCATTTTCTAAGTAAATTTGTTTGTGAGATCTATTGTCATGAGTTTTGTCTTGATTTATATATTCTTGTGCTTCCAAATTTAATATGGTGTCAGATACATGGCAGGACAAGGCAATTATTCTACACGTTTCTTCCTGGATCTATAAAGAAATTTGAGCAAAATTGCTCAAAATCATTCCAGCACTGCACCAGAAGCAGAGATTTTACCACATAATTCCTGGACAAACTAGCATTGTGGATCAATATTTCTTGATTGGCTAAGCTAAGTGTGACCCAAAATCCAAAAATGCAGGTTGTTTGACCTTATTTTGGTTGTTTTGTGTAATTGTAGGTACAACTTCTAATGGATTCGAAATTACCAGTTCCTCTTCTTACTCCATCCACAAGATATTCAGAATGGAAATGGAAGATGATTCATCTCTAAAGGGACAAGGTATCTATGATGTATCTATTGGACTTGGTGAAGAGTCTTATGAAGATGAGAATGACTGGCTAAATGATGGGGATCATAGAGATTTTGGAACAATATGTCTGTCCCTTTCTCCAAGCTTGTGCTACCTTATTACTTTTGTAGAATACCCAAAGGATCTCTGGACAAAATTGGATAGAACCTTTGGCAAGCACAATGAGTATCATAATAACAATTTGGATATCACACCCACCACCAAAATATTTCTTTATTCAAATGCCTCAGTGTTTACTCTTTCTAATGAATTTTTTCAAGATGAAGAAGACGCATAATCTTCCTCATAGTCAATTCGAATTGAAGAAAGTCTCCTTGCAGTGACTCCTTCTCCTACTGCTTTGGAAGTTTATGAGATATCTGATATCTCATCTTCTCATAAGGATGATATAGAAGAAGACATTCGAATCTCTGATATTGAAGAAAAAATATCCTTCCATTTTATCCAAACATTCTCCAGTGATTCTCCTTTAAATTATGTGCAAAGTTTGCCAATGATTGCTTCAGAAAGTGAAGAGGAATTCAATTTCTCTCCCTCTAATGTTGTTGTTTGTGTGCAGATAAGTAATACCTTGTATATTTTGGAAATAATATGAGATTGTAGGAGTGATCCATTCACTCTTATTGATCTAGAGCTTTTAACAAATTCCTACAGGATTGCATGCACCAATACTCAGAATTTTGAAGAAGGAGAAAACGGTGCATCTACCATCTCGGTGGACCACACTTTTGGATATGGCATGAAATTATTTTGGATATGATATGATATTATTTTTATCTGATCTGATATTATTTGGTTCAAATTTTAATTTTTGGGATCCTTCAGTCATACTTGTAGCCGGGCTCATAAATTTTGGTGTGACAAATCAAGTACCGCAAGTCTTTTTCAAACTTACTGTTGGGTATTTGATGTTAGTTTCCTCTTATGAGGTTGCTGATATTATATTTTGTGAATCATTGGTTATTTATGAAGCTATATCAGATTTAGGAGCTCAATAATTCGCTCTCCACATTCCCAGGGCTTCTCTACCTTTGTATTTGATCACATGCTCATCTCCTCACATAACTAGTGAATATGGAGACATTTTGTGTTCGCCTGGACACTTGCTCCTAAAACTTGGAGCTGATATTACCTCACATGGTTTGTTGTTCAAGGATATAATATATCAGTTGCTTGGGTGTTTCTCACATGGTTCTAATTCTCAAGCACTTTTTCTCTCTCATCAGTTGATTTTAGTTGCTCTACATGGGTCCAATTTTCATCCAACAAATATCTATATTTCTGATTTAGTTGAGCATATTCTTCTTCTTCCAAAAAGGAATATTCCTCCAGACACAGAAGAAAAATCTTGATCCTAATTATACCTTCTTAGTTTGAGGGGGGGTATTTTTCCCATGAGGTTTTTCCCTGTTTCCTTGGTTGTATTAAGCAGTTACTTTTGCATTTTAGTTGTAATGGGTGACCTTTGGTCTCATTTACCAAGGCCTGCAGTTTTCCAAGTTGTTTTTTCAGGGGGGGTGTTAGGATTATAATCCTCCCTTGTCCAAACTGTTCAATTTTTCATAACTTAGGAGTCATTTAGTCATTTTTAGGTCCACTAGTACCATTGGGTCCACTTCGCCTAATGGGGCCACATGTACCAATCACTAGAGTGCGGGGAACACAATTAGAGGCTAACTGGAACTAACTGCACTTGCATGCATTAGTTTAGGCACCTCCTAGACCAATCCCTACATTTTAGGAGACACTGGGAGTGCTAGCACCGAACCTTCAGTTGTTGGTAGTTGGTGACTAGTCAATCTTAGTTATGCTTAATTTATATATCCTTCAATTCAATTAGCGCCAGTCTCTGCATGGGTGCATGTGGGAAGGCTCCCTTTCTCACCTACCACATCAGTTAGACTAGTTTAATTGATTATAACTTATTGAGAGACTGAATTAGACAATTGGAGATAGCTAGTTAAGCTCTGATAGTGATTTAGACACTTCTAGTTAGCCATGTAGTTAGATTGAGTTAATCAATTTGAATTACCTCTCATGGATTCAAATTGTCTGGAAAGTAATGCCAGTGTATTGCATTGTAACAATTATCCATTTACTTTTGATTAATGAAGGAAATTATACAACTACAACTCCTTATTGCACTGTTTCATATAATTTTTTGAGTAAATTTGTTTGTGAGATCTATTGTGAGTTTTGTCTTGATTCATAGATTGTTGTGTCTCCAAATTTAATAAGTACTCTATATCTAGTTCAATATGTCAATCCTCATGGAGAATTTGGACAGTTATTTAGTATATTTCGGTGATTTTGGAGGCTCTAACTCATACTTCAGATAATATTGGAAATCGAAAGACAAAGGTGACCAATAAAAGGAGACGAGGAAAGAGCAGTTGAGTTCCAGTGCCATTACCCCTTCCCATACGTTATTTAAGATGTAAGAAAAAGTGGATATCAAGCCCTACCAAGGTGAGATTGATGATTTAAGGTTGAATCATTGGTTGCACCAATTAGAGGAATATTTTAGTATCTATGAGATATATGAGGAGCATAATATTTTATATGCTCGATTCAAATTAGAGGTCCATGTTGTTGGTTTTGGAGCCTGATTATCTTCTTGATTCAGATATCTTGTTGTTTAGCCGTGTTTGTACCCTAGTTTACAATGCTTTGCAGGTGGACTATACACACCTCTCAATGGGGGGGTATTTTCCTCATCATGGGGGTCCAGGCACCAGTAGGCCCTTGGAAATGGTTTAGGTCCAGTGCCCCCAAAAGATATTTTTTTGGGATTTTTTTGGCCAGTAGTTTTTTTAGCCAATGGTTTATGGGCCCATGGTATTGGGTAGCTAGTGGTATTTTCCCATGGTAATCCCTCTTGAAAATGAAATCATTGTAATATGGTTGTGTATTGTAGTATTGTAAAATATCAATGTATATGAGAGAGACTACATGAGATTGAAGATGAAGTTGTTGCAGATGTGCTATAGGTTGGATCCCTTCATTTTGTTGGACGATATAATATAAAGGATTGGAAATTTCAGTGTGGACATAGCCCATGCTGGGTGAACCATGTATATTGGTGTCTCTCTTATATTGTGTTTATGTATTTTATTTATGCATATTGTTTTATGTTATTGTTATTCAATCATGTTTTTATAACACATGCACTAACCTAGTGCAAAATACACAAAGAGGAACTTAAGTTGGAGGATGATCTACCAGTAAGTAAGTCGGGGCATTTAAAAACCATTATAAATTACCAATTCTACCCTACTAGGTATGTAGAGGACCAATGGATCTGTTTCCATTAGTTTAGGAAAAGGTAAGGGGCAGAATGTGGAATGGTACACTATTGAATTTAGGAAGATGGCTATTATGTTGGGTATCACACCTAGGAATCCAAATGTACTCCTTAAGTATCTGGCGGGTCTACATAGTCATTTACAAAAAAAATGATGCTCTTCAACCCTCAGACAATTGATGAGGCATGTGTGCAAGCATAATTTGTAGAGAATATAGGCCACACGAAAGGACAACTAAGATTTTCTAAATAGAAAGAGAACCAAGAAACTTGCAAGGAGGGGAGTAAGAAATGGAAAGGAAAATATAATAAGACTACAACCATGACACATTAGTGAAAGGACCCAAAACCCCAATGCAATCATTGTATCATTGATGGTCACACTTAAGAAAAATGTTGGAAACTACATCCAAATTTGAACCTTAAGAACTGTAAGAAGAAGAACCTTATATCTAGAGATTTGAGAAATCAATTTGAGAGTAGCATAGATGTGGATGAAAATATTGTTTACACTTTGGTGCAAAATAAAGTGAATCAGAGTACCCTCTTTCATCACAAGGAAGAGAAAGAGATGAAAAAACTCTTCCATATCAATACCCATATCAAGAAAACCAAGGTAGATTCTCTATTTGATTATGCTTCATAGGCCAATCTCATAGCAGTAGATCATGTTAACAAGCATGGATTAGAGGTTCATGGTCATCCTATCCCTTATCTGCTGGGATGGGTAAACAAGGATACAAAGATCAAGGTCATGAACTAGTGTAATATCAAATTTGTTTAAGTGCATATTTTATTGATGAAGTAAAGTTCGATGTAGTACCTCTTGACATGTGTGTTGTAGTGCTTGGAATCCCCTACATGTATATGAGGGATGAAGTCCTCATGAGGAGAGAAAACCAATACTGCCTGATCAAGGATGGGAAATTATTCATCATCAATGCACACAAAGGTAAATGAAATATATCACTTATAAGTGCCAACCAATCCAAAAATTTGATTACTGAGAGTAAGCAATGTGTTTTACTTTTCTTACAAGATATCATTGAGGTGATGAATTGGTTAGAGTAAATGCATCCTTATAGGGGTGTAACAAAGAGAAAAACATCAATTAGGGGAGTTTCCACATGTATACATAAGAGTTTTCCAGGATCCTAAAAGGACACCACCTAAGAGGGAAGTATAAAATGAGATACAATTGTTTCCTTACTCCCCATTGAATAATATTAGGTTGTATAGATAGTATGTTCTGGAAGTAGATGAAGTGAAGAAGCAGTTGCAACAGTTGATAGAGAAAGAGGTGATTTGACCAAGCACCTCACCTTGTGGGTCACCTATCATCATAATACCCAAGAAGGAAGGAACTTCATAGATGTGTATAGACTAAATAGGTTTGAACAAGATTACACTTAAGAATTGATGTTGTTTCCCCAAGATTAATGATTTGTTAGACTAGTTGTAGCATGCCAAGTACTTCAGCAAGTTGGATATCAAATCAAGATACCACTAGGTACGTATCAAAGAAGAAGACAATTGGAATAGCTCCTTTAAGACAAGGAAATGTTTATATTAATGTTTGGTCATTTCTTTTGGTTTATGTAATGCACCAGCTACATTTATGAGATTAATTAATGATGTTTTGTGCCCATATTTATATTCATTTGTTATAGTTTATTTGGATGATATATTGATTTATAGCTCCACTTGGAAGGAGCACATTTCACATATCATGTGAATTTTAAAGTGTAATAACCCAATGAAAAAATAATATATATTAACTAATTTGTAACCATGGAGAACCATCGGAAACGAAAATAGGAACACTAGTTCAAATTTGACCATAAAAACACGTGATCTTCCTAGCTCTTCCATACAGCACCTAACCCCTTTGAATTTTTCCAAGAATACCCAAACTGACTCAAAGGAATCCAAACCAACCCAAATCGACCACTAATAGACTTCATAGTACTTGTTATGAAAGTTTAAACACATATGAATTAAGATTGCATAACCAATTTTGTTGATTTACACATTGAACAACTAGTGCTTGAATATTGGACATAATATGGGGAAAATATTGAGGATTTTTATTATGAAATGGAAAACATTAGAGAGTACATATATTGATGCTTCAACATCTTCAAAATCACAGAGAAATATGCAACAAAGAGAGGATATTTGACTATCCCAAAACCGGTAGAGAAAGAAGGGAAAAATGTTCCTCCAAATATCAAATATGCTCCAATAGTGCACCCTCCACCTGAATATTTCAACCAAAAATTGAATATATTCCTCCTATAGTGTGACCTCCATAAAATATGGGAGGAATACAACCATTACCACAACCATCTTATGACGTGCACATCAACTGGTGTGCCCTCTTCAATCAAGAACTACCAAATCACAATCTTCAATCCAAAAACACCAACAATTTCCATACTACAAACTAAGACTCCACACACTCCAACATGAACTTGAACCAACAAATTAAAACGAGCATAACCTCATTCCATTGAATCTTTGTAGATACATCAAGGAAATTCCTCCTCTCATCCTAGATAGGGTGGAACCTTGCACCATAGAAACTGGTTACAATTGTGAGGGACACATCTCCCAATATTGAGAAGATCAATAGATCTCCAACTAGAATTCCAAATGACCAAAATCCCTTTCCCAAGTGCTTTCATCCCTTTTTATAAACTTTCATTGAGGCCTTTCCCCGTCATTCTATAATTCTCTTACAATAATAATAATAAAATTCAAATTATTGGATAGAATCATTATTCATGACACATCAAATTCCTTCTAATGTTATTTTTTTACCAAATAGCACATTATCCACCTTTGATAATTCAAATTAGGGGTTCTCTTCCTTGATTTTGGGGATTTAAAACTAACTTGTGGGTCCACTCTCCCCTCATGATCCCTCCTTGGCTAAATTTAGGACCTGGAGTTATCATGGCTTGTCATAGATTGTCATAGTTTGTCATAGATTTTGTCATAAGCTATCATAGATTCCTTTGGGGGTTACACTTCACAAATGCACCCTCCTTGGCTATTTCTAGCCTGATTAGTCATGATATTTATTGGGAGTCACTCTTCCCCTAGTGTTCACTTCCTTGGTTATTTTTATCCTGGGGAGTTAAAACTCACGAGATGTCTTCATCACAGGATTCCTTCGACATAGGATGGGAGTTACATCTCCTATGGGGACCATTCATCCTCCTATGATCACTCCTTGTATGATTAGACCATTTCCACCTCATTTATGAATTTATTTCCATTGTTGTTACAAAAATTATGACCCACAACACCCATAATTTATTTACATTTGAATCTGCACAGTGACTAGAGGCCAAATAATTCCCTAGTCAATTTGAATTCCACTTGAACCTATGGGAATTATATAGGTTAGTGGAATCACCCATGGTGTAATCATGGAGGGGACATTGCATTACTCCCTTCCAACAATTACTTGTCATCAAGCAATTGAAAACCTAGTTGTTGGAATACGTGTTCACCTTCCCATGTAGCATCTTCACTTAGAACATATTTCCACTAAATAAGGTACTCTCGAATGCTTTTATTTCTCAACCTTCTTTCTCTTACCTGCAAAACTCTTTACATAACCAAAATCAGTTGTCCTTCATAAGCTAATGGAGGAAGCTCTATTGATACTTTCACATCTTCACCAACTGATTTCTTGATACATGAAACATGGAACACATTATGTATCTTTATTCCTTCTAGAAGCTCCAACTCATATGTTGCTTCTCCAACTCTCTGCATAATTTTGTAGGTCCATAGAACCAAGGATTCGATTTTTTAGTCACTTTCCCTTTGATATATGACTACTTGTACTATTGAAACCTCAGGTATACCAAATCATCCATCTGAAAAATTTGCTTTGTTTTATTCTCAACTGCATATAATTTTTGTTGATTTTGAGTTGTTTGTAAAAAAAAATTATTGTTTTCAAAATGTGTTGACTTTCTTGAATCCAAACTTTTGATTTAGGGGATCTATTGTCTCCAAAAATTATATCAACAAATGTAGGATATTCATAACTATACAATGGATTAAACAATGTTCACCCAAATGCAACCATTTAATCCAAGATTTTTGTTGCTTTGTCACATAATTTATCAGATATCCTTCTAGCCACTAGTTGACTCTCTTTGTTTGTCCATTAGTTTTGGGGTGGTATATAGTACTAATATTCAATTTGATTCCTACCAATTTGAATAGTTCTTTCCAAAAATCTCTTGTAAAATTGTTGTCTCTATCACTAACAATGGTTTTTGTCAAACCATGCAATCTCAAAAACTTATGTAAAAAACATATCAAACACTTGTGTAATAGTATAATTAGATGGAATAGTGAATAAACGAGTGTATTTAGTGAGTCTATCCACTACTACATATATAAAATCTCTACCTTGTACCTTGGGTGATTTAGTGGTGTAGTCCATTGAGATGCTTTCCCAGTTTTGTTATGGAATGGGTAGAGGTGTATGATGTGTAAACTAGTAGGATGTGTATGTTCTATTTTATTTTTTTGGCATGCGTTGCATTCCTTCGCATACTTCAAAACATAATTTTTCATCCTCTTCTAATTGAACCTCTCCCTCATCTGTCTATATGTATTCAAGTATCCAGGATGGCCTACTAGTGGTGAATCATAAGCTGCTTCCATAATATTCTTCTTTAAGGCTAATTCAGGGACCAAATAAATTATGTACTTATAGTAAATGACCTCATTGATGATTTTATACCTTTCATCATGTATCAATCCATCCAACAACTCATGGGAAAACTTTTTTTTTGAGTATTCTACCAAAAGTTGATCTTTCTAGTCTACTAAAATTTCCATCAAAGATATGGATGGTTTTAGAGAGAGAGAATATTCTACCACATTCTTCTTACCTTTCATGTACTCTAAGTCAAATTCATATGCTTGTACTTTGTTGACCCACTTTTGTTACCTGTCATTCGACTCCTTTGGAGTTGAAAATGTTCCAAACTATTGTGATTTGTTTTCACCACAAACTTGTTGCCCACTAAATATTGTTGGAATTTGGATAAGTCATGCATAATGGCCCACTTGTTTTGTCATAAAAGAAGTATAGGCACTCATGTGCCTGCAACTTTCTACTTTCAAAGGAAATTGGGTGCTAATTTTCCATTAGGACAGCTCCAATGCCTTCTCTGAAAGCATCACATTCAGGCACAAAAGGCCAAGTGAAATATGGTAAAGAAAGGACCATACAACTACTCATCACTTCCTTCATTCCGTTGAAATATTTTTATCTTATTTTTTCCACCAAAAGGATACCTTCTTAGTGAGATCAATCAAAGGGGATGTCAACTATGAGAAGCCTTTAAAAAACTTCCTGCAATATGTGAAAATCCCAAAAATGCCCCTCATCTCTGTCACATTTTTTTGATTTGGTAAATCAAGAGTTGAATATATTTTCTCCATATGAACCTCATCTCCATATTGTCCAATCACATGACCAATATACAACATCTCAGTCATCCCAAACTCACATTTGGACAACTTTCCATATAATGATTGTTCTGTTAAAATATTTAGGACATCCTCCAAATGATACAAATGTTCCTCCAATGTCTTGTTATAAATCAGAATATCATCAAAAAATACTAACACAAACTTACGTAGCTACCTGTCGAATATTCTATTGACGCAAGAATGGAATGTAGTAGGTGCATTAGTCAAGCCAAAGGGCATGATTAGGAATTAAAAATGACCATAATGACAATAAAAGGCTATCTTTTGCACATGCTCTTCCCTCATTTGAATCTCATGATATCCATAGTGGAGATTAATCTTGGAAAATAACTAATTGGACCCATGCAACTAATCCATCAAATCATTGATACAGGGGATGGGGTACTGGTTCTTGATAATTTTCTTGTTCAAGGCCATATATTTTATGCACATTCTCATTGTCCCATCCTCGTTTTTCACCAATACCATTAAATATGAAAATGGATTCAAACTCGGCTTTATGAGTCCCAACTCAAGAATTTCTTTTACGTCCCTTGAACCTCTTGGGATTCTTTTATGGTTGGGTGATGATGGGATGAGTTCCCACCTCCAATTTAATGGTATGATCAAATCCTTTGTCCGGTGGCCTACTTGGAGGAAGATATCCAAAAACCTTCTTATGCATGTGTAACAACTTCCCTATGTCTTATGGATACTGAGATCTGTCTGTAACATCTCCAAAAATTTAAAGAATAATTGTTTTTTTAAATATTTCTATCTTTACTTTCATAGGATAAAATAACTTCATAAGATGTTCTAAATTTTCACTTAACATACGGACATAGTTATATTAAACAATAAAATGTGACTAGCTGATAAATCAACTCATATGTAAAAAATTGTTTGGTCCTTTATTCATTTAATATAATGATTCCCTGCAACAACATGATTAAGTGACTTATCATTATGTCGACACTACCCTTCTTGACGTCAAGTTGTGAAAGAATTTTTGTCAATTACAGTTGATGTTCTTATTGTATATGTTTCCCTTTTTTTAATTCATACTGGTGAACTCTTTAAAAGAGATGCTATGGAAAGAGGGTTATAGGTCTTACTTAGCTCTGATAGCTAACACAAAAATATGTGTAACCATTGTGCAGGTGTTTACTGTGAAATGCTAGCAACTGCTAGCAACTTGGCTAAACAAAGTTCCTAAGATAAGACTAAACATCTAAACAAATCAAAGTGTCTAGATCTTGACAAAAAAAATGAAACTTACTCTTACTAAGATACCTTGCATAAGACCTTATCCAAATACGAAGGCATCGAAGTAAGGTGAAAGGTATAAATCTACCCTTGGGAAAAACATTATAGTTTGGGTTTTTATATTTGAATTAACATCCCGGTGGATAAATCGACCATTGGAAAATCATTAGGTTTTGGTTTTTATTTTGAAATTAAATATTACGATGGAATTTAATAGGCCACGTGATTTCCTTTGGCTCTCAGCCGGAACGAAGATCTTTAACGTCAATAGACCCTAAGGTTTTTTACCACCTTGTGGTAATCACCTTCGTGTAGTAACATTTTGGCCTTTGTGTTGTGTAAGGGTCATAGCTCTTCGTCCTCGGATCTCTGCGTTGTTGTGGATTCTCTGCCTGTTCTTGGCCTTCTTCGGTCTAGTGTACGCCCAAACCTTGAGTGAATACCCCCAGTGGTATTGGCTTGACCAGCATTCTTGTAAAATTAAATAGTTCAACAACTGTGGGTTGTTTGTGTATCTTCTATCACTTATACTGGGTAAGCATTGTTGTAAACATTACGTTTTTCTTTTTATTTCAATGTGCTAAACCCAATATGTGTTTCAGCTTGATTTTCAACCCAAGCAATGTTATTTTTGCAGGAGATTCTCGTCATGAGACACTGCATTGAAAGTCAGTCTTATGGAGTTAGCGCATGGTCTAGTAAGACCGATTACCCACACCCTTGCAACTTTGAATCTTGTTGGTTGTGACTCCAAGGCTAGGCCCGCAAGCTTATGGATGGGATTCGTTTTAAGCAATGTTCCTTAATGGGTAACCTTCTGGTTAAAGGCCTTATGGAACTTCTTTCTTTTAAGAAAACATACTCCTTCCTTCGACCGTGGAGTCGATGAAATGTTTTGGTTATAAACTGTAATGTTTTATTAAAAAAAAAAGAACTCTGTTGCAGAGTCTTGCAAACATATGATTCCATAAATGTAAGAGCTCAGACTGCTGGGGTTTTACGACTTGCATTGTTTGATTGTAATGAAATGGTTTATAAATTAAAAAGAACCCGTGAGGGCCTTTATTGTTGTAAAATACACAGTCATGAATGATGTCTTGTTTGAATTGTTTGAACTATTTTACAGGTTCTAAGGTCGTGGATGCTCCTTAGTAGTGTACTAGATAAGATGTATATGATTTAGGTTATGAGGCCATTACTCAGTTTGTTGAGGAAAGTAATAGAAAAATTGATTCTAGAGAAATATTCTTATAGAAACCTTTTTTTATGGTATTTTCAAGGCATTTAGAAAAATTTTCCACCTTAACATGAATAGATCAATGAATGATTAATGTTTACAGCCTTTGTCCTATATGTAGTTTTATAATCTTGTTTTTAGCTAAAATGTTTTTAACAGGTTTTGAACTTGTGACCTATTTTATTACTAAACAAATATTTAACCTTAGCCTGTTCAAGGTGAATTTTATTAGGGTTTAAATTTTGGAGTTGTTATAGATTTATCTAAAACCTAGCTTAACTAAATTCTGCCTTTATTTATTGAAGGGATTGTGGTTTTGAAAAACCCTCACTTGATTAACCTTTTAACTTACAGGTTTTAATGTTTTGTAAAGAAATAGTTTTATTAGTATAATTCTTAGATGTATAAAATTTTATGATTTATAACCTGTAAGGTAATATCATAGGTTAATATGTAATTCTAACACACACACACACACACACACACACACACACACACACACACATATATATATAGTGACTATGAAATTATATCGATTTTGTGAAAATCTTGATTTGATTTCTAAACCCTAACTTAATTTCCGTACAGAGCTTTCTTTTTTAATGGACTAGTGTATCTTGGAACTTAAGCTTACTTATAAAGAAATGGGAAGCTAGGGAGAAAAAAAATATGTATAATATAAATAATTAATTTGGAACTTAAAACTACTCGATTAGATTAGATATAATGTAGCTAGTATTCGATGAAAAGAAAGAAAAGCACTACTTGTACATCAATGATTATCCTAATCATGACTGTAATGATTTATCCTAAATCATGCAAGTAATAAACATCAGAATACTATTTATAATATGATTTTTATAGCTGATTTTACCACACCGGGTAGATCACACATTTATGGTAGATCACACATTTATGGCCTTCCATGTCCTTCTGCAGACTCTTTGGACCCCATGGAATTATATTATACTTTGATGGTCCAAGATCATCCCCAAAAATTGACTGTTTATACCTATACACAACTTTTAAAGCAATACTTGCGTGTATACGCAACTTTTAACCTCAAACCCATGTACATTGGGATGTGTGCAAAATGACAAATATTTTTGGAGTTTTCCTCATTTGAGTTCGAATAACTTGACTCTTGGCCTTCCAAATGCCTTGAGAACACTTAGTTTCAACCCTCCATTACCTCTTTGGAGTGCTATATAAGGAACCCCTTGGATACATTGAAGGAGGAGAAATTAAAGAGTAAGCAAACTATAGTTCATTGTTTCCTCAATTTTGTGTATACTGGAGTCTGCATCCTTTTGTCCCTTGGAGCACTTAGTGTTCTTCCTAAGCTTGCGTTTACTTTGTGAGCTTGCTATCAAGATATGGAGGATTGAAGTGGTAGAGGCTAGGTGGAGGACTCGGTTTCTCCGGTTCGCAGAAGTGTTGACAGAGTTTGTCACTATTGTATCTCTGATTTATTAATAGAAATACCTTTTCCTGCCCAATTCATGTGCATTTTGAATATGAATATTGAACCCATGGATGTATTTAATTGCTTATACATGATTGACTATATATGCTAGATTAGTTCTAACACATTTATATATATCATGCTCTCTTTGTTTGTTGTTGTTGAGAGAAAATTATAATTGCAATTGCATTGGAAAAGCTCAACGGGTATCTACTTCAACCGTCCGGAACAAGGTACGATTCTATATCCCTCAGTGTTAGATTTTCTTACTGCTCTTGTATATTGGGAAATATTGATTTCTAGTGTCATACTGTCTATTGTGGTACCCCCAAGCCATAGGAAGTTTCTCTCCATAACAGAATTGGCGACTCTGCTGGGGATGTTCCTTATTTTTCTTTGGGGTTTGGGGGCACAATGTGCTTGACTTTCTCTCTTTTTCTCCCTGTTTATGTGTCACATTTAGTAGTATGTTCATCCATTGACACTCCCCTATTTTGGTTTGACCCTTGGATTTCGTTTTACCACTTTCTTCTTTGTATACGCATGTTTTTGGCTAAAAGTCGCGTACATACGCAGGTTTTTGGCCAAAAATTGCATATACACACAGGGTTTTGGCCAAAATTCACATACACATGCAGGTTTTTGTCCAAAAGTCGCATACATATGCTACTGTTATTTGAACAATTATGTACATCCTCCCTTTTGGTTGAGTTTGATGCTGTGGGAAGTTGTTGGGTGGGTTGTGAGTTTGGCTGGGTTTTCTTGGGTGCTGATGTTGTCTATTGACTGCTTCTTTTGTGACCGTTTTTTCATTGATTTTTCTTTGATATTATTTCTAGTCATTAATCTCATTTTTTTCTCCATTAGTGCATTAGTCTTTTTGTCTCAGTGTCTCGCTTGGCTTGTGTTTGATGCTTGCTGCAGAGACTGATAATTTTAATGACTTTTATTGCATTTTCAAAACAACTATATTGTTGCATTCTTACTTACATCTTACATATGGATTTAAGGAGGTACTTGCATTGGATTGCTTGGATGAGAGTTGTGTTTAGGATTTCATATAGGAAGGATTGCATTATCATTCAGAAGGAAAACTATGCATCTCATGTAGTGGCATACCCCGTTTTCTCATTTAAAGACAAAATTGCACTTGAAATTGTTTGTTAGATGTCCACATTTATTTCACTGCTAAGTCATAATACCATTAGTTGCACAGTCATTTCCCTTTGAGTAATCACAGCCATTAAAATCAACGCTTAAATTAAAATGAACTACACATTTTTATTTTATAGGGTTCACCAACAAGATTAGGATTTAGAGTCTTGGAATAATTCATGGTGAGTCAATTCTCCAAGACCGCTAAACACAAACAATTAGGTGTATGTCTAGGTGAGAGAGTGAAATCCTTGGTATAATTAGTGTTTCTTAGGAGGTTCCTCTTACATAAGAGTCAAGTATGAGGCAACGCACATGATTGTGATTGGGATAGCCCTTGGTCACTTTCTGTGAGCGCCAGAGATATTTCCAAGATCATATTCGTATCTGGGAGATTTTGAGGTATTGGTTGGTACTTTCGAGCTTTGGGATTTGCTACCCTTCCCATACGGTCGATCCCACATGCGAATGTCTACCTGAGCATTGGTTATATTGGGGTGACCTTAGTTTCCTTATGTAGGTATCGTAGGGGGTACTTGCATAGGTTATTCTGTAGGTGTCCTGGCTAGGTAGGGGTCGAACAACACAGTTGCTTTATGCGTTGAAGCTGAGGGCCACTATAATTGGTTACATACCTCCGCTTATAGTGTATGGGAGTCTTGAGCCTCTCCTAGGTGATACATACCTACTGCATTTGGGAACTCACATATCCTCCCCTTGGTTTGCTTATATTTTGGCTATAGATTTTCTTAGGAGTATGCTCTTTGTGCATTAGTTGTATTTTGGGATCGCGGTTACTTGAGTATATTTATGTTCTCTTGAGTTCGGGTCCTTTTATATTCGACATGCCTGATATCACTACTAGTATCCTGTCACCCGCTCCAGGTCCTAGGGCGGACCCTGTTGTTGGAAGGGGGGGAACTATAGCCCCTTACCTTGCTCATATATTTGGGAGTGGTAATATTCCATCCTCTACTCCATTTGTGGAGGATTTTCACTCCCTTCATCCGGTCTTAACAATAGTGTTCACCCTTACGGGGGTGGTAGTAGATACATGAACGTTGGGTCTACACTTTAAATTCCTTCTTATGTCCCATCATTCATTGCATTGTTTCCTTTAAATGTAGTTGTCATGATCAATCTTCCCTATATCCTATAGTTTGGACTCTTTACTGACCGTTTCTAGTTGTTTTGGACTAATATTGTTGTCATGTAGGGTCCATTTTTTGTACACTCTCTCCAAGGCTTTGACTCATTCATGCCCATGACATGTATAATTTCGAACTGACATATTGGTTAGGATTTCACACCCGCTTGCATTTATGCATTGCCTTATGACCGTTTCATCTTAACCTTAGGTACAAACCCATTCTATGATGTCACAGAACCTTCATGCTACTGTTAGAAGTGATATTGTTTGAATGGTAGAGCTTTCCTATACATGGGTGCCCTAGTTAGATCCTTTTTTGCATTTGGTGCCCATGTTGATTTGCCTCCTTCAGGTTGTGGGAGTCTCTTTTTAGTCTCTCCATGTCCTTGAGCAAGAGCTTCCACTAGTACAAAATGAGGAATTAGCTGCTACATGACTAAAAATTCTAGTCACTAAAGGTTTTTCAAGTGATTTACTACTAAATATGAGCAATTTTGATTGACCCGACTATAAACGACTAAAATTAACGACTAATTTAGTCACCAGTTAACAAATATGACTAAATAATAAGTGGCAGACTTACAAATGACTAACATAAATGACCAATTTAGTCACGGCATACAAAATGACTAGCTATAAGAATATGAATTAGTCATTATGTCAGTCATTTTTAATTGTGTCATGGAAAATTGCAATTTTCAAAATGAAGGGTAAATTTTGTAAATTGTCTACCTTCTATTAGTAATATTGGTGCCATGCATCTCAATCTTCATAGATCCAACAAAGCAATTGCATGATTTTTCTCTTGACCATCATTTGAACACTTAGTCAATTTCATGCATCAAGTAAATTTACACAAGAGACAAATATAATGGCGAGGTCGTCGGATTGGCTAGCCCCGTTCACTTTGTATTAATAACAACCTTACAATAATGGATATACCACATAATGGAAATTCTCCTAGTGACTCCCAAACAGTAAACACACTTCCGTCTACAACAATACAAAGAGCCGAGATGACCCCACCCGCATGTCCAACTCTTAATACTGTCAACCAAATAACCCCTGTAGCTGTCAATTGTCATGTGGGCTGAACTCATCTGGAGCGCCAGCTTTCCAGATCGAGACTTTTTCCACAACCCTATTGCATGTCTGAGTTGAGTCACTTAGCAACTGTTCCTATGACTGAGCTTGTATGCCTCCCTAGCTTGCATGTCTTGATGTTTGTCACTTCGTTCCTTATCTAATGATTCTCATTAAAACCTGCCTCTTTCCATCCTAGTTGTCATGCCTTTATACATGTCGCAAGGGTGAGCATGGACCCAAAGGTGTGCGCGCCCCTTTTCTTAGTGCATACGCTAGCTCCAGGCCAACGCACTAACTCCACCAGAGATTCCACCTCCCATGCGCGTACATGCTTGTTAGTCCGTCGATCTGGCATGCTAAGTGTTTGTCGGACGTCGAGTGCATCTTCGTGAGTGCTCATATCTATGCCTAACTCCCCCAAGTGCACTAAGTGTGCTATCCATCCGTCTTATCTAGGTGTCAGATACATCTCTCCTAGGCACTTGGTCCAACAACTCTAACTTCGTTGAGCACTTCCACCAAGAACGTCCCCGACGACTAGTGTGGTGCCAAGTGTGCTTCTAGTGGAGTGGTTGGGTCGTTTGGACCTGTTAATATGTGCTTCCTACCATGGTGTGTCCAACCACTCTTTTGAGCGCTTCGGGCTCTGCCACACTGACCTATGCCACCTACCAACATGTTTCTAAGGTGCCACACTCGTGGGCTTTCTAAGCTCCACTTGCTTGGGTGTGGGATTCGTTTGTGGGAGCATGCCCATACTTGGTCTATGTGCCCCACCTTCTTTTTGTTTCTTAGACAAGGTGTCCCCTTGCCAATTCTTTCCAACCGAACATTCATCTCTCCCAACCGAGCACCCAAGCCAGCTCTTGGGCGAGGGTGAGGTTTATGGTTGTAACAATGATGACTACAAACGAGAATGATGACAGTGATGCTTATGATGACAATGAGGTTCTTAATGATGATCATGGTGATGATCACGATCAAGATGGTGATGATAATGATAGTCATCAACACTAATATAGCCAACGTCATCATCACTAACCTCATCATTTTATTTTTAATTTATTTTTTTAATCAAAATTTATATTAAAATTAAATATTATTTTTAATTTTTAATTATCATTTTTAAATTTAAATTATTATTTTTCAATATATAAATAATAAATAGTACACAATAAGTAAATAATAAAAATACAACTAATAAATAATAATTATATATAAACAATAAATTAAATAAATAAAAACATAAAACAAAAGTATATATGAAAAAAAAGCTTACCTCCAATTAAAAAAAAATGGTGCAAACAATTAGCTTTTAGATTTTACTAAGTAAATAATAAAAATAAAAATAATATATAATAATTTTAAATAATAAATATGTATAAACAATAGATTAAAAAATTAAAAAAACATAAAATGAAAGTATATATAAAAAAACTTACCTCCAATCAAAATTGGTGAAAACAATTAGCTTTAGCCTCCCGCCAAAGTTCACTCATTCCAAGAGAGAAACCCAAACCGTGAGTAGAGCAACCCAGTTGGAGGATCTCACACTGGGGTTATTGTGGCTGTGTAGGGGAGAGGGATGCGGAGCAAAGAAACCCAGTGGGATCACATACTGAACTAGCAACATGGATCAGAGCCGAGGATTGCAGTAGAGGAGCCAATTTCTGCAAAATCGATGAGTAGTGAGCCCTAAATATATATTTTTAATCTTTTTGTCTCTATTTGAATTCATCTTTCCTCATTGCTAAGTTTCTTTTCCAAGTTGAGTCGATCTCGAATTAGGGTTATTGTTGAGCTAATCCGATCTTAGATTGGGGTTATTGCTGTTGTGTAGAGGAGAGAAAGGATGAACAAAACACCACAACTAGATCTCAAACTAAGCTAATAACATGCAAAAAATCTGAGTAGAGCAATAGAGGAGAAAATGCCTCCAAAATCGATGAGTACGCTTGAAAACCCTCCGGTCATGTCTTTTCCCTGTGATTAATATTTTAAAATTTAAAATTGCTTTTTGTTTTTTGTTGTTTCTATATTCGATTAGAAAGGGGTTTTTACAAACTGTTACACTTCGTAGTAGCATTAGCTGATATTTTACAGAGCTGTCATATTTTCCTTTCAAAATGATTTAATTAGATTTTCTTGAAGGGAAGGGGGTATGGATTTACCACGTCTCGAAACGTTCATTCTGCAACTTAGTTCATACTGCTTATCAGGTTCCTTCCATGAGTGCTTCGTTGCTCCCATGGTACTGACATATTGACCGACCTTGATTGAGACCCATATCTTGATTGATATAACTCGTATATCCATTACCTAGATCTCTCTCCCTGATATCTTCGATCTTGATACCTGCTTTACTGAGAGATTGATTGATACCACCTCACGGTCTACCTCCATACCTTTTTCTTCTTCCATAAGCTAAGTAAGATTAATAAAAAACCCATATATGTCCTACAAAATGAATGCATCTTGACCACTGAGCTTATTATCCTTGACATCTTGAGCAACCTTCTTGAATTTTTCAATTCCCTTGATTAAAGTTATGCCAAATTTCAATTCCTCTTCTGCAATAATTTCCTTTATATTCTCTTCATGTTGCTTCAGTTCTGGAAAAGTGTTCCCCATAACTTCAACAATGGTGCTCGCCAAACCACTGAAGAAACCTTCTTGAGCTTTTAGAACTTCTCGTCCATACCGCACTGCTCGATACATAATGCAACGAATTACATATTCACAACCCTCTTTTCTTGGGTGAGAACCATCTACAATAGAAAATGATAATGTTCTTATATGGTCTGCCACTACCCTATAAGCCATATCAATTTTATATCCATCATCTACCCCAACTTTACCAGAGTAAGGCTGGGCTCCTGTTTCCTGTTGCACTGCATCAAATATAGGAATGAAAATATCTGTGTCATAATTAGCCATCTTATTTT
The DNA here is from genome assembly GCA_001517045.1 of Pseudotsuga menziesii. NCBI lineage: Eukaryota > Viridiplantae > Streptophyta > Pinopsida > Pinales > Pinaceae > Pseudotsuga > Pseudotsuga menziesii. Next base: position 1,642,312 of record LPNX011064505.1, read on the forward strand.
GGAGAATTGAGGTCAGTCGTTCAAATGCAATTCCCATCAACATGCTTTGTTGGTAAATTTTTCAGAGAACCATCACTTTCCCTGTTGAACTGAATAAAGACGATGTTCTAGAATTCAATGCAAGTAGGATCATCATTATTGACCAAAGAAGTTGTGTCATGATTTCCAAGTCTATCAAAGTGAATTTTAGAACATGGACCACAAGGTCCAGTATCACCCATTTCCCAAAAGTTATCCTTGGAACCAAATGGAAGCACATGCCCAAGAGGTAGATAATTGAGCAAAGTATCTCTATCTTTAATATCAGTAGGAATTTATGACTTTTCATCAACACGAAAAATAAGTTGCATATAAGTAGTCTGTGGGAAGCCTGTAAACCTCTGTAAGCAATTACCAGTCCCACCCAATGGCTTCACATTTGAAATAATCACTAAGAGAATAGTTCCTTGAGGATGGAGGATGGCACTAGTAGTATTTAGTCATCTTGTACATGAATGTAGATGAATTGATAAAAACAAAATATTAGATATGTTAATATCCATGTATCTTCTTAAGTAATAAGTACATGAATTTAGATGTATTGATAAAACAAGATCTTAGATATGTTAATATCCATGTATTTTCTTAAATCTTGCATTGTGGTAACTGTTGTCTGCCAATTGCACACCAGCAGCAGAAATATTTCGAAAGGTATCTCCTCACTTGAGAAAGTGGGAGAGGTGTGACCTTGGGGGCAAGCACAGAGCCATGTACTCCTATCTCCTCTGTTTAGGTTAACTCCTAATGAAGCCAAGGGGGGTATTCCCTAACAAAGATTTTCTATGGCTCAATGTGTTTAAGTTAAGTTTTAGTGTTTGAATTATGCAAATGGGTGTTGTTTAGGAGTTATTATGATGAAAGATGATTATAATTATGAAAATTTGAACATAAGACAAAGGCAATCCATGTTGCTACACTGGATTAAAAGATGAACAATATATCAAGAACTTGTTAAAAATAAATTTGCATTTACAGATAAAGATTTTATAAATCAAAGGACAAATGGTCCAGATTAATAACAACGCATGAAAAGATAGACCAATGCCTTATGGAGTCGAAGCTCTGCAATGCTTGAAAAATAACAAAGATACAAGTCTTGAAATAAAGCTAGTGGATATGTTATGTGAGTGCTCTTGGTACATTTTAAATATTTTAATGGTCTTGTTTATTATGGCTTTGAAATGAAAAAAGGTTTCAGAGACTGATCGAGAAAGTGTTCAAAGTCATTCCGTTCTAGACATGTCGGCCTGTCCAGTATCTCGGGCTGGCATCCTGGAGGATTGACCAGCTAGCCATGACCCTAAGATAGCGGGGAGTTCCAACGCCCTTACTGAGAATTGACTTGAATTCTTTCTACAACACTGGTGTGTTGGTTATGGGTAAAAATTTTATTAAGTTTTTATTGCGATCTTAGCAAGTCCGTTCGCCGTTCTGAGTATGATCCCAACTATGACAGTAGGTAGAGCATACTAGGTGAAGGATATCAATGAAGTAAATTAATTAGAGGGGAATGTGAGTTGAAATATTTTATTAAAAGAATTAATTAAAACCCTCCGATAGAGAGTGCTCTTGACTTTGTCTTATGACAAAAGTTCAAGAGTCTTATCTATCTATATGCCTAAGTGCAAGGATGATGCAAAAATTAATATGCTCTCCAACAGAGAGTGCTCTTGACTTGGATTCCAGCAAGTTCAAGAGACTTAGAAATTAATAATTAAATTACAAAAAGTAAAGTACAAGAAATAAAAGAAAAATTAAACAAACTCTCCGATAGAGAGCACTCTTGACCCACCTTACGATGAGATTCAAGAGATTTTGGTTCTTTTTAAACTTTTGCAATATTATATCAAATGAAAGTAAACCAAACTTAAACTAAGTAAGTAATGAAACATGAAACTTTTCTTCTTCAACTTTTATGAAAGAAAACTACTCTTTCATATTCTACTCTAGAAAATTATTATGCAAACATGAAAATAAAAGAGACGATACAAACTTCCCTCAAATGGGGGAAGAGGGGTGTGGGAGCCTTTATCCCACTTGATTTTTATTAACTCTTTTACAATGCTTTCTTTGATTTTTCTTTTGCCTATTCCTAAAAGAGAAAGGTGAGAAAGGGAAAGAAAGAAGAGGGAAGTATTTTTTCCTTTTTGCTCTTTGATTGCTTCCTTGCTTGCTTTTATCCTTTGGGATTTTCTTGATTATTCCTGAAAGTAAGAGATTTAAACACTTGAAATGTTATGTTTTAATCAAAAAATTAAGAGAAACAAAACTACAAACTAACTCTTAAAAAAGGGTAAGCTTCTACGGTGAAAATGGAAGAAAGAGAGAGGAGAAAAGGCTATGAAACGAGAGAGAAGAAAGGCAAAAAGACAACTGCAAAAAAAATGAAAGATGGCTGCAAACTAACAAAAAGAGGGCTGCAAACTAAGTGAAGAAAGGGGAAAAGAGAGCAGCGAAGAGGAAAGAGGAAGAGCAAGCCAAATAAGGCAATAGAAGGGAAACCAAAGGATGGAAAAAAGTAGACTAGGGCTTCCTAAAGTAACCGGTAACCAGAGTAAAGATTTATTGTGGATGGAACACAAGAGATAGAGATAGACTCCCAGCTTTATTTTTGTATTAAAAGAAGGCGATCCCTGTAGGTCCCACAATCACAAAGTGTTAAACAAAAATTTGGTTGCTTGAAGCATGGGATAGAAGCAGCTGAGCTCACACCCTTCTTCAACCTGTGAAGCCTGATAACACACCACAACTCAATACAAAAGTGAGATCAAAATAACATGCTAGTATGCTAAGAAAATTTAATCAAGATCAACATTACGTATATACTGATTACTCATGTCCATCAAGATACTAATATACTTCGCATAAAAAACAAAATTGAAACAACAAATTGCTATTCTACCGTGCCAACAATGGCCTTCTTGAGCTAACAAAACAATTGATCTCATGGAAGTATTAAAGAAATAGGGGTTAGAGACAATATCACCTCAACCATTTAGAAAGCTACCACATGCAAGAGCTCATAGACCTCCAAAGTCGAATATTTATTAACAATTCAAAGCAAATGCTTGATAAAATTTTCTCAGAGTAACTCTGCTACAAAATTCCATGTTGTAGAGCTCAAAAGAGCCTTTACTTATACAAAAAGGAAAGAAAATAGGGCTCAAATCCCTAAATCTAGACTAAGAGTAACACTGGAGTAATTGAATGAGCTTGGCATGATGATTTGGAGTTGAACTGAGCTGCAACTGAGTTGTAACTGAGTGTTGGAGTAATGAGGGGGATGAGGTGGCTCATCCTCCCTCGTAATGATCACCCAACCAATAGATAACCCACACTTCAACCAAAAATGAATTTGACCAAAGAGGGAAATTTCTAATTGATGGTTCAACTGCTACACTCCAATACTTGATCTGAAACTAACCAATATTGATTGGAATAATCATAAATTCTCTATGCCATGTTATTTAGCCTTTTATTTTATTCAATTTGGTTTATTTTGGAGAGTTTTTTATTTTCTCCAAAATATTCATTTTTAGTATTTTAATTAATAATTTTTTCCTAAATGACTTTTTTGAGAAATTATTAATTATGAGGCTGAATGAACTTCTGAAACTTGGAGATAGCTGGCCGGCGGATCATGAATGATTTTTGGCTTAAGGGTAGACCCTTCCATCATTGAATTCGGGTTCTGGATGAATGACATATTACAAATTGAAAATTTTCCGTTTAAACTATGGAAAAAATTAATTAAAAACTTAGGAAAAATTAAAAAATTAAAAATCTAAAGCGTCCGGTAAAGTTTTTTCAGAATTTTTTCTGAGGGTCCTAGTGACTTAGGATGTGAACATAGTCTATTCTAATAATGTATAGTAGGTTTATACATACTCAGTTGGGCTCTAATAACCCCCCAAGGCCCATAATTCAAAATCGGGCATTCCAGCTTTGAAGGAAGCGGGAGAAAACTTCGTCGATTATACTCGGATATAGGCAAAGCATAATTGACAAGGGCAAAAAACTCCCTGGAATACCTTAGTTGAAATTCTATGTCTCAGGAGACCGAACCACTCAAAAAAACCTACTAGCACATTTTATTACAAACCATGGGAGGCCATGGTCATAATTACTGAAAACAAAAACTGACTAGCCAAAACTGGCTAGGCAAAAAGGCAGATCATCTGATACACTGGAACACAAACATTTATCATGTTTGTAAAATGGCGGCTCCTCAGCTAATCCAACTATGGTACAAATAAGTTGGTAACAGTAACAATGTTGCATGCTGAAGCAACAAATCAAAGACCTTCCACCATAGTGACATTATTTTTGACTTAAATGGATCTAATGTCCACTGGTCTATTAACTACCGAACATTATGCAATTCCATTCAGTCATATTGTGTCTCCTTCAATCTTCATTATAATCTCAATTGTTCATAATTAGGTGAATGGATTTGTGATAGTCAAATCACTGAATCATTTAAGTGATCCTTTGAGTCTTGCTATTATTAGGCTATTGAGCTTGAAGCTCATGCCCTGAAATGTTAGGGGAAAACTCATGCCAAATGGTCACCTGTTGCAATTGCATGATATATAATGCTTCCTGAGGTAATAAATCATAGATTCTAATAGATTTTATATAAGAAAAGTTATATAACACAGTTAAGAACTTTGTGAATAAATAAACTTTAATTCCAGAAAGCAGTGTTACACACTGGCTATAAATATATTTTTCAGGTTGTTTTGCTGGAAGAAGTTGAGGATGACCTTACAGAAGAGCTTGTTCAGAAGTGTCATGTAAAATTATTTGACATTGAATATTTTGGTGGAGGTGGGCCTTTTATTAAATGAAATACATTTATCTCATTTTTTGTAGTTCAGAAAATACATATTATTTTGCTGCTTGTTGGTATGAATTGTTTTGTGGCTCCTAATTTGCATTAAAAACGTAAAATTTGCTTATATGATAAACAAAAAAAAAGAAATAAAAGTTTTTCCATCCAAGAGACTGTACATTATGCCGTGAATGCATTCGTGGGGATGGATGGGATATGCGAGTAAAGTTACGTCATGTGAAGGAGAACTTTATATGTAAGTATTGTTACTTGGGATTTTGTAAATACTATTATTATTTGGCTTATTGACTGCATTTCTACTTTTAAATCATTATACTTCTCAAATATTTAAATTTTTTGCATCGTGCATTTTGTTTTCCAATTACCATTGAATCAAGAGGGGCATTGCCACATGGGGTGTTTTTTACTGAAGTTGTGAAGATTCTCAAAGGAAAATGTGAACGAATATTGGCTGAAATCTCATGAGTTGAAAATTTATGTTAGAATATTCATTTCATGCAACCACATCTTAGTGTTGGAGAATCAATATCATCAATTTCAAAATAATAAAAATGACAAAGGTTGTGCCTGTAACGGATATTTTTGACGAGGTGATATATAGTGTTATGACTAAGTTTGAATTGAAGATCGTTTGTAAATGAATTTTTATTAGAAACAATTATGAATGAACGTTGTATATCTTAAAATGGTGAAGGCCTTGAGTTGAGATAATTATCAGAAGAAAACCTTTGTGTTCCTTTACTATGAACTGATTATTGTTTCTCTTCTACGTAGGAGTGATTTGCATGAAGCTAAGGCTTGGGACTCGTAATACCCCGGTTTCAAACCCAATTGCATTAAATTATAAATTATTTAAATAACGTCAATAAATCATGGTGTGGAGCTGAAGGCATAGGCCACGCCATGGATTAAGTGTTCTATGTTTCGACAATTAAAATCGATGCTGATGGTTATCATGATAGTTGATGGCACAATATAATTTCTACATCATGTAAATATGCAATTAATAAAATACCCACAACTAGATATGTCAATGCAACATTAAAGAGATGGGGGAATGATTTCCTAAGGATAAAGGGGGGGGGATGTTTAACCTTGAGCCAATGGGGAGAATCCAAGTGTCAAGAGAAGAACCCATCTAGCTGTCAACCACATTTTTGTCTTACTCACCTTTTCTTGCCTTATTCAACCACCCACTTAATTCTCCAAGGAGTTAGTTGGGAAATTATTGCCTTGGGGCTTGGGAGGTGTGGGATGCTGTCATTTCTGGCAGTGTCGTCAGTCTTTGACCACATGCATGACCAAGGGGAGAGTTCTCACCCATTATCCCTCATGTGGAAGAGAGGAGGGTATTATTCACTCACAGGGGCAGCCGCATTTTTCCTCATGCCTAGGAGATTTTCCTCAAGCACTCACGTGCATGCAGGCATTTTTCTTCATGCACTCAGGTGGCTGAGCTTCCTCATGTTTTTGGTTTGCTGTGTGTTTTCCCTCATGTGGGAAGCCGTTTTCTTCAATTTCCCTAGGATGGGAATTCATTTTTGGTAATGATCAATGGGTGGGTTTCCTCCCCCACGATTTGGCTGCATTTCTCCATTGTTTTCCAAGCTGGAAATCGTTTTTGGTAATGCCCAGCGAGTGGGAGAAGAGACCCACTATTTCTTGGGTGTTGTTGAGTCCATTTTGGCCATGTTAGGGCCAAAACATCCTTGGGAATCGAATTGCTATTAGGGGGTTGTTTTCACCCATCTTGGCAATTTGCTTTGTTGCCAAAACTGTTTTGATTCATACCCAGAACTTGCATTTTGTTGTGTAGTGCATCCCTATTTTGGCTTGGCTGAGTAAGTCCAAGAATCCATCCGTTAGTGGGTTGACTGTGTCTAGATGTGGTTATTGGCTTGACAGTAGTTGTTTGTCCTTGCTGTGTGTAAGTCTATGTCCCCTAGTTCCTTGTGGAAATCATACCCAACTTGGGGGTGGTAGTGATGCTAAGAGAGTAAGGAGCACACTAGCTTATGGTTGGGTAGCTAGTTGCGGGGAATCTTCTTCCCAAGATAAGTATTCTTGTATTTTATCTCCGCAACTGTATTTGTTTATGAAATAATATGAACATGTTGAATGCTTGAATGGAATGTGTTTTCCTTCCGCTGCGTGTTATTGATTTATGCATCTGTGTATGTTTTTAAGTTCAATGCATTTTATATCATGTTCATGGGGCTAGTTTTACCGGATTGATAGAAGCATAGTCACGTCCTCTCTCCGGTAGAGGGGTGGGGATGTGACAGGACTTGAGTATTTGATTTTTCAAACATTTCATGTTCAATTTGTTCAAGAACCTTCTTTCCTCAATGTTCCAATACTAGTTTTTATTATAGAAAGGGCACAGACTGTACTTTTTGTGGTCTGATTTTCAGACTCAAAATATGAAACAGTGACACGTGGAAGTCCGTACAACTTCACTATTCTGAACAGTCTTGTAACAGGTCACCTTGGGAAAATTATCATAAGTCCCAATTGGTAAAACCAATTCTGATGAAACCTGTGGTGTTGGAATAGGGACATGTGAGGCTACCTTAGTGAGAAGTTTTAGACATAGAGGAGCAGTAATTTTGGATATAGCGCAGAACCATTATCAGGCATTTCTGCAAGAAAAACTGGAAAAATAGGGCTTCCTGTTTCTGGAGCTTCCCTCCACTATCTTCAGAAAATGAGTACATTAGACAGCTCAAATTGAAGAGATATATCTTTCTATCTAATCAGATCTGAAAGATTCCAAGTTTTGAAAATTAGGGTTTCTTTGAAAAACCCTAGATCAGCCAGCTTTGGAACCAGGATAGACACCTCAAATCGGTAAGATCTAATCTTTTGTTCTTTCCATTTGAGGTTCTCATCAGCTTGATGATAATCTTGGTGAAGTTGAAAACTTCCAAGCATGGAAGTATTTGATCTCTCTGAAGAAAATGAATTGGAAACCTACATGAGTAGAGAGGTTCCAGTTCCAGAGGGAGATGAGGCTCAAATCCTTACACCAGAAGAACTTGGTCAAGGCCAAGAAGATCATTGCTGATTCAGTCACGGATCAAATTGTACCACAAGTGTCTTCCCTAAAGACACCGAAAGAGATGTTTGATTCCTTGACCAAGATATTTCAAGGAAAGAACATACATCGGAAGATGACCTTAAGAAACAAATCGAAGAGGTAAAAGAAGAAGTGAAGAATGCAGAAGTGGTGATAGCCACCTTAAATGGCCTCCCAAGATCATGGGATTCATTCATACAAGGAATGTGTGCCAGAAGGAAGTGATTACTTTCAGTTGACTTTGGGAAGAAGAAGAAGCTCGACTCATAAGAAGAGAAGAAGAAGATGGGAGCAATTGAAGATCAAGCTCTCACCATTCAAAGAAGATCCCTCAAGCGATGAGGAATATGAAGAACTCAATTCTTGAAGAACCTCTTATCCATCTTATCATTTGGATAAGAAATGATGATTTCATAAATGAAGAAGATGATGAATCAGAATGATCAAGAAGGAGTCTACCCATGAAACAAATAAAAGATAAGTATTCAATTGTCATTTCATGATATTGTTTTATTATGCATTTGATTATATTCAGTTGATGTGTTATGCATGATAGGTTATTTGCATTAATGATAGTATACTACTAATATGCATGTGATGGGTAAGTAGCTCATGGTGCTATACAACTCTCCATTTCTATTTATCTAGAATGAAACCTCTTTGCTGACATATTGGATTAGTGCACAATCTCAATGATGTCATGGTAGAGATGGAAGGCATATAGAAATTTTCCGTGAGATATGGATGAATGTTGTATTGGCTAAACAGTTGCATGATGCATAAGAATTTGTCGTTATGCATATGTTTTATGAAATATTTCTAACCATGCAACTTGTGCATCTGAATTGTAGGAAAGGTCATGTACAACCTCCTACAAGAAAAGAAGGATGAGACTTGTTCCGAAGAACAAGTGACGACAATTCAAGATTCACTCCAATAAACATGAATCTGAAGCTCCCAGGGTCAAAGACACCATGACGGAAGAAAGAGATTCAGAGAGCGGTAGATCCACCTCGAAGGATGAAGACCACAATGGGTATGAGATATAACTCAAGATGAAGAAAAGGACGGTGAGACTTCCAAACCAAATTAAGAGGCCTCAGACACACTCGAGTTGTGTAACACAGTTAGGTGACACCATTGATGCTAACCTTTCCAGCTATAAAAGAAGCTATGATCAAAGAGTAACAGTTGATCATGGGGAATGATGTATATGATATGGTTTTGAGACATAAAGGGAAGTACGTAGTATCTTCCATAAGGATCTACAAGAACAAGTGTACAAAGAAAGGTTTGTGATTTTCCTAAGAAAGAATAGACTATGACATGACATAATTTATTGACTAGACCTACGAGAAGTATATATCAAGCATATAACCACCTGTACAGAATGAAGAGGGAAGATGATACTCCACTTCAGGGGGAGTGACTATAGAATATATCTGAGTTCGACATGGTATGACATGATGGAAAGCTTCCTGATGGATCGAGACTTTACCAAGAGTAAAGTGGGTTCCAACCTTCAAGGTTGAATGCAGAAGACTAGGATATGTTGATGACCTGACAAGACGAACTCATGGTTATGATGAAAGAATACTAGAATGATGTTTGGGATATAGTACTCAAACTAGAAAGCAAGAATGTGGGATCCTCCAAATGGATTCGCAATATAAAATATGTTGCTGATAGAAGTAAGGAAATACTTGTGGCTAGAGGTTTCTATAAGAAAGAGGAAATTAATTCTGAAGAGACACTTACTTTAGGAAGCAAGGTACACTTCCTCCAGAACTATCATGGTAGTTGCTTCCATGATGAAGTAAAGACAATCCTTCCTTAATGAGGAAGTTTTTTACATCGAATAGTCACAAGGATTTGAAGTTGAAGACAAATGGACTCACGTATGCAAGTTGAAGAAGGCCCTCTATGGCCTGAAGAAAGCTCCCAGATCTTAGTATGGAAGGATAGATAGTTTCTTGACGAAAGTCGATCCTAACCCTTAATTCAAGGTTATAGAAGATGAAGATGTCATACTATTACTGTATGTGGATGATCTATTCCTGACAGGGAATGAGAAACAAATTGTAGAATGCAAGAAGAAGCTTGCTGAAGAATCTTATATGAAAGACCTTGGTCTAATGCTTTATTTCCTAGGTCTGGAAGTATGAAGGAATCTTTCTTAATCAGAGAAAGTATGAAGTGTAAGTTTTGAAAAGATTTCAATATGTTGGAATGCAAAGCCATGGCCACACCCATGGATTCCAACCTGAAGCTGTTAACTGATGACTCATCAGAGTTAGTGGATGTGACTCAATACAGTCAGATCATTGGGTCATTGATGTACTTAACAAACACTAGACCTGAAATTTGTTTTGCTGTGAACACCTTAAGTCAATATCTAGTTCAAACTAGATGGGTTCACTTGGTAGATGCAAAAGATGTGATGAGATATTTGAAAGGGACTATAGACTTTGGTCTATACTATGATGGTATCCATGAGTATAGATTGTATGGCTATACAGATGCAGATTGGCCCGGAAGTATCTCAGACTGGAAAATCACATCAGGAGGATGTTATAGTCTGGGATCTGCTATGATTTCATGGTTTAGTAGAAAGCAGTCTAGTGTTTCTCTAAGCACAGTCGAAGCAGAATATATAGCAACTTGCTCTGCTAGTTGTGAAGCCATATGGCTTTGAAAGCTGATGTGAGGATTATTCAACCTAGATTTGGACACTACCATGATTCTATGTGACAATCAAAGTTGTATAAAGATGACAGAGAACCCAGTATTCCATGATAGATCGAAGCACAATAGAAATCAGGTATTTCTACATTCAAGATATGATGCAGAAGGGAGCCATAAAGCTCTAGTATGTGAGTACTAATGAAAAAGTTGCTGATGTGCTGACAAAGCCTCTGTCCCGAGTAAATTTTGAACACTTTCTAGACAACCTGGGTGTTGTTCGGAAAGACCTTCCTTGAAACGAGGAGTAGTGGTGTTGCAGTGGGATTGTATCATCCTTAGGAATTTTCCCTAAAGTGATCCGGTGACCTCGGTCCTCGAGAATGAAGAGGGATTGTATCATCCCAACACATATGTCCATAATGGATCCAGTGACTTCGGTCCTTGATAATGTGGTAGGATTGCATTATCCTTGAACTTCGGTTCATAACGAATCTGGTGTCTTCGGTCCTCGAGAATGTGGGAGGATTGTATCATCCTTGAAATTCAGTTCAGAACAGATCCGGTGACTTCGGTACTCGAGAATGTGGTAGGATTGTATCATCCTTGAAATTCAGTTCAGAACAAATTCGGTGACTTCGGTACTCGAGAACGTAGTAGGATTGTATCATCCTTGAACTTTGGTTCAGAACAGATCCGGTGACTTCGGTACTCGAGAATGTAGTAGGATTGTATCATCCTTGAACTTCAGTTCAGAATGGATCCAGTGACTTCAGTGCTCAAGAATGTGGTAGGATTACATCATCCTTGGACTTAGTCGTAAAGTGATAGGGAATGATTATCTCGTATTCAATCCGGTGACTTTGGTTGTCGAGAATGTGGTGGGATTGCATCATCCCTAGACTTTAAGTCCAAACGTGATCCAAATACTTTTTTTTTCTTTGTACTGTGGATTGTAGGTTGTTGCTGTTGATGATGATGTTTCTGATCGAAATATCAGAGTGTGATGATGATAATGTTTTTGATCGAAAGATCAGAGTGTGATGATGATGATGTTGCTGATCGAAAGCTCAAAGTGCTGATGATGATGTTGCTGATCAAAAGGTCAAAGTGCTGAAGATGTTGTTGCTGATTGAAAGGTCAAAGTGCTAAAGATGTTGATGCTGATCGAAAGGTCAAATATTTGTTGTCGTTGAAGATTGAAGATGAAGAATATATGATGTTGAAAATATTCCAATGATTTATATATGTGTTACCCTGATGATGTTGATGATGTCCTCTATCTCTCTTCTACTATTTTTTGTTGTTGATGTTGTAGAATACCCTTCTCGTCAAGGGGGAGTGTTGAAATATTGTAACTTCGAAGAATATTCTATATGTACTTTTTGTGGTCCCCGATGGTCCTACTGGGAGAACCACTTGTTTTAGTTTGTACCCCGATGCTTCTAATCGGAAGAACTAATAAGATTCATGAGGTAGTCCTCTCAAATTGTAAAGATGGGTCATTAGCACCCCAGTTGTGGTTACTTGAGCCTACATGATTAACTCGAGCCTACATGTCAGAATTAATTATTAAAGTGAATGGATGAATATAAATAGAGGTGTGGCACTCCTCATTTGGAACACACACACTCACTTGTGTAGTGCATTAGTGAAGGAGAGAGAAGTAGCTGGAGAAGGAGGAGGATTAGTCTTTGATCAGTCTTTTGGGTTTTACCTTTTATCTTTTTGGGGCATCTATATTGATGAAGCTTTTGCTGGGTTTTTCCCTTTAGGGTTTTTTTAGGATAAATCTTTGTTTTCTTTTTGTATGGTTGTGCTTGTCTATCTTTCAGTGATATTTTGGCTTATGGTTATGCTATTATGATGCTAAATGTTTTAAGATCTGATATAACTATTAAAAAATTAACATGATATCAGAGCCACCCTGAAAGAAGACATTGTGCAGCTATAGAAGCTATGTCTTCTTACTTTTTGGGTCTCTCTCCACAATCGATCAGAAAAATAAGGCTAGGATGACTCTCCATTGAAGGGCACATCTTTCTGTCGAAGCGGAATTCAATTCTGGGCATTTTCAGTTTTTGGTGCGGGAGATTAGGGATTTCTTTAGAAGAGGAATTTTTGAGTGAGCCCAGCATAGGATTTCTCTCCTCATAAAAATCGAAGTTTAGATACCTGGATCAATATTTTTGGTAGGGTGAAATTTCGGGAAAGTCAAACCCTAGTTTGACCCCTAGCTGGAAAAACCCTAAATACTAAAATTGATAAGTTTTGGTACATTCGCTATATCTCAGGATTGGTGAAGGATCAGAAGTGGAAAATTGCAAAGGTTGAAGATACCATCCTGATGCACACTGTTTCCCAAATTCAGCCTCATATTATCTATATTCTGGGAGATATGATCCCTCCAAATTAGGGTTCCAGCGTCTTCCAGGATTCATCCCTAAACATGACATCTGGGGAGAATTGCTATATCTTGGGATACAAAGGTCCAAATGCAATTTTGGAAGATGTTCTAGAAAGGGCATGGACTTTACTTTATGTGGTCTAAGTTTTAGACTCAGAATATGAAATAATGACATGTGGAAGTCCGTACAACTTCGTTGTTTTGAATAGTCTTGTAACAGGTCACCTTGGGAAAATGCTCATAAATCCCAATTGGTGAAACCAATTCTGATGAAACCTATGGTGTTGGAATAGGGACATGTGAGGCTATTGCAGTGAGGATGTTTAGACATAGAGGAGTAGTAATTTCAGATATAGAATAGAAACAATATCAGGCATTTATGCAGGAGAAATTGGAAAACTATAGCTTCCTGTTTCGAGAGCTTCCCTCCACTATTTGCAGAAAAGGAGGACATTGGATAGCTCAAATTGAAAATATATATATTTCTATCCAATCATATCTTAAATATTCCAAGTTTTGAAAATTAGGGTTTCTCTGACAAACCCTAGATCAACCAGCTCTGGAACCAGGATGGACACCTCAAATCGGTAAGATCTAATCTTTTGCTATTTCCATTTGAGGTTCTCATCAGCTTGATGATAATCTTGGTGAAGTTGAAAACTTTCAAGCATGGAATTATTTGATCTCTATGAAGAAAATGAATTGGACACCTACATGCGTAGAGAGGTTCTAGTTCCAGAGGGAGATGAGGCTCAAAGCCTTACACAAGAAGAACTTGGTCAAGGCCAAGAAGATCATTGCTGATTCAGTCACGGATCAAATTGTACCACAAGTGTCTTCCCTAAAGAGACCGAAAGAAATATTTGATTCCTTGACCAAGATATTTGAAGGAGATGTTTGATTCCCAAAAATTTCTTGTTTATACCTATATGCAACTTTTAAATCAATACTCACGTGTATATGCAGCTTTGGACCTGAAACCCCCATACATCGAGATGTGTGCAAAATGACAAATATTGTTGGATTTTTCCTCATTTGAGTTCGAATAACTTGACTCTTGGCCTTCCAAATTCCTTGAGAATTCTCAGATTCGACACTCCATTACCTCTTTGGAGTGATATATAAGGAACCCCTTGGATACATTGAAGGAGGAGAAATGGAAGAGTAAGGAAACTATAGTCCATTATTGCCTCAGTTTTGCTTATACTTGAGTCTGCATCCATTTGTCCATTGGAGTACATAGTGTTCTTACCAATATTTCATTTACTCTGTGACCTTGCTATCAAGAGATGTAGAATTGAAGTGGTGGAGGCCCAGGTGGAGGACTCGCTTTCTCCGATTCGTAGAAGTGCCGACAGAGTTTGTCACTATTGTATCTCTGATTTATTAATAGAAATATCTTTTCCTGTCTAATTCATGTGCATTTTGAATATGAATATTGAATCCATGGATATATTTGATTTCTTATACATGATTGATTGTATATGCTAGAGTAGTTCTAACACATTTATATATATATCATGCTTGTTTTGTTTGTTGCTATTGAGAGCAAATTATAATTGCAATTGCATTGGAAAATATCAACGAGGATCTACTTCAACCGTCTGAAACAAGGTACGATTCTATATCCCTTAGTTTTATATTTTCTTACTGCTCTTGTATATTGGGAAATATTGATTTCTAGTGTCATATTGTCTGTTGTGGTATCTCCAATCCATAGGAAGTTTCTATCCATAACAATGATGGAAAAGAAAATTACAGTTTTCTTTTGTAGAGAAAATATATTATGGATAGTTACTACTAAACTCTTTAGATACTAAACATACTTTATGAACAAAATACATATATAGAATTAAATCACAGATAGATAATAAACAATTAGAACCTGGATAATGTGCAGAAGGAGGACAAACACCCAAAGGAGATTGTTCCACTGAACCATCTTCTGAAGCATTCGAGATTACTTGCTTAGGACCCCCGAGCCTGTTCCTTGAATCACTAGGATGAAGAGACTGTGTAACAGTACTCACAGAACTTTCTGAAACTTATCACTCCATAGAATACTTAACTCAACAATTTTACTTTAGTTATCCCCTCATTGAATTCTTTGTGTTCCTGACTTTTCAGTTTTGTAGCAGTCACAAGGTTCATTCATTTAGAAAATATAATGTAGTGAGCCTCCTGCTCAATTCGATGGTATTTATAAGATTTCCTAGGTCTTTGGATCAGTTTTGAAATTAAATGAGCCACCTTCTCAGTTCCCCTTCTCAGGGAACATGACCACAATTTCAGGTATTTTGCTTTCTATAACGACTAGAAAGTGAAACACTAGTGTTGCCACTTGTCAATTATCCTTCTACAACTACTCATTCCTCCTAGTGGGTCATTGAACACTCTTTCAACAATATCCTTTGGATAGGTGTATCTTCTATTTAATTATTTTAAATAAATAAATATCAATTACAGTCATCCTTGACCAACTTGGTCATAAAAATTGTACAATAATTTTAACATAATGTTTGCTCAAATAAATAAAAATATTTATTTTTCAGTTCTAGGTGGGTTACAAACACCCCCCCCTAAGTTCAACATCGTCCTCGATGTTACTTAACTTTATTATGAGTCTTCCTAGAATAGAGATGGATATGCCTCCCACATATGACTCTCTAATTCCTAGGTTGCTTCATATGGACTGAGCTGTTTCCATTGCACCTTTACGTGTCCAATGGTGCGATTTTGGAGAAAAATTTCCCTCTTGTCAAGAATACAGTCCGGTTCCACCTAAAAATATCCTCTGGGTTCTACCTGAATAATATTTCAGTCGATCACATGAGTAGCATCGTGCACATATTTTTTTAATATGAAAATATGAAATACATTATGTATTCTAAGATTATGTGGCAAAGCTAACTGATATGCCATTGGTCCCACTCTTGCCAATATTTTGAATGGTCCACAATACCTGGGTGCTAATTTAGCACAACCCCCCTGCTTAAAGGAGTTCTTTCTAGGTTTTATCTTAACAAATACATGCTCACCTACTCGAAATTCTTTCGAAGTTCTTTTAAGGACTACATGACTCTTTTTGTCTGTCTTAAGCAGTTTTCAAATTGCTTTGTACTTGTTTCACTGGTAGTTCCAATTCTTTTAACAAGTCAGGTCCCAACATCAATCTGTCAACTGGATTACTCCATGTAATGGGAGTGTTACATTTCCTACCATATAATATTTTAAAAGGACTAAGTTTAGATGAAGACTGATAATGATTATTATACACAAATTGAACTAAGTGAAAATAATCTTCCCATTTATTGGGATAGTCTCTAACATACATTCGTAACATGTCTTCTAGTACTTAATTGACTCTTTTTGTTTGTCCATTTGTTTGTGGATGATAAGCAGTATTGAAAATAAATTTAGTATCTATCCCTTTAAATAATGAGTTCTAAAAATTACCAGTAAACTTAGGATCTCCGTCAGAAACTATTACCTTCAGAATTCTGTGTAACCAAAAAATTTCCTTCATAAATATGTCAGCAATGTTAACAGCCTTATGAGTTGTTTTAATAGGTATAAAATGTGTTTCTTTGCATAGTTTGTCTAATACTATCATTATTGAATCATTTTATTTTTTTATTTTTACGCAAACCAGTTATAAAATCAAGATTGATGACTTCCCATTTCCAATTTGGAATTGGTAATGGTTACAAAATACCTACTGGGTGTTGCTGCTCAGATTTAACTTGTTTACATTTTATAGACCTAGCTATATATTCAGCAACTTCTAGCTATATAGACCAAAAATACTCTTTTCTCTACATTGTTATCATCTTTTGATACCCCAGATGTTTGGAATAAGGAATTTTATGTACTTCATTTAGAATCAACAAATTAATTTATGGTATGTTAGGCACATAAGTTTGTTTTTATACAACATTAATCATTTTTCATTTAAACTGTAATCTGTTTTTATATTTTCAGTTTCGTTCCAAGTTACCTTTTCTCTTAGATTTTGGTATTCTGTGTCCATTTTTATCCCTTCTTCCAATTTATCATCTAATTCTATTTTATAACTTCTAATGGTAGCTATAATATTCATTATTGCATTTATTCTTAAGGCATCATACACTTTATTCTCCTTTCCTTTGATGTGTTTGATTTCAAAATCATATTCGCTAAGGGAAGCTAACCATCTAGCTTGCCTTGTGCTCAGATTTTGTTGATCAAACAAATACTTCAAACTTATGTTATCGGACATTAATAAAAATATTTACCCATTAGATTATGGCACCACATTTTTAGAGCATGAATTATAGCATCCAGCTCTAACTCATAAGTTGCATAATTCATTTTGTGTGTTTTTAACTTCCTTGATTCATAATCATTTACGTGACCTTCTTGTGTTAGTACTCCACCCAAGCCTTCATTGCATGCATCTGTGCATACAACGGAATCCTTGTTTGGATTTGCTATCTTTAGTATAGGTGCAGTAGTTAACAGTTCTTTTAATCTATTAAATATTTTTTCACACTTTTGATTCCAAACAAATCTTTTTCCCTTTTTCTATAATGATGTTATGGGATTTGCGATCTTTGAGAATCCTTCTATAAATTTCCTATAATAACCCGTCATTCCCATGAATGATCATACATTAGTTACGTCTTTGGGAACATGCCAATCAATTATTGCTTTTATCTTATCCGGGTCTATGTATATTCCTTCCTTGGATATCATGTGACCTAGATACAATATTTTATCTTTGTAAAATTCACACTTATTGAATTTAGCATATAGTTTATGTTCTCTCAGAATCTGTAGTATTATTTGCAAGTGTTCATCATGTTCTTCTTCTGTTTTCAAATAAATTAATATGTCATATATGAAGATGACTACAAATTTATCTAAGTATTTGGTTAAGACACTATTAAACACATAAAATTTGTTAGAGAATTTGTTAGCCCAAAGGGCATAACCACAAACTCATAGTGCCCGAATCGGGTTCTGAAAGCAGTTTTAAAAATATCTTCATCTTTAATTCTGACTTGATGATACCTAGATCTCAAGTATATTTTTGAAAATATTGTCGCTCAGTGTATCTGATCAAACAGATCATCTATGCAAGGAAAATAATATCTATTTTTAATTGTCATTTTGTTCAGTTGACAGTAGTCTATACATAGACGTAATGTATTGTCTTTATTTTTAATGAATAAGACAGGCACTCCCCAATGGGATACACTTGGTCTTACATAGTTTTTTTCTATAAGTTCTTGTAGTTGTAATTTTAATTCGTTAAGCTCTAAAATGTTCATTCAATAAGGAGCCTTTGAATTAGGTACAACTCCTGGTACTAATTCAATCATAAAATCCATATCTTTCTTTGGGGGTAATCTTGGGATTTCTTTTGGGAAAACATCTAAGAAATCTTGTAGGATTGGAATATCAGCGGATTTAAACTTATATTTATTATATGTACAACAAATACTTTACAACCTTTTCTTACAACCTTTTTCATTTGTAAGGCTGAGATTTGTCTAACAGAAACTTTCCTAGGTATTCCTTCGACTGTAATTATTTCTTCTTTATCATTTAAACAAGTAAATGTTTTCTGAAAATAATTTAAAACTACTCGATGTATTTCCATCCAATCCATACCTATTAAAACATCATAAGATCCTAATGGTAATGCATTTAACTTTACTTGAGTTTTGAACTTACTCATAAAAAAGTCACAGTTTTTCACATAATTAACTACTTTCCTTTTATTTCTTGTAGCTAACTGGACTAGCCAAGACTTTTCAAACTTTCTCCAAAATAAATTGCATTTTTCCACTATTCTAGGTAACACATAGCTTAAACTAGCACCTGGGTCAATCAGAATGGAAACATGATGGTTTTGTATCATATCTTGTATTTCCACCATGGAGGTTTGATGATAAGCCTGTCGATTATCTAAGGATGCATTGATTCTAGGCATTTCATTTGCTACGTCACTGACTGGTTCTTCCTCCTAGATTGTATGCACGTTGCTGAAGTTTCCCTTTCTGTTCGAACAATACTTTGTGTTGCCGCCTAAAACACACTTTGACACAGGTAAGTCTCCCAACCGTTGTGTGTGTTCCCAAGGGAAACTTATGAGTTGAGAACCCACTGACACCTCGGTTATAAACTCCTCTATTTAGACCACAACTTTTAAAGGCAAAGGGGAGTAGTCCCTACTTACTAAGTTCTTTTTTGAAGAATGTTTTCTGGGAGTTGTAAATTACAAAAATGGCAATCAGTGTGCAGTAACTAAAATATTTCAATGTCAAGCAAAACCTTTAACAATCAACCATTAATGTATGAAAGAGAGAAACGATCCAATAATCAAAGTGATTAGTTCCATCTCTACTCAAGCTATGGAGTCACAATAATCAACTTCAAATAATTTTCCTAAAGCATCAACTCATTTACTTTAACAAATATTCAAGAACATGATGAATTCCAATAAATGAGTATGTTAAAATAAAGTGATTGCAAAGTAGAGAAATGTAAATGATTGTAACAATGTTATGCAAGTGGTCCTATAAGTTTTAGTAAAATTTATGTCTCCCTTTGACTTAGGGAATTAAGGTGTTTGTTGCAAAGAAATGAACTATTCTAGATGTCTACCCCAAGAGACTATCTCCTTCAATTAGAGAGAGAATGTCAGGTGCTCAACATGGAAACACATGGTTCCCACCTAGCTCCACGGGTCAAAATCGAAACGTGGTGGGTGCTCAACTGGAGGACACAAAGTGCCACGAGCCCCCTACGGCCTCTACCCCACTAGCTCCATAGGTCAAGCCTCTTTTTCTCCTTTATAATGAAGATACTTATCTGGGTGCCTATTAAAATATCCAACACAAATATTTACCCTTTCTCATCACCCTAGATCAGTTGAACCGGTAGGGGGAGATGATACGAGGAAAAAACAGGGCTTGTGGTAAATTTTATCCTTAAAGAAAAAACAAACAAAACAAGGCAAGTGCGATATCACAATGGAGGCAGAGCTTGCTTGATTGTGAGGTGTGGGTAAAAGGAAATAAGAAAATACTTTAAATAAAAATGTTGCCAACGTGATTTCACATGGATGAGCAAAGCCACTTCGCTTGTGAGGTGCGAGCAAAAATAAGAAATAAGCAGATACTTGGAATAAAATGCTAGCCAACGCGATATTGCAAGGATGGCAAAGCCAAATCACTTACAAGGTGTGCGAAAAAAACAAAGAATAAAATAAAAACAAAATGAAACTTTAACTAATCTAAAACCCGCACCAATCAGCAATTGCTTATGCAAAGGTGGGCAAGCCCAACTTCTATTGATAGCAATGGATGGAAAATAAATGAGACTTGATTAATTTGAAAATGCAAAGCAATAAATCAAGTCCAAGAGATTCTATTGGACTTGTTACAAAGGCTAAAATTTCAGCATAAAGAAAGAGGTAAAATGAGTGAGAAAAACCGTGTTTTTCCCGTTCTTGAGATGTCCTTGAAACTCTTCCTTTCGGGTGACCTTAAAACTCTTCTATGGCTGAAATTTGACAAGGATTTTTCTTGTTTTGTCAATAACCTGCTAAAAACCAGCAAACAAAAAATGATAAAATTTGTCCAAAATCACTTTGGGAAAATTAGTATGTTAGTGCAATATATATACAAAATTTATACAAAGTTTCCAAATGAATAATTTTGAAAGAACTTGAGTATAAAAGGGTTAAAACCAGATTTGAAATGCTCCACAAACTAAAACTAAAATGCAGAAATTTGCATGTAAAGAAAGAGAAAAATGGTCCTCTGTTCTTCAAGAAGTAAAGCAATGGGGCATCCAACCGAGGAATACCACTCTTCAGTCCAAACAACCTGCACCTTGTAAGATTTTCACTACATAACTTCTAGAAGGTGAGAATCAAATAATGAGCAAAGAAATCATAAACTTCAAACTAGAAAATATATGAACTTCTTTTGCTACAAGAATGAAAACTCACAAAATTTATGGAATACAAATACCATAAATCTTACCAAAGAAAATTAGTATGATTCCTTGGCCAACCAAACTTGTGTAGCTCCTTAATCATGGAAGCAAATAATCAATCAAAACAATTAACATAAGATTCCTCCAAAGATTTTGATTACCAAAGAGAAATGGTATAAAATTAAAATGGCCCAAGCAAGAGCAAGGGAAAGAATGAGAGCATGAGCAAGAGAGTGGGTGTGAGTGTGTTTTTTTGTATCGTAATTGAGGAGGGGAAGCCTCCTTAAATAGAAAAAATTAAAAAGAGAGTCTCTTTGCATGCTATACAAGTGTCACAAGGGAGAGAGGGGGGCGAATTTGCTCAAGGAGGGCAAAACCATGGTTTGTGATTTCAAATATGGGGAGAAAAACCCTCAATGTAATGCTTTTAACCTTATTGCTATGTCAAATGGGGAGGAAACCACCATAGTGGGGCCCCTTATATTGACTTTAGCTCACCCAACCAATCAAAGAGAGAAGGGGGCACCACCCTAGATTCGGTAACTCAAAACTTGTTATATGCTTGCTTGGGGGGACCCATTTGGGTCTTAAATTTGTCTTAGGAACATAATATAAACATTAGAACCTTTACTTGGCCACCCCAACTGACTATAGTCACTTTTCGAAAACTTGGCTCTCTAATTAAATGCCCAATTTCATGATTTCCATGACTGACCTGGGAAAAAGTGACCAAAACCATAGTAATACTTGTCCGAATGACTTCAAACTTGGCCCAAGGGTGTAGGGGATTGCATGCCATTTATATTGAGTACCCATACGCCTATACAACATTAAAAAGGACCAAGTAACCCTCTTTTACATTACAACAAATTGTCTTGAGTGACAATTTTTAATGACCAAAGATTAAAAAAACCTATGCAAAACTTAATGAAATTCTGCAAGCCTATGGATAATGTATAGCATGGTAATATAGAACATTCATAGGATCCAATCGCCCCATAGAATCAATCACTAGAACACCTTTCACCACTTTGGAGGTAATTTTGAGTGAAAAAACTCAAATAATTAAAATCTCTAAAAAGAATTTTTAATTATCCAAGTGAAAAAACACTCGCTGAAAGGACTTCCCTAATGAATAAATCTTAGGTGATTAACTTACAAAAAACTAGAACTTCATGCTGACATATCCTTACAAAATCCCCCGCAGGGGTGCAAAAATTTCATAGAGAGAAGAAGAGAAGAAGAGTTGCCTCGCTTGATATAATCATTAAGTACTTCATTCTTATCTTCAAGGCACATCCAACATGTACATGGTACATCGTTGTCCACCTAGCTGGTTTTGGTGGTCAACATTCTAGCTCCAACTGTGGGACGTGTGCTCAATCTGGTCTTCAAGCAAGGAGAGGATATGAGAACTCCAAGAATTTTCTGGTTCTTATAATCTGTAAAAACATCTCAACTTGACAAGAAAACCTTAGTAGCACAAGTTTTATGAAAAAATCCAATGAACCATAGGTTTCTTTATTAAAAATTAAAAGAAACTTAAATACAAAAAATAAATGGAGAAAGTAAATGCTCACTTCAAGAAGCTTATTTTCCTATCCTAAGAAAAACAAAATAACATCTTATGTAAACTCAAATATCCAATGCAACCACCTAAGCATTTTATATACCTTAAAAATATTTGTCTTGGCACTGGTTACCAACCAAAGCAAGGACACAATTATTAAGAAATGCAAACCTGCGTGATGATCCCGAACGGGAAGGTGATATGGGGAATCGTAAGCATGGATAATGTGATCAAACTGCCTCCCAAACTTACAGGATTTTCAACAGTATTCTTTTGTCCAAGATTGGATAGGACTAATGTACACATTTTTCTGATGAGGCACATTGACTACTCCATCACACTGTTCAACAAGGATTATCGAATGATAATTCTCTGTATAACCCCAAGCTGCGCCAAATCATAAGGAACCTCTGAACATGAATATGAAAGCTGAGACTGATCTTCCATTAATTGCAACCAATCTAGATCTTCATTGTACTCTTTCTCCAAGTCTTTATTACTAATACTTGTGTATGGTTCTGAACGACAAGGCTCTGAATAATCACATGGAAAATTTGAGCATTCACCTTCCATAACAAGATCCCCCAAAGTCTCAAGATCCACACTATCAAAAAATTGCTCATGCCATATTTTGTTAACTTCCTTAATTCTGATTCCATCCTTTATATTTTCTGGGAAGCTAATAAAAATAACATGATCCTTTATACTATGTACACTGTCCACATTCTAAAAAAACAATGATTCATTTTGGCATGCCTCGACTGTATTATCTTCTAAAACATTCTGAAAATGGTATGACACTTTACTGACTTGAGGAGAACTCACTAAAGCCTTGGGTGGATTATCCTTTTGTTCTGGAACGTTTACACTCTTTGCTATAGGAACTGATACCTTTACATTACTGATCCAACCCCCTAAATCCATACTCAAATTATTACTTGAAAATACACTTTGTTTAGGGGTAAGTTCATGGTCACATGTTTCTTCTACTTTGTCCATATTTCTAGTCATGCAAACCATGTACTTACTATCTTCTACTGATTCCAATAAATCCTCATTATTGTCAAACACACATTCATGACCAGCCATATTAACCTATTCCATTCTTTCTCTAGCTGCTAACTTTTCCTTTCAATAATCTGAAAGAAAATGGGACAAGTCCCTTCCTCATGTGAATCATCACAATCCCTACAGTAAGGTATTACTGGATCATCAAACCAATTTTTTGCTTCCATAGGATCTGGAAGTCTTTCTTGTTCTTGATAAGGGGGTCCTTTAGGGAGACCCTTTCTCCATCTATCATTTGGCTTATGATTATTACTTTTATCTTTTTCCATGGCAACTATCTTATTATGCATAGCTATTAATTGATTAATATAGACTTCTTCCATTTGCTTAATAAATCAGGCAAGCTCTTTGATAGAGTCACCTTGGGGTTCCTGGTTTTCAACTTTCTTAACTTTATTTGACTCTGGAGGACTACCCTTTGAAAACCCAAGAACATTGGATTTCCCCGTTGCTTGCATATTCTTATCTATTCTAATAGATTTGTCTTGTGCCTCCCTAACATTTGTAGGCTCTTTATCCATTAGCTGGTACTATCTCATTTCACCTTCAAAAGCTTGAACGTAGAAAATTAACATGGCCTTTTCAGGAGGCTTAATATCTTAAGGGAGACTCTTAACCAATTCATTAAATCTTCTATTAAATCCCTCCACTGTTTCATTATATTCCTTATAGCTAGAGTGCAAGGCAATTAACAAGGAATGGTGATCCCTCTTATCTCCCCATTTATCATTAAAAGCTTCAATGATTCCCTTAAGGTCTTTAAACTTGTTATCATCCTATTCCATAGACCAATCAATAGCCTCTTCCTCTAAGGACAAAACAAAGAGTTTCATCTTCACATCCTCATGGTTGTGTGCCATACACCATCTTGCAATACATAAATTGAAATTTCTGATGTGAGATTTAGCACTTGTAACATTGTCTCCTTGAAAAGTAGGCAACTTATCTATAGTTTTTTCTGGAACTTCATGAGGGTAACCAACAATTTTAGAGAAATCACATGGTCTAGAATAATTATTCATTGTCCAGGTTGGTTTACTAGGATAAACAACAAAGGGATATTAGAAATTGGCTTCTTCTCCAAGACTTGTAAAGATTCTACATGGAGCAAGTTTGTTTAACTTCCTCTAAAATCCTTTTCAAGATCTAAGAGGGAGCTAAGCAAACCAAAGGGATCCAGGCAGAATACCTTACTATATATTTTGAAGTGGAGTCACCACTTGGAGAACAAGTAAACTTCTAATATGGGTAAAAGGAAAAAAAGTAAAATAATATAGGTTATTTCAAATTTTTTATTAACACTTAAAGAATTAAAGAATTAAATCTAAAATTATTTAACTAATGTCAAAACCAACGAAAAAAGACTTGTCCCCGACAACGGTGCCAAAAATGTTGCCTCCTAAAACACACTTGGACATGGGTAAGTCTCCTAACCACTGTGTGTGTTCCCAAGGGAAACTTATGAGTTGAGAACCCAATGTCACCTCGGTTCTAAAATCCTTCGTTTAGACCACAACTCCTAAAGGCCAAGGGGGGTAGTCCCTATTGTTAGATTTTAACATTAAGATAGCATTATTAGGATCTTTTAACTAAGAGAATAACAAGCACATCAATCAAACACAAGAGACAATGAACACAGTGTTTTTCCTCTAGGAAACCATAAATGGAGAAAACCCCACAACTTCCTTAGAGATAGAATTAGCACCAAATAGAAAATCCCAAAACAGTAAGATGATCTCCCGACAGCAGTAACCTCTTTCTTCCTCCCCCCAATGTTTTCTTCTTCCCAACTATGTGCTACAACTGAGTGTGAGTGAGTGTGTGTTAAATAGAGAGCTCACCTCTCTATTTATACTGATTCCCGACATGACTAAAACCGTACTAGGGCTGAATTCACTAGGTGAGTCTAATAACCCCAGTTCCCCGAAATTGCGGGGACTTTAACCCTTAGACAATAGGAGGGTTACCCACAATGACTTGACATGACTTGTTTACATTATAGATTCTCCCGATCGGAACATCGAGGCATGAAATCATGACTAAATTACATTACAGACACATCCTGGAATAAACATCGGGGTACAAGACATAAGATACATAGGTGAATACATTCCGAAGTTACATATACATCAACACTCCCTCTTAACTAGGAAGGTATTCTTTCGACACAATTTTCAGCACTGGTCTTCTTCTCTGTATCGACTGGGTCATCTCATTATCTTCATATTCAAGTCTTCTTAGTCTTCAAGTCTTCTTCTTCGTCTTCGAGTCTTCTTTGTCTTCTTCATATTCAAGTCATCTTCTAAGTCATCTTCTTCTTCAAGTTTTCTTCATCACGGAATCTGCATCATCACGACTATTGAATCATCATTGTTGGATCATCATCACATCTGGATCATCACTTGATCTGGATCGTCATCAATTATAGATCATCATCACATCTGGATCATCACTTGATATGGATCATCATCACGTTTGGATCATCATCACATGCTATCTCAGAATGGTGCTATCTTGATTATTGTCCTCATAGGAAGTTCTAAGTTCTTTTTTAAAGAATGTTTTCTGGAAGATGTAAATTACAAAAATGACAATCAACGTGCAATGATGCAAATATTTCAATGCCAAGCAAACCCTTTAACAATAAACCATTAATGTATGAAAGAGACAAACAATCAAATAATCAAAGTGACCAGTGTTGTCTCTACTCGGGCTATGGAGTCATAATAATCAACTTCAAATAATTTGCCTAAAGTATCAACTCTTTTACTTTAACAAATATTCAAGAACATGATGAATTCCAATAAATGAGTAAGTTAAAATAAAGTGATTACAAAGTAGAGAAATGTAAATGATTGCAACAATGTTATGCAAGTGGTCCTGTAAGTTTTAGTAAATTTTATGTATCTCTTTGACTTAGGGAATTAAGGTGTTTGTTGCAAAGAAATGAACTATTCTAGATGTCTACCCCAAGAGACTATCTCCTTCGATTAGAGAGAGAATGTTGGGTGCTCAACATGGGAAAACAAGGTGCCCACCTAGCTCCACAGGTCAAACTTGAAACTTGGTGGGTGCTCAACTGGAGGACATAAAGTGCCATGAAGCCCCCTACGGCCTCTACCCCACTAGCTCCACAGGTCAAGCCTCTTTTTATCCTTTCTAATTAAGATACTTATTTGGGTGCCTATTAAACTAGCCAACACAAATCTTTGCCCTTTCTCGTCACCCTAGATCGATCGAACTGGAAGGGGAAGAGGATACGGGGAAAAAATGGGGCTTGTGGTAAATTTTATCCTTAAATAAAAAATAAACAAAACAAGCCAAGCACGATATCACAACGGAGGCAGATCCTACTCGATTGTAAGGTGCGGGAAAAAATAAATAAGCAGATACTTGGAATAAAATGCTAGCCGACGCGATATTGCAAGGATGGCAAAGCCAAATCACTTACAAGGTGCGGGCAAAAAATAAAGAATAAAATAAAAACAAAATGAAACTCTAACGAATCTAAAACCCGTGCCACTCAACAATTGCTTATGAAAAAGTGGGAAATCCCAACTTCTATTGCTAGTAATGGATGGAAAATAAATGAGAGTCACTAGATTAATTTGAAAATGCAAAGCAAGAAATCAAGTCCAAGAAACTCTCTTGGACTTGTTACAAAGGCTGTAATTTCAGCGTAAAGAAAGAGGTAAAATGAGTGAGAAAAACCGTGTTTTTTCCCTTTCTTGAGATGTCCTTGAAGCTCTTCCTTTGGGGTGGCCTTAAAACTCTTCTATGGCTAAAAATTTACATATTTTTTCCTTGCTTTGTCACTAACCTACTAAAAACCAGCAAACAAAAAATGATAAAATGTGCCCAAAATCACTTTGGGGAAGTTAGTATCTTAGTGCAATATATATACAAAATTTATAAAAAGTTGCCAAATGAATAAGTTTGAAAGAACTTGAGTATAAAAGGGTTAAAACCATATTTGAAACGCTCCACAAAGTAAAACTAAAATGCAAAAATTTGTATGTAAAGAAAGATAAAAATGGTCCTTTGTTCTTCAAGAAGTGAAGCAATGGGGCAACCAACCGAGGAATCCCACTCTTCAATCCAAACAACCTGAAAATTGTAATATTTTCACTACACAACTAATAGAAAGTGAGAATCAAATAATGAGCAAAGAAATCATAAAATTCAAAATAGAAAATATATGAACTTCTTTTGCTACAAGAATGAAAACTCACAAAATTTATGGAATACAAATACCATAAATCTTACCAAAGCAAATTAGTATGATTCCTTGTCCAACCAAAATTTTGTAGCTCCTTAAGCATGGAAGCAAATCATCAATGAGAACAATGAACACAAGATTCCTCAAAAGATTTTGATTACCAAAGCCAAATGGCAGAAAATTACAATGGCCCAAGCAAGAGCAAGGGAAAGAATGAGAGCATGAGCAAGAGAGTGGGTGTGAGTATGTTTTTGTGTAACCTAAATGAGGAGGGGAAGCCTCATTAAATATGAAAAATGAAAGATAGAGGCTCTTTGCATGCTAGATAAGTGTCACAAGGGAGAGAGGGGAACCCAAGAGAGGGGGGGCGAATTTGCTCAAGGAGGAAAAAACCAAGGTTTGAGATCTCAAATATGGGGAGAGAAATCCCCAATTTAATGCTTCCAACCTTATTGTTATGTAAAATGGGGAATAAAATACCATAGTGGGGCCCTTTCCATTGACTTTAGCTCACCCAACCAATCAAAGAGGGAAGGGGGCACCACCCTAGATTCGACAACTCAAAACTTGTTATATGCTTGCTTGGGGGGGGGCCTTTGGGTCTTAAATTTGTCTTAGGAACATAATATAAAAATTAGAACCTTTACTTGGCCACCCCAAGTGACTATAGTCACTTTTCAAAAATTTGGCTCTCTAATTAAATGCCCAATTTCCTGATTTCCATGACTGACCTCGGAAAAAGTGACCAAAACCATAGTAATACTTGTTCGAATAACTTCAAACTTGGCCCAAGTGTGTAGGGGGTCTCATTACATTTGTCTTGAGTACCCATAACCCTATACAACATTAAAAAGGACCAAGTAACCCTCTTTTACATTACAACAAATTGTCCTGAGTGACAATTGACTAAAGATTAAAAAAAAACTATGCAAAACTTAATGAAATTCCACAAGACTCTAGATAATGTATAGCATGGTAATATAGAACATTCCTAGGACCCAATCAGCCCATAGAATCAATCACTAGAACACCTTTCACCACTTTGGAGGTAATTTTGAGTGAAAAAACTCAAATAATTAAAATCTCTAAAAAGAAATTTTAACTATCCAAGTGAAAAAACAATCGATGAAAGGACTTCCATAAAGACTAAGTATTATGCGATTAAGTTACAAAAAACTAGAACTTCATGCTGACATATCCTTACAAAATCCCCCACAGGGGTGCAAAATTTTTGTAGAGAGAAGAAGAGAAGAAGAGATGCCTTGCTTGATATAATCATTAAGTACTTCATTCTTATCTTCAAAGCACATCCAACATGTGCATGGCACATTGTTGTCCACGTAGTTGGTTTTGGTGGACAACACTTTGTATAATGCGGTCCTTGACATTCCCAGTACTTTACAGGTTCCTTATGTTCATTATTTTTAACATAATTATTAGGCATATCCCTTCCTTTTGGTGATGTAATATTTTGTTGTGTTTTACTTTTAAAATCGGTTCCTTCATAATTATTCTTAGAGAAATTCTGAGAATTA
The DNA here is from genome assembly GCA_001517045.1 of Pseudotsuga menziesii. Taxonomy (NCBI): domain Eukaryota; kingdom Viridiplantae; phylum Streptophyta; class Pinopsida; order Pinales; family Pinaceae; genus Pseudotsuga; species Pseudotsuga menziesii. Next base: position 1,671,755 of record LPNX011064505.1, read on the forward strand.
TTTTGGAAACTTTTATCAAGCTTAAAACCTTTTCTTTTCTGATCAAAGTTACTTGATCTCTTATTCTTCCAGTTAGGCATGCTTTCTCTCTTCTGACTCTATTCGTAACAAAAGTAATCTTTTCTCATTGCCTCTTCAAGGGTCTTTGTATTATCAAATTCAATTCTATCCTTGAAGCTAGTAGGTAGAGAGCTTAGAAACCTTTGTATTTTAGGATTTCGTCAATTATATATGGTACATATCTTAGTAAACTTAGAAATTTGCTACTTAACTCTTTCATTGACATTGAATCTAGTTTCAGTTCATAAAACTCTTTAGCTCTTTCTTCATAGTACTTGTTGGCAAGGGGTTGGAGGTAAGTGAGTTGCACAACATCTAGAATGTTGCGCATACTCATGTGGCACCGCGCAAGGAAAATATATCGCGAGAGGCGGAAAATAGTCCACTTTGTGATATGTTCATGTCACTTTTATACTTATTGACCATTTCTTTAGAATATTGGTCCTTAGTGGTTAAGTTAGTTAGAAGTGGACCTTGAATGTAAAGGCGCAAGCCTATAAATAGAAGAATTATGCATGTAAGAATTTTTTTTGGACAAGACGATACAAAGAGAGAGAGAGATACATGATGAGTGAAGTCTGGATGTAATACTGGATCAAGGTCTATTTTGATTTGCGATTTGTTCTACGGATTTAATATGATGTTATGTGGATTGATATGAGCTTCTGTTGCCTCTTTTATTTTCCTATTTTACTTTGATGCGATTTTGATGCTAAATGATGAATAGATCTACATAATGCGATTCTTTCTTCTTTGTTTTTCCCACTGGTAGATCTATCGTAACGATGAATGAATAAATGCAACATGATGAATTACTCAGTAAGTAAAGTAGATCTGGACATTAACCTGATAAACATTTGATGCCCCAAACCTTCTCTATAATGTGGAAACTTGATTCCGACATCTCTCCCTCAAACATCTTAGGTGAGACCTCATCCACTCTATGGGTGTTGCTAGACAGGGTAAAACCTGTCTGGGATGATGCTCAGGGAGATCGCAACGTGTTGAGCGTCGATATAGTGGAACCTCTGTTGAATGGGTTTTGTTGGTTGGGATTGTTCCAAAAAATGGTTTTGTTGGCAAGACCTCGTTGCGACTGAGAGGAGGGAATGTGGAACTTGACAAATGGTTACCCAACAATGGATGTGGCATCTGACACGACCGCAACTTCAAGATTTGTTTGATCAGAAGCTGAGAGAGTTTGTTGAGGTAGAAAATCAAAACCCTGGGCTGAAAACAGATAAGTGGTTAGCAAGGTACATCCATGACGGTCTGCACGAATATTTTTTCAGTGAATTTCCTATCATATTATACAAGTGGTTAGCATGATTCACCTACCAAAAGATGAAATTTCAAGGAGGGGAATCGACATCCTGGACCCCTGAACTGATCCAGGAGCTATAGGAAACTGACAGCAGAGCGTCGCACGCCATCAAGGTCTAGTTGGATAGTATCCTAGAGGGATATATCACCAAGTTTGTTGTCAACACTAATAAATCCTACAATGAAGCAGAGAGTGAGTTCTTCAACGAACCCATAGGTAGGTTCTTATTGTCGCTTCAATTATCAATTAAAATGATAGTTTGTGAAAAGGGTATAATCAAGATGCACCTAGAGTAGTAACCCCCGGTGTGCGGAGGTTGTGGATACCGTGACCAAGGGGGGAGACCAATGAGAAGATAAGGGGTAGATGGGTGCAAGTTTCGATGATATTGCGAGGGAAGCTGAGGAAGGAAGTGGTTGTACAAGGGGAGGAGCACAATTTCACCTAAGAGAAGAGATAAAGGATAGGGGAAGGTCTTGCTGCGATCGAGATGCAAGAACACAAAGGAAAAACACACGGGATGAAGTGACCCTACATTGACAATGAGGACAACCAGGCCCAGGCTACACCCAAAACGACAGAAAGATCAAACCCCGGAAGCAACGTACCCACACCTCCGTGCACTACTCCAAACTCAAGAAAAACTCCAAGTCCCATGTCGACTTGTCCGATGTGCCGGAAATAGCCTTATAGTATATCAGCATCTGTAGGAAGGAGGACTAAGATGGTAGGCAGTGACATGAAGCTACCCTTGTTCCATGGAAATGGGACCAATGATCCTGAGCAGTACTGGTTTTTATGTGAAGCAGTGTGTAATGTTAGACAGGCCACTGATGATGATGTAAAGAAAGGACAACTAGTGACTACTCTGAGGGCTTGCGTACTTGATTGGTTTATGAAGTTTATCCAAGTTCCTTAAGGGACTCCTATGAAGAAATTGGATGAGATCCGGATGGGACTAATCGAGGAATTCAGAAAACCAAAGTCAGAAGCGCAATACATTACATAGCTGAAGGAAATTAAGCAATTTCCTAATGAGACCATTTGGGACTTCGATTAGAGGTTCAAACACTAACGTCCAGAGTCAGTTTTTCTATGAGTGATGTCCAACATAAAGAATGGTTTATTGCCGCATTGGTTTCTCATATCCAACAACCATTGATGCAACAAAATATAGCGATGCAGAGCGAAGCCCTAGATATCACAATGAAGCTCGAAGCTTCATCTATCGGGGAGAGTGTAGTAGGGATGAATCAAATTTAGGAACAGCTAGCAAAACTTACACTCCAGTTGCAGGATATCAAGAAAGGTAAGGAGGAATGCACAAACCTTTGGTGTACTTGGTGTCACGCAGATGGCCACACCAAAGATACTTTCCCCGACTTTAGAAAATATCTATTACCTGGAGCTCCGAACCCGTTGAGTAGTGGTGGTGTACCTTGGTGCCGCATCTTCCAAGCCTACAAGCATTGACATGGGGAATGTAGCTATATGAAAAATATGGTGTCAAATCCTTCCAATTTATATTGTTCATTCTATCGTTCAGTCGGGCATGAGGATAAAGACTGTCGGGATTACGATCTGCTTCAAGACAAAAATTATGAATCATATTTCATGAAGGGAAAATGCCACCGCGCAGTCCAAAAATTGTATCCATAGCCTCATATGGTCAGTTCTCAAACACAAATGCAGTACACATCGCTGCCGTCGATGCAGTTTTTTCCACCACAGCTGCAGCCATAGTTCGCACCACAACTGCAGTTTGCACCGCAACAACCATATAATCAAATGGAAATAGCCTATATGCAGCCAAAATATTTTCAAGAAGCACACTTTTTTCATCAAAAACCGAATCCCCCACCATAATAAGTAGTTCAACTACAGTACCCACAGCAAGGAGGATTCTACGGAGGATTTCGAGGACGAGGAGGAGGTTTTGGATGAGGAGGGGGACGAGTTTGCACGTCTGTCCATGATATAATTGTGGAGTATTTGGGCATTATCAGAGAGAATTCCCACACTTGCAGTGCTCATGCACATACTGTGCAGCGATTGATCATACCGTGGATAACTGCTCATAGTTAATCACAAGATGAAAAATCGGAAACATTCCGCAGTTACAAAATCAAGCCCAGTTGCAAGCTCAAAATTAGTTACTAGCCTAGAACCAGTTACAGAGCCAGGACTAGAATCAAGTTCCTCTCCCGAACCAGACCATGAATCAGCTGATGAAACCACCAGTGAACCAGAATCCACCACTGGCTCAGACTCCATCGATGAACTAGACTCAAGGTCCAAGAGTTGTGACGATTTCATCAGAGCCCAGAATGCAGGATGTTGATGTCGTCATTGTCACTCGTGGAGGTGCAACAATGGGAGATGATGGAGCTCGACCACAATTTTGATTAGTTGGGAAGAAGAAAGCGTCGTTTGATATTGCGACCTAAAAGAGAGACATTTTTTGAAATGCAGGATGCGATCGGACGTAATCTTGATAAGTTGCATGTCTATGAAATGCCATCCGCTTTTGATTTATCCTTAGGAGCAGGACCATCGTGACAACATGGTACCTTGCAGTAGTTCTTTAAATATGCTTAGCACTGGAATGAGATCCTGAGGCTCTTGTTGAGCTTGAGAGGTTTTTGTACCGTTCAGACAAGGAGCTGAAGGACTCCGTAGTGAACTCCTTGTAGAAGAAAAAGACAAGTAAAGAGATGCAGATGAATATCCATATTGGTGACTATGAGGTGGACTCAGTCATCCTGGACCTAGGATTAGATGTGAACATCCTGACTAAGTAGACCTAGGAAAAAATGGGGATCCCAACGATGGGTTGGTCCCCTGTGTAGTTGCGATTGCTGAATCAAGCTAAGGTGCAACCCATTGGATGGGTAACGAACTTGGTTTTTGATGTCGAAGGTATGATAAAACATGCTGGCTCCTATCACGTGCTGCTTGGGATGGGGTGGTATAATGATAGTATGGCCATGATTAATTTTAAGAAGAAAATGATGACATTAAAAAATAAGGACATTCGAGTAATCACACCCATGGATCCAACTGAGGGCCGAAGATACATTGAACCTGTGAAGGATGAAGTTGTCAAGGGCTGGGATCATGCATACACCATCTCTGAAGACTATATCCACCTGACTGTCGAGGGGGAAATTGGTTGGCATAGTGCTAGATCTATGTCCTCTGATTTTGATGACACGCACAAAAATTGGCAAAACCGCATGCATGAGGTATCCTTTAGAAAGTGTGGTCTGATTACGCAATCTCTGCGTCATGTTGCGACTAAAATGATTGATTTTCCAGTATATGAAGGGTTACCAAATATATCTTCATTCTTGACAGTCTTTGAAGAAAGAGTCTCAGAGCCAAAGCAACTGATGGCATTGGTGGAAGCACCGACGACTACTCCAGCTCGCTGGTGGGAAGCTCATAAGAAAACAATTACCGGATGTAGGCAGTGTCGCAGGATGATGACAACCCATTTTGGTACCACAAAGGTGTACCACACTAGGAAGTATGATGGGAATAATGACCCTAACATCCATTTGGCAGAGTGTCAAAAACTGTGGGCAGCGCGACCAAAGGATGAATGGGTCCATGTCTATATTCATACCTTGGATGAAATGTCGAGGTCCTAGTACATATCCGTAGAGCTGCACATAGAAATAACTACCTAGGAAGAGTTGATGGTTTGTTTCACCCACACTTTTGGTTTTGTAGACACCAATCCAGATGTCCATAATGCACTTTAGACCCTTTGAGTTGTAGTCTTGAAAGTGGTTCCAGTCGCATATCCTATGGATCCAGATGAACATTGCCACATGCAATCGATGATGGAATGTTATAACATGTCTGGAGAGTCAAAGGATGATTATGAGTTGTGAAATATTAGCATTCTGGAGATTGAAGGGATTCGCGATGTCGTAGCACAAGATGTGTCGACCAATCCCATGACTCATCCACTGAAGATTAAGAAGCTTAACATTGGGATGGACGAGAATTGAATTTTGCAAATGTTGGGGACTACTGGGCTGAGGAGACCATGGCCAAGATCATAGATCTCATGCATGAGTTTCAAGATCGATTTTCGACAAAATTCTCAAAGATGAAAGGGATATTGGGTGACCTAGGGGAAATGAAAATCCCACTGAAACCAGATGCCAAACCCATGAGATAGAGAGCATATCATCTGAATCCATGATACAAAGATAGAGTCAAAGCTGAACTTGATTGTATGTTGGACGCTGGAATCATCGAACCTATCGAAGAGTCAGAATGGATAAGCCCTATGGTGGTCCAGGACAAGAAAACTGGTGCAGTTCGGATCCGCATTAACCTTAGGAAACTAAACAACGCCTGTATGCATGACCTGTTTCTGACACCGTTCACTGATGAGGTACTTGAAGGAGTAGGCAGTCAAGAAATGTACTCCTTTACAGATGAGTTTTCAGGTTATCACCATATCATAATCTCCCAAGAGGACCGACATAAAACAACATTTGTCACTGAATGGGGATGATTTCAATATATAGTAATGCCTTTTACGTTGAAGAATTCCCCTGTGGTATTCTCTCAGGTCATCATTGCTTCTTTTAAGGATTTCATTCAAAATTTCTTACAGGTGTACATGGATGATTGGACAGTGTGTAGTCTAATCAAGGATCATCTGGCCAACCTTTGACTGATACTGGAAAGGTATCACCAACAATAGATCGCGTTGAAATCCAAAAAGTGCATTTTTTTCACCCCATTCGGCATCTTGTTAGGTCATATTGTGTGCAAGCAAGGGTTATTGGTCGACCTTGCAAATATAGCTCTCATCTTGAGTTTTCCCCCACTGACCAATGTAACATTAAAGGAAATTTGGGGTCTAAAATGAGCCTTATAAGAAAACGCGCCAACAATAAATTCTTGTGAGTTGGAATTCAAGAACCAATAGAATTTCAATAAAATGAGTCAACCATAATGGTTGAATTGACATATTTCTCATAAAAAAACTACTTTTTTTGTTCGTATTTTCGACATATCTCGCTGTGTTTTTACTCAAATTTCGAACAGGAGAGATCGTTGGATGCATAATTTCATTACGTATCCAATGAGTACCTACACTACATACTTTTGATGGACCACTCTACCCCAAAAACAAGAAATACCTGAAAAAACGTGATGATGACATCATCATCACATTTTTTCAGGTATTTCTTGTTTTTGGGGTAGCTGGGTCTATTAAAAGTATGCAATGTGGGTACTTGTTGGATGCAAAATTAAAATCCGCATCGAACGAGCTCTCCCATTCGAAATTTGAGTAAGAACACAGTGAGATATGTCAAAAATACTAAAAAAAAAGTAGTTTTTTTTCTTTCTTCCTCCAAAATTAAAAAATATAATTTTATTATTTTAACTATTATTTTATTATTTTCCTTAGGAGGCCTATTTAGACCTCAAATTTCCTCTAATGAGATGCTTCAGGAAATGTTGGGGCACATGGGATATTATCACAAATTTATCATAGGTTATGTTGCAATCACTACCCCTATGGAGAAATTATTGAAAAAAAAACGTGGTATTTGAATGGAGTCTAGAGTGTTAGAGTAGCTTCGACACGCTGAAGTGAAATATGGCTTCAGAACTGATACCTGTATTCCCATATTGGAACAAGGAGTTCCACATTCATGTTGATGCATCTTCTGTTGTGCTAGGGGTAGTGATCGTACAACCATGTGACGATGACTTGGATCACCCTATTGCTTTTGCGAGTCAGAAGCTATCATTCACAGAGAAGAATTATACAACCATAGAGCGCAAAGGGATAGCGATGGTTTATGCATTGCAAAAATTTAGGAATTATCTTCTAGGAGGTCACTTCAAGATGTTTACTGACCATTCAACTTTGAAGTATCTGGTCAATAAGCTTGTGTTGTGGGGGAAGACAAGCAGATGACTAATCCTCTTTCAGGAATTTGATTTTGAGATCGTCGTAAAGTTGGGTTGCTTGAATGTCGGCCTTGATCATTTGTCCAGAATTGAGACGGAAAAGGAACCTACTAAAATTGAATATGGACTGTCGGATGCGCAGTTGTTCCGAGTTGACATGGCTGATGAACATTATGCTCCAATAATCCAGTTCTTAGAAATGGGAGTTGTAGTAGAAGAAATTTTCATGATTCAAAAGAAGCAGTTGGTAGTTAAAGCTTCTGATTTTTAGTTGATTCCTGGACACTTGTATAAGATGGGACCTGATGAAATATTGTGACGATGTGTCCTCCCGCATGAACAAGAGGATATTTTGGAAGAAGCGCATATTGGCATAGCCAGGTGACACTATGGAGGATGGGATACCATGCGGAAGGCGCTTCCCGTAGGGCTTTGGTGGACCACTCTTCATAACGATGCAATAGGTTATGCACAGAGCTGCGATGTCTGTCAATGCATTGGAAAATCTTTGCAGCGGGATGATATGCCGCTCGTACCCCAGGTAACTCTGCAACATTTTGATAAATGGGTGGTATAATTTGTGGGTCCGATCAATCCACATGGGCAAAGAACTAGGGCGCGCTACATAATCACTGCGGCACACTATCTGACGAGACGGGAATAGGTTGCCCCAGTTGTGGACTGTACTGCTGCGATGGTAGCCATATTTCTATTTGAGAATATTGAGACGTGGTTTGGGTGCTCGAGAATATTGATGAGTGACCAGGGTAGTCATTTTTCAACCGCACAGTAAGAGCGCTGACAGAAGAATTGCAGGTTCAGCACAAGAAAAGTACACCATACCATCCGTAGGCCAATGGAACGGTGGAGGCATTCAATAAAATATTAGAGCACACAGTTACCAAGGTATGTAACACTAACCGAGATGACTAGGATCTAAATATTCCTATAGTACTATGGGCCTTTCGCACCACATGTAAGATATTGACGGGGAAAACACCATTCAAATTGGTATATGGGCAAGATGTAGTTATTCCTATGGAATACATCGTTCCCAGTCTGTGCATTGCTGCTGCGAGCAAAATGGATGATGATGCTGCACTAGAGGAGTGTGTAGAGAAATTGATACAACTCGATGAAGGTCGTTTCATTGCGGGTTTCCACCAGCGCATTGAGCAAGATCGACAGAAGGCGTCGCATGAGCGCCACATAAAGAACAAGCAATTTCACCCAAGGGGATTTGGTGCTACTATACGACAACAAGTTCAATTTGGTGCTACAAATGCACTGGATTGGTCCATATCTTGTCAAATCTATTACCTCTATGGGTGTAGTTAAATTATAGCAGTTAGATGGTGTGGTACTGCCAAAGCTTGTGAATGGCATTCGCCTGAAGCCCTATTGGTCAGGGGAAGGAATGCACACTACCTGAAGCACTGTGCACTTAAAAAAAAGAGAGATAATAGAGTAGATAGAGGGGAAAAGGGCGTGCTAGAAGGGTCTGCGCACAAGTAGGAGTCATTTGCACAGAAAGAAGAATTTGTCGCAACCACTGCAGGGTTGCGATAGAGGCACAATCAACACTTGTTAAAGCGTAGTCAATATAAGTAACGAGACATCACCACACACTGCTTGAGCTGCTGTGTAAAGGATGGAAAGAATAGATATAGAGAGATTGTGATTGTACCAAGAGAAAGGGGTTGCGCCCGAGAACAGAAAAGGTTGCGTGATAAGAGGTCGCCACGCATGACTAAGTGGCTCGCATGGTACGCCAAAAACTGTGACGGTGACCAGACATCACATCAATACTCAAAAATGGTTGTCAAAGCAGGTGATTGATGGCACTTTGTGACATAATGTCTAATGATAACAGATCCAAGAGGTGGGGTGGCTGAATCGATGGTGTATTTGGCACATAAATGAACAATTTAGTCATAATGATGCAACCGAGAGATTCATGATGGCATATGAAATTAAGATGTTTTTATAAGAAGAGGGCCGACAGCCGAGCGAACACCATTAGGTAGAGCTACATTGTGTAAAGTTGCAAAAGAGTCAGGCGAGGTAGTTGAAGGAAGATCCACTGCGTAAGGCAACGACCACCTAACCAAGCCTCGACTTCTTCACCCTTTTCCACTTCCCCGTTAAACATGGTAGGTTTTATCTTTTAAAATTCTCTTGAGATTTCTTTATAAGGTTTATACTTCCTTTTTCTAGGTATACGACTGCTTTCACTACTTTCACTTGTGTATTTATACGTTCATCTATTCAACCTTACGTCAACTCCTGAAAAAGTTTCACTATCAGAAAAATTTAATTTCTTACCTTTTTGTTTGTATGACACTGTTCCAAAATTAGTTTCATACACATTTCTTTTATCTTTCCCTGTGTTGTGTATTTTGTCTAGTAAAATCTGATTTAGTTCCAAAATTCTTTCATTATCTAACTTTCACAGTGTGTAGTTCATCTTCTAATTCTTTCATTGTTTGAAGTAACTATGAGGGTTGATTATTTAATTACACATAAATGTTGTCTGGATTATTGTGATGGGATCCATTTTCAGCAGATGCTTCAGCTCCTTCCATTTCCTGCAAAATACAATTTTATATTTCTGTACAGAAATAGTTTTAAAATATTATCAGTAATTTTGTTTCCTGTTTGCATGCGAGTGAGCCAATCAGGCCTAGTGTTTGCAACCTGGATCTGATACCACATGCAACATCTCCAAAAATTTGAAGAATAAAAAAAAATTAATATATGTCTATCTTTACTTTCATAGGATAAGATAACTTCATAAGATGTTCTAAATTTTCACTTAACATACAGACATAGTTATGTTAAACAATAAAATGTGACTAGCTAATAAATTAACTCATATGTAAAAATGTGTTTCGTCCTTTATTCATTTATTATAATTATTCCTTGTGATAACATGATTATGTGACTTATCGTTATGTCAACACTACCCTTCTTATAGCTGATGCTCGCAGGAATGGCCTTATCAGAGGAATACAGATCTCATCCTCACTTGCCCTTACACATCTGATGTTTGTGGATGATGTCATTCTTTTGGGTGAAGGGACCCTGCAGGAATGGGCTGCATTTGATGTCATCCTGGACACGTTTTGCAAAGCTTCTGGAATGTTAATCAGCATGGATAAATCAGTCATTATATATGCAATAATATTCCTAATACTGAACTCCTTACTCTAACCAGATTGATCCCTTACAAACAGCTCCCCCTTTCATCAGGTTTCAACTATCTTGGTTATTATATTAAACCTATGGGATATAGAACGCGGGATTGGGATTGGCTGATAAAAAAATTTGAGAAGAAAATCAGTCTCTGGACTCATAAATTACTTTCTTTAGGAGGAAGATTGACATTGGTGCAGTCTGTTCTCTCTAGTATACCTGTATACTGGATGGGACTTGCTCCTATCCCGGCTTCTACTCTGCAGAAACTTAAAAGTATTACCTTTGCTTTTTTATGGGGATCTACATATACTAATCGCCGGTATCACCTAGCTTGCTGGTCAGATCTCTCTTGGCCAAAAAAATATGATGGATGGGGGATCAAAAACTTCTTTTGGTTCAGTATATCATTAAGACTCAAGACTTTCTGGGGAGTTCTCTTCAAGGACAGTCTCTGGCACCGTGTAATTGTTGCAAAATATATGAAGAAGGTCTCTGTGATTGAATGGCTTCGAAAAAAAAATTTAGTACCCGTGGCGTATCTGAATTTTGGAGGGGATTTATTCAGACTGTTCCTTGGCTTGGTAGATTTACTGCTTGGCAGGTTGGGGATGGAAAAGATATACTGGTGGGTGTTGATCCCATTATAGGTAACTCTCACACTTACATTCTTCCAGAGGGTTTGAGAACTTATCTTGCAGACTTGGATATTTTTACTCTCGCCCAGGCAAGAAATACTTTGACAGATGCGCAGGGTTATTGGTATACTGCAGAGGAATTATTTTTAGATGGTGAATGGAAAACTGCCTGGATTTCATATACTCAGGCTCTTGATCTTAATGGTATCAAACTAACAGAGGTATCTGATTCTTTGATGTGGGACTATAATAAGAAGGACGGTCATGTATCGGCCAGCAGTGCCTATGATTGTATTGTGGATTTCTACAGGCCTGTAGGGGGGAATAAAACTCCTTTATCGATGTGGCATAGTTCTCTGCCACGGAAAATTGGCTGTTTTATTTGGTTGATGCAAAAAAATCGGATTCTGACATGGGATAATCTACAAAAGAAGGGTAAGCAAGGTGCTGGTATTTGCATTTTATGTTTGAAGGATGAGGAGTCTGTACACCATATTTTCACTCGTTTCCCGATATGGAACAGCATCAGAGAACTTATATGTGATCTTCTTCAGATTAATTTTCCTCCTATTACTACCTCTATTGCTGAGTTCTTGGATTCTTGGATTACTAAACATCCAAGTGGTTCTGATTATAGATATATACCTCATCATTTGTGCTGGGTTATCTGGAAGTCTCGTAACAAAGCCATCTTTGAAGATAAAAGTATATTTGTTCTGGGTATTTTCCATCAGTTTTTGAATGCTGTTAAATTGTCTCCAGCGCGACCATTTATAAAGGATAGAAAAAGCAAGAAAATAAGAAAGATTGGGCAAGCTCCTGTAATGATTTTTCCTTGCGGCTTTTTTGATGGTGCTTCTATTACTTCTTCTGCGGGAGTTGGTTTCT
>LPNX011064505.1:1684045-1702700 GCA_001517045.1 Pseudotsuga menziesii
CTGAAAAAGTTGTGAAAGAATAAAATGTTTAATTTCTATCAATTAAAGTTGATACTCTTACTATTTATGTTTCCATTTTTAATTCATACTGGTAAACTCTTTAAAAGGGATGCTAGGGAAAGAGGGTTATGGGTCCTACATAGATCTAATAGCTAACACAAAAATCTGTGTAACCATTATGCAGGTGTTGACTATGGAAGGCTAGAAACCTGGCTAAAAAAAAGTTCCTAAGCTAAGGCTAAACATATATACAAATGAAAGTGTCTAGCTCTTGACAAAACAAATGAAACTTAATCTTAATAAGATACATAGCATAAGACCATATCCAAATATGAAGGCATCGAAGTAAGGTGAAAGGTATAAATCTACCCTTGGGAAAAACATTATAGTTTGGGTTTTTATATTTGAACTAACATCCCAGTGGATAAATCGACCATTGGAAAATCATTAGGGTTTGGTTTTTATTTTGAAATTAAATATCATGATGGAATTTAAGAGGAAACTTGATTTCCTTTGGCTCCTAGCTGGAACACAGATCTGTCACGTCAAAAAACCCAAAGGTTTTTTCCCACATTGTGGTAATCACCTTCGTGTAGTCACACGTCTTGGCCTTTGTGTTGTGCAAGGGTCGTGGTTGTTTGTCCTCTGCTCTTTGCGTTGTTGTGGATTCTATGTGTGTTCTTGGCCTTCTTCAGTCTACTGTACACCCAAAACTTGAGTGAGTACCCACACTGGTCTTGGTTTGAGCAACATTCTTGTAAAATGAAACAGTTCGACGACTCTGGGTTGTCTGCGTATCTTCTGTCACTTCTATTGGGTAAGCATTGTTGTAAACATTATGTTTTTATTTTTATTTCAATGTGCTAAATCTACTATGTGTTTTGGGTTGATTTTTAACCCAAGCAATGTTTTGTTTGCAGGGGATTTACGTCACGAGATGTCGCATTGAAAGTCAGTCTTATGGAGGTTGTGCATGGTCTCGTAAGACCAATTACCCACACTCTTGCTCCTTTGTCTCTTGTTGGTTTTGAATCCAAGGCTCCAAGACTGGGCCCGTAAGCTTATGGATGGGAGTCCTTTTAAGCGTTGTTCCTTAATGGGTAACCTTTTGGTTAAAGGCCTTATGGCACTTCTGTCTTTTAAGAAAACATACTCCTTCCTTCAACCCTAGATTTGATGAAGAGTTTTGGTTATAAACTGTACTGTTTAAAAAAAAAAAAATTTGTTGCAGATTCTTGTAAACATATGATTCCATAAATGATAGAGCTCGAATTGTTGAGGTTTTACGACTTGCATTCTATGATTGTAATGAAATGGTTTATAAATTAAAAAGACCCTGTGAGGTCCTTTATTGTTGTAAAATACACAGTCATGAATTTTGTCTTGATTTTCAGTTTGTAGATTTATTTTAAGTGTTTGAACGTTTTTACAGGTCGTAAGGTCGTGCATGCTCCTTAGCTTTGTACTAGATCAGATGTATGTGATTTAGGTTATGAGGCCATTACTTTGTTTCTTTAGGAATATATTTAGGTCGTGAGGCCACTGAAATCTTAACACTTTTAACGATATAAGTCATTGGTGTGATTTTATTTTTGTTTAAGTTATGAGATGTAAGGCCTCTGTGTGGAAAGTAATAGAAAAATCGATTCTATAGAAATATTCTCATAGTAACCTTGTCGTTATGGTATTTTCGATGGTATTCAGACATCTTTTCCACCTTAATGTTAATAGATCAATGAATGATTAATGTTTACGTCCTTTTTCCTGTATGTATTTTTAGACTCTTGTTTTTGACTAAAACGTTTTTAACAGGTATTGAACCTGTGACCTATTTTATTACTAAACAAATATTTTACCTTCGTCTGTTCAAGGTGAATTTTATTAGGGTTTCAATGTTGGATCTTTTATAGATTTATCTAAAACCTAGCTTAACTAAATTCCTCCTTTACTTATTGAAGGGCATTTGGTTTTGAAAAAACTTGACTTGATTAACCTTTTAACTTGCAGGTTTTAATGTTTTGTAAAGAAATAGTTTTATTAGTATAATTATTATATGTATAAAATTTTACGTTTTATATCCTGTAAGGTAATATCGTAGGTTAATATGTAATTCTAACATATATAGTCACTATGAATTTATATCGATTTTGTGAAAATCTTGATTTGATTTCTAAAACCTAATTTAATATCCGTAGAGAGCTTTCTTTTCTAATGGACTAGTGTATCTTGGAACTTAAGCTTACTTATAAATAAATGGGATGCTAGGGAGAAAAGAAAATATGTATAATATAAATAATTAATTTGAAACTTAAAATTCAATTAGATTATATATAATGTAGCTAGTCTTCGACGAAAAGAAAGAAAATCAATGCTTGAACATCAATGATTATCCTAACCACGAATTTAATGATTTATCCTAAATCATGCAAGTAATAAACATTAGAATACTGTTTATAATATGATGGAAAAGAAAACTATAGTTTTTCTTTTGCAAAGAAAATATATTCTGCACAGTTACTACTAAACTCTCTAGATACTAAACATACTTTATGAACGAAATATAGATATAGAATAAAATCACAGATAGAAAATAAACAGTTAGAACTTGGATAATGTGCAGACGGGGGAAAAACACCCAAAGGATACCATTCCACCCAACCGTTTCCTGAAGCAACCAAGATTACTTGCTTAGGACCCCCAAGCCTATTCACTGAACCACTAGGACGAAGAGACTGTGTAACAATTTTCACATAACTTTATGAAACTTAGCATTGCATAGCAAACTTAACTCAGCAATTTCACTTTAGCTATCTCCTCATTGAATTCCTCGTGTGCCTGAATTTTCAGTTTTACAGCAGTCACAAGGTTCAATTCACTTAGAAAAATAGAATTTAGTGAGCCTCCTGCTCAATTCGATGGTATTTATAAGATTTCCTAGGTCTTTGGGTCAGTTTTGAAATTAAATGAGCCACCTTCTCAGTTCCCCTTCTTAGGGAACATGACCAAAATTTTAGGGATTTGGCTTCCTACAACAGCTAGAAAGTGAAATGCCAGTGCTGTCACTTGTCAATCAGCCTTCTACAACTTCCTCAATCAGCCTTCTACAACTTCCTCCTAATGGGTCAGAGAACACTCTTTCAACATTCTCCTTTGGATAGGTGTCTCTTTTATTTAATTATTTTAAATAAATAAATATCAATTAGAGTCATCCTTGACCAACTTGGTCATAAAAAATATACAATAATTTTAACATAATGTTTTCTCAAATAAATAAAAATATTTATTTTTCAGTGCTAGGTGGGTTACAATGTCTATTGTAGGTTTCTTAACTATGATCAAACATTTTGTTTCATATTCTGTATCTCCATGCCTTAGGACAACTCTCATATTATTTGCAGAAACCACCTTATTTGGATAAGTGTTCATACCCCTTAAGGTAACTTTCTTCCCATCAACCCTTTTAAATATCATTTCTAGAATCCTATAGTTAATGGTATGCTATCCAATGGAAAACAACCATTTTACTCCCAATATTAAGTTTGAATCAACAACATTAGCTACATAAAAAAATATCTATCACCGTATAGTTACCTATGGTGACGTGAAGTTTAGGAATCCACCTACAACAATTCGTAGAATTATTACCTAGAATTATCACATCGAATCCATCAAAATTTTTCAATAGGCAGGTTTCTTCTGTCAACTAATGTAGCATCCATAAAGTTATGAGTGGATCCTCCTTCAACCAACACTATTAATCTTTGGCCTTACACCACTCCCTTGAACCTAATAGTGTGATATCAAGGGACTCCCATTAAAACAATAATGACACCCTTTCGTAATTCATGTTGGTGTTTCTCCTCTTCTATTGTCCCATACCCATCTTTCGGTCACTTGTCTCATCCTCCTTTTCATATTCAATCTCCTCCTAGCTTTCAGAGGAAATTCTATGTAGTGAGACTTCCCCTTTGCACACTTATGGCATAGAACCCAAGGCTCTTAGCATGTGAAAACCAGCTTTGTCCTCCTTAGTTCATCCTGTATATTCTTATCCTTCTTGTTTTTCTAGGTTGT
Source organism: Pseudotsuga menziesii (assembly GCA_001517045.1). Classification (NCBI taxonomy): domain Eukaryota; kingdom Viridiplantae; phylum Streptophyta; class Pinopsida; order Pinales; family Pinaceae; genus Pseudotsuga; species Pseudotsuga menziesii. The sequence goes on from LPNX011064505.1 coordinate 1,688,120, forward strand.
ATCGTTTTGGAAGGGCTTCCTATCCTTGAACATGGATGAAAATTTTTCTTTAGGAGGAAATCTAGTTTTTGGAATGGCATCCTGAGGTCCCAAGCTCTAATAATTGAATCCAATAGTTTTGTAGGTATGTAATCTTTCACCAATCCTCTCAATGGATCTGCTAGTCCTTCTATAAACAACAATACTAAACGATCCTCTGAGATGTCTATGACCATCACTATAATATTTTAAATATCTAAAATATAGGATTATGGTGTGCCTATCTGCCTCAACTGGGCTAGATATTTGAAAGGAATCTATGGATCATGTATATCAAATATATCTATGAGCCTCCTTGTAAAATCTTCAGATGTTATGATATAGGCATGACCCAAGGTTTTCATTCCATGGTACCACCAGTCATTTCCTTCTCCTTCTAGATGTAAGGTGGCCATTTTAATGGAATATGCTTCATCCATGGGATTCACCTAAATATATGTGTCAAGTTTCTACACCCATTATTTGGAAGTGCACTTTCAAGACCCATCGAAATGTCGAATGGTGACCTTCCCAAGGGTGCGCAACAACTCAAAATTTTGAACATGCATTATATTGAATCCTTTTGGTTTGTTTCTATCCTTAAAGTTGTACTCATAAAAAGACATGGATTCCTTGAAATATGCACTCATAACCCTATACTCCTCAAAATAAGACTCTAAGGACTCATCTTGATTATTTAGCACTATTGATCCCACTATTTGTGGTTCTAGGAATTTTGGCATTATGGATATGAGTGGATCTATGAACTCATGAGGTTGGTTATGTGGACCAGTTTGAGATAAAATTGTTTCTCCATGAGGTTTCATGGTGTTCGTATCGCCACGATGAGAACCACTGCTCTCCCTTCACCATTTTTACTTTCTAAATCCATGGCTTCCATCTTTCACATGAAATCCCTTGTCACTTCTTGACTTTTTGTAGCACTCTCTTTACCCTTGTCCAATCTATGTAAATTTTATAAAAAAACCCTTCATGAAAAATTCCTCCTTATCCTCGGTAGTAACTTATTGTCTCTTCTTGAATTACACATTCAATAGACCCTATTTCCTCTTTCTCCAAATGGTTTCTATATTCCTATAACTTCTAAGGGTAATATTTTGTATACCCTAGTAACTCATTTATTGATTTTAGAGCCCATATATATCTAGTACCATGATATGATACCACTATAATATCCCCAATGCAAAAATTAGAGATATTAACTCATTTGGAACCACAGAGAACTACTAGAAATCAAAACTAGGAACATTAGTTCAAATTTGACCATAAAAACACACGATTTTCCTAAATCTTATAAAAAGATCCTAACCCCTTTGAATTTTTCCAAACATCCCAAAAATTACTGAAAAAAATCTAAACCAAGACAAATATCCCACTAATAGACTTCAAAGTACTTGCTATAAAAGTTTAAACACAAGAGTCTTTAGATTGCATAATTAATTTGTTGATTTACACATTGAACGACTAGTGCTTGAATATCGGACACACTATGGGGAAAATAATGAGGTTTTTTATTATAAAATTAAAAACATAATAGAGTACATAGATGCATGCAATATAAGCTGCAAAATCACATAGAAATATGCTACAAAGAGAGGATGCATTACTATTACAAAATCGATAGAGAAAGAAAGAGAAAATGTTGCTCCAAATGTCAAATATGCTCCAATAGTGCGCCCTCCACCTTCATATTTCGACCCCAAATAGTAGATATGCCTCCTACATTGAGCCATCCATTCAATATGGGAGGAATACATCCATTCCCACATCCCTCTTGTGTTAGGATTAATCAATCCTCCCTTATCCAAATATAGTCTAATTGATCATATTTCCTAACTTAGGGAGACACTATTACTGTACTAGATTGTGGGGAACACATATAGAGGTTAACTACCACTTACTGCATGTGCTCGCATGAGTTAATGTGCCTCTGAGACCAATCCCTACATTATAGGATCCCACTCTTAGTTCCACCAACATCCTCCATCAATTGGTTGTGGTAGGTAAACAATTCTGTTGAGTCAACCTCCAGTTACAATCAGTTAGATCACTCTGTGTTAGCCTAGCACCAATTTTGCATGCATGCAGGGAGAGTGGCACCTTTTTCAAACTACCTCGTTAGTTAACTAATTGTAGACAGATTTAGACATATGGAGTTAGAATAGTGAGCTCTAGCATTGATTTACACACACATAGTTAACTATTCAGTTAGTTATTCATCCAACTTAAGATCATTAGATTCGAATCCTATCCATGGAATTTGAATTCTATTTATTGTATAATCATTGTATTATTGATGAATGAATGAAGATTAATGTAGTAATTAGTTGATCAATTCTTATTATATTTGTCTCAAATTTGTCTTGTTCAGTGTACAGTGTCTTTGATATTCCACTGCATACTTATACTTCTCAATTGCTTTGATTTTCCTGTAGATAAATGGTTCACAAGTTTAACATGGTATCAGAGACTTGTTCAAGCTAGCAACAAGTCTTGTCCAATATCCATTATGCACCAGAAGCAATTGAGTTTCCACATAAATCCTGCAATCTTTTCCTTGCTAACTCTAGATTCATCCTGAGAAGTCTCTACAGGTGTGACGGACTTTGAGAAAGTGCACATGTCAAGGTGGAAAGGTTTATACTGACATATGATTGTGAATTGAATTGGTTTTTCCTTGTTACTTGTGGGTACCTATGTATATTCTTGAGGAATTGATTCATTAACATATAGAAAGATGGATTCTCTAGCTCTCGTACCCCAAATCCTTACACCCTTCAACTATGTTGATTGGAGGTAAGATATTGAGGTATCCTTGCGCAAGCTTGGCTTGTTTAGGATGACAATGGACAGAGAAATTGAGCCCTAACAGTATGTTGAAAAGAACAAGTTTTTGAATCAGCTTAATGAAGCCTTCAACTTCATGTGCACTCACATATACTGGGATCTTTTGTTCCACCTTAAGGGACTAAGGACTCCAAAGGAATCTTGGGATAAGCTTGAATCTTTGTTTGGAAAACAACATGAGCTTAGAGGGCATATATTGGAGAATGAGCTCATTGCACTACAACCTAGTAGTTTCAAATCTATTCAGCAATTATTTACAAAATATAAGACACTAGTACTGCAATGCAATCAATGTGTATTAGAGAGGAAATATGAGTAGTTTGTGTTGTCAGTGCTGAGAAAGCTTAGCTTAGAATACTCAGTCTTTGTCTTTACATTCCATTCCATGATATATTCCATCCCTAACTGGAATATTCCTTCTCTAGATGCTTTTGTTGAGTCCTTAATACTAGAGAAAGATAAATTGGCTCAAATGAGAGTGATTCAAATCTCCAAGAATCAAGCACTCTTAGTGAGAGACTCAAACAATGCACAAGAAATAGGGAAGCAAAAAGGGAAGGAGACCAAAAACACTGATTCGAATCCAAAGGGGAATCATGAATCTTCTGATGGAGCCTCAAGTTCCAAGAAAAAGAAGAAATTCGAGAAGACTAGGTGTTCCTACTGTATGAGAGGCTTTCATCAAGAGAGCCAGTGCATGAAGAATACCATCGACCAACTTTCAACACTCCTTGAACATAAAAATATTTCTCTTCCACAAGGAGAAAATAATTGTGATGTTGGACAACCGACATAAGATCATGAGAGGTGCCATGCCTTGAAGGAAAGCCTCACTTATTCGAAGGATTATTTGATAGATTTTGAAGAATCCAACCACGTAGTTGCCTCCATGGAGTCCTTCGCCACTCTCAATCTCTCTGGAGTACCTAGCATTCATATGGGTGATGACTCTCAAATACCAATAGTAGGAATAGGTTCTATTAAAATCTAGCATGGAGAGTTCAAGAATGCACTCTGTGTTCCCTCTCTTGTAGAAAACTTGTTATTTGTTTATCAGATGGCACATACTAGCTCTCCAAAGCAAGTTGTATTTGGTCCTGACTCAGTGGAGATATCAGATATCTCAACTGGGAATATTATAGTGAAGGGTGTTGCAAATCATTCCTCCAAGGCATATATATTCTCACACATTTTTCCATACTCATCTCCAGTACAATATCAGTAGCCATTCGAAAGGGAAGGTAAAAACTCTCTTTCATCTCCATTTGCAGATAATGATATGTTGTTTAAAATTTTAGTTTCAGAAGATAAGGAAAAATATCAGCATGATATTGATATTGAGGTTATACCTCAAGATGATCTAGATCCATATATAGCTCCTATTCTGAATCAGAAGCCTAAATGGGCCCAAAAGCTCATTGAAGCAGCTGGGAATGGTGTTGGGAATCCGGATAATAAAAGAAGAACGAGGTCCCAATATGAGAATGAACATGTTGCACTCTCTCACATAGCTTTTTTACCTACAGAGTGCTGCAACAAACTTCCACAAAGATTCTACTTGATGATAGCGAATGATCCACAATTTGTCCCACTGATGAACAAAATGGATCATTCCATTCCTCCTCCAGAAAGAAGAGCCAAAAGCAACATTCAGAAAATCAAAAGAACATGGAAAGGTTTGCATGCACAATCCTAGGATGCTAATGCATAGAAGAACCATGATTCTACATGGCTTCTCCATAGAGTTGAAAATTGTAGCAACTTTTTTAGAAGTTTTTGCTCAAAGAGAAAAAAAATCTCTTAAGTATAGCTTGTTTTCCTGATTTTACCTGCTTATTTTGGGGGGGGGGGAGGGGTTCCCATGAGATTTTCCCCATTTTTCCTTAGTTTATTAAGCAGTATTTTATGTCATTAGATTGTATGGGTGACTTTTGGCCTAGTTTCTAGGGCCCAATTTGTTCAAGTTAGGATTAAGGGGGGGTGTTAAGATTAATTAATTCTCCCTTCTCAAAATATAGTCTAATTGATCATCTTTCCTAACTTAGGGAGACATATTATTGTACTAAATTGTGCAGAACACATATAGAGGTTAACTGCCACTTGTTGCATGTGCATGCATGAGCTAATGTTCCTTTGAGACCAATCCATACATCATAGGAGCCCACTCTGAGTGCCACCAACAATCTCCATCAATTGGTAGTGGTAGGTAAGCAGTTATGCTGAGTCAACCTCCAGTTAGAATCAATTAAATCACTCTCTGTTAGCATAGTGCTAGTTTTGTATCAGAGCTAACCTGAGAAGAAGACATTATGCATCTATAGAAGCTAGGGATTCTTACATTTTGGGTCTCTCTCCACAATCCATCAGCAAAATTATGCTAGGCTGACTCTCCATTGAAGGGAGCATCTTTTTGTCAAAGCGGAATTCGATTCCGAGCATTTTCAGTTCTCGATGCAGAAATTAGGGCTTTCTACAGAAGAGGATTTTTTCAGTGAGCCCAGGCTTGGATTGTTCTACTCATAAAAATCAAAGTTTATAGACCTGGATCAAGAAATTTGGCTGGGTGAAACTCTGGGAAAGTCAAACCCTAGTTTGACCCCGAGCTAGAAAAACCTTAAATACTAAAACTGCTAAGTTTTGGTACATTTGCTATATTCCAAAATTGGCAAGGGATAAGGAGCTAAAAATTGTAGGGGATAACGACAAGATCTTGATGTACACTGTGTCCAAAAATACACCTCAGATTCACTGTATTCTGGGAGATATGATCCCTCCAAGTTAGGGTTCTAGCCGCTTCTAGAATTCATCCCTAAATAGGACACCTAGGGAGAATTGCAATGTATTGGTCTACATAGGTCCAAATGGAATTCCTAAAGATGTTACAAAAAGGGCACGGACTATAATTTTGGTGATCCAAATATTAGACTCAGAAGATGAACCAGTGACACATGGCATGCTGTACAACTTCTCTATTTTGAACAGTCCTGTAACAAGTCACCTTGGGAAAAGGATCATAAATCCCAATTGGTTAAACCAATTTGGATGAAACCTATGGTGTTGGATCAGGCCCACATGAAAGTTTGCCTCAGTGCAAAATTATAGACACAGAGGAGCATTAATTTTGGAGATATCATAGAAGCAGTGACAAAAAGTTTTGTAGAAGAAATTGGAAAACTAGGGCTTCCTGTTTCGGGAGCTTCCCTCCACTGTTTTCAGAAAAGGAGTACATTGGAAAGCTCCATTTGAAGAGATCTATATATCTATCCAGTAAGATATAAAAGATTCCAAGTTTTGAAAATTAGGGTTTCTATGACAAACCCTAGATCAGCCAACTCCGAAATAAGGACAAACACCTCAAGTCAGTAAGATCTAATCTTTTGATATTTCCATTTGAGGTTCCAATTTCAAAGTGATCTATCACATCAAATTGATGATAAGCTTGGTGAAGTTGACAACTTCCAAGCATGGAAGTATTTGATCTATCTGAAGAAAATGAATTGGACACCTACATGAGTAGAGAGGTTCCAGTTCCAGAGGGAGATGAGGCTAGAAGCCTTACACAAGAAGAACTTGGTCAAGGCCAAGAAGATCATTATTGATTCAGTCACGAATCAACTTGTACTACAAGTGTCTTCCTTAAAGACACTGAAGATGTTTGATTCCTTGACCAAGATATTTGAAGGTAAGAACATAGATCAGAAGATGACCTTAATAAACCAGTTGGAGAATGTGAAGATCCAGAATGCAGAGACCATGTAGTCATACGGGTCTCTCAAATCAAAGAACAACTTGAAGCAGTAAAAGAAGAAGTGAAGAATGCAGAAGCGGTGATGGCCACCTTGAATGGCCTCCCAAGATCATGGGATTCATTCATTCAAGGAATGTGTGCCATAAGGAAGTGATTACTTTCAGTAGACTCTGGGAAGAAGAAGAAGCTCGACTCATAACAAGAGAAGAGAAGATGGGAGCAATTGAAGATCAAGCTCTCACCATCCAAAGAAGATCCCTCAAGCAATGAGGAATATGAAGAACTCAACTCTTGAATAATATCCTATCCACCTTATCATTTGGATAAGAAACGATGATATTATGAATGAAGAAGAAGATGAAGCTAAAGGCTCAAGAAGGAGTCTACCCACGAAACAAATAAATATAAGTATTCAATTGTCATTTCATGATATTGTTTTGTTATACATTTGTTTATATTAAATTGAGGTATTATGCATGATAGGATGTTTGCATTAATGACAGTATACTTCTAATATGCATATGATGGGTAAGTAACTCATGGTACTTTACAACTCTCCATTGCTACTTATCTAGAATGAAACCGCTTTGCTAACATATTGGATTAGTGCACAATCTCAATGTTGTCCTGGTAGAGATGGAAGGCATCTAGAAAAGTTTTCGTGAGATATGGATGAATGTTGTATTGGCTAAAGTAGTTGCATGATCATATATTTATGCATAATAATTTTCCAGTTTGAATATTCCTTATGAAACGTTTCTAACCATACAAATGCATTTGACTGTAGGAAAGATCGCATACATAATCACCTACAAGCAAAGAAGAATGAGACTTGTTCCGAAGAACAAGTGACGACATTTCAAAATGAAAAATAATATGACGACATCATTGATGCAAAACCTTCCAAGAACAAAGGGAAGATTAGTTCAGGAAGAATGATCTCTAGGATGCAGTATCGATACATGAAGGGAATTTCATAGTTCCATCATGCAGTAGATGGAAACATCGTGGGATACAAGGAAAGATTTGTAGCACGAGGCTTCTCACAAAAAGAAGGCATAGACTATGAAGAGACATTTGCAGCCATTGCAAGTGAAGACACATGACAAGTAGAATCATGTGTGCAAATGAAAGAAGGCTTTGTACGTGCTCAGAAAACACCCATGGGATAACACATACATGAGGAGCTTGATGAAGATCTGAACCTTTGCTACAAGGTGGATAAAGGATGACAAGCTCACAGATGGGTGCAAGAGGAACTTTTGAAAAGGTTCAAGATAGAGGATCTTGGTATCCAGTGATCCTAGATGGATACATAGAAGATTAGTAGCATAGGAAGCTACTTGTCACTCCAGTACAGAATGTTTCAGTGCATAGAGTACGAAAGATAGAGGGAGCATGATGCTTCAGAGGGAGTGACTGCAGAAGATCCTGAGGTTCGACATGGTATGACAAGATGGATAGATTATTGGTGACTCTAGGCTTTACTAAGAGTAAAATGGATTCCAACCTTTGCTTCAAGGTTGAAGGCGAAAGACTAGTAATGCTCCTATTATGTGTAGATGCACTACGTTCTAGGCATGGAGGTGTGGACAAGGGAAGTATGTAGTAAAGATCCTGAAGAGGTTTAGGATGATGACTGCAAGGCCATGACCACACCTATGGCATCGAACTTGAAGCTATTATGTGTTGCTTCATCATAGTCGGTTGATGCCACGATGTATTGTCATATGATTTATTTCTTGATGTACCTGACAAATACAAGACCAGATATTTTCTTTGTTGTGAACACATTGAGACATGTTCACTTGATGGTTGCAAAGCATGCATTGAGGTACTTGAAGGGTACAGTTGATTATGGGCTCAAGTATAAGGCTGATCAAAGGATTAACCTGGAGGGTTATGTTGATTCAAATTGGGTAGGCAGTGCCATTGATAGGAAGAGCACTTCAGGGTGTTGCTTCAGTATGGGATCAGGTGTGATCTCATGGTTTAGCAGGAAGCAATACTGTGTGGCACTGAGTACAGTTGAAACGGAGTATGTTGCAGCCTGTTCAGCTAGTTGTGAGGCATCATGGTTGAGGAAGCTATTATCTGATTTGTTTGATCTCCAGTTAGATGCTACTTGTATATACTGTGACAACTAGAGCCGTGTAAAGTTGTCAGAGAATCCAGTATTCCAGGACAAGTCGAAGCAGATTTAGATCAAGTATCACTATATCAGGGACATGGTGCAGAGAGGATTAGTGAAGCTCCATTATGTTGCAACAGACGAATAGATAACTGATGTGTTGACTAAGCCATTGGCTAAGGTAAAGTTTGAGTACTTCAGGGAGAAGCTTGGTGTTCTCTATATCGAGGTTTCTCCCAAGAGGAAGTGATGTGTCTGTGCTATGCCCTTTTGACATGGTGAGAGGATTGGTTCCTTCCATGGTCAGATGTAAGTGCTGTGCCATTCCGACATGGTGAGAGGATTGGTTCCTTCCATGGTATGATGTAAGAGCTATGGCATGGTGAGAGGATTGGTTCCTTCCATTGTCAGGTATATGTGGATGCCACATCTAGCATGAAAAAGGGCTGGCTCTGTGAAGACACATATAGTATGAAAAAGGACTAGCTTTGTGATGCCCTACCTAGTATGGAAAAGGAATAGCTCTGGGAAGGATCATCTAGTATGAAAAAGGACTAGCTCTGAGTAGCTGCCACATCTGGTATGAAAAATGACCAGCTCTGTGATGCCTCATCTGGTATGAAAAAGGACTAGCTCTGTGATGCCCTACCTAGTATGCAAAAGGACTAGCTCTGGGAAGGCTCATCTAGTATGAAAAAGGACTAGCTCTGAGTAGCTGCCACATCTGGTATGAAAAAGGACCAGATCTGTGATGCCTCATCTAGTATTAAAAAGGAATAGCTCTAAGATGATAGATCCAGTATGAAAAAGGACTGGCTTTGTAGAGGTTCCTATGACGAGAAGAATCAAGAGATAGCACCTGTGATGATGCCCAATGATGATCCAGATCGAGTGATGATGATCTAGATCCAGTGATGATGATCCAATAGAAATGATCTAGATCAAGTGATGATCCAGATCCAATGATGATGCCTAGTGATGATCCAGTTCAAGTGATGATCCAGATCCAGTGATGATGTCCGGTGATGATCCAGATCGACTGATGATCCAAATCCGAAGATGAAGATGACTTGAACAGAAATATGACTTGAAAATAAAGATGACTTGAAGATGAACATGACTTGAAGACGAAGACGAAGATGAGTTGATGATGATCTAGATGATACAGCGAAGAAGACTTGTGCTGATATATTGTGTCGAGAGAATACCTTCCTAGTTAAGAGGGAGTGTTGATGTATTTGTAACTTAGGAATGTATTCATCTGTATTTCTTATGTATTGTAACCCGATGTTTATTCCAGGATGTATTTTAATGTATTTGAGTCATGTCATACCCCAATGTTTATTCTGGTAAGTTTCTATAATGAGAAAGTCATGTCAAGTCATTGTGGGTAACCCTCCTATTGGTCAAGGGTTAAAGTCCCCACAGTTGTGGGGCCCTTGGGTTATTAGACTATCCTAGTGAATTCGACCCTAGGTGAGTCATTGTAAGTCAGGGCAATAGTCCCCACCATTGTGTTACCCTCCTATTGGTCAGAGGAGGCAAAGTCCCCACAAGTGGTGGGGCTCTAGGGTTATTAGACATTCCTAGAGATGTCGGCTCTAGTAAGTAATTGTTACGTGAGGCCGACATGTTGGAGTGGGTTCCAAGTGAACAGAAGAATATAAATAGAGAGTGAGAGCCTCTCTATTTATCATACTCACACACACACACTCACTCATTGGGGCGCATGAGTGAGAGAGTAGAATCTCTCTCAGTGAGAGAGAGAGAGAGTGCTGCTATCGGGAGATCACTAACTGTTTTGGGGATTTTCTATTTTGGTGCTGATTCTATCTCCGAGGAAGTTGTGGAGTTTTCACCATTTATGGTTTCCCTGAGGATAAACACTATGTTCATTGTCTCTTGTGTTTGATTGTTGTGCTTGTTATTCTCTCAGTTAAATATCCTAATGTTATGCTAGCTTAATGATAAAAATCTAACACAATATATATCCCAAGAGAGATATATGTAAGAAAAATAGGATCCACACATACTTTGCATCAATGAATCTCAATGGAGAAATTTGAATGATCTCTCTCAATAACCAACAATGAATCCCATGGAAGAGTTCTACTTGATCTCTCATAATCACATGCCATGAAGCATAAGAGAGAAATACGTGTGATTCATCCTAGTACACCATCTAGGGTGGAATGTTTCACCACTGAAACCAGTCACAAATGCAAGGGGCACATCTCCAAGGATTGAAAGCCACAAGAGATCTTCAATTCAGAAATAAATTTTTCCAACATAAGGGTTCTCCATGATATGCCTCCCTTGTTTAGTGGGTCCCCCATGAGGTGTAAATCTCAACCAAGGTGGAATGAATCTCATAATGAATACATCTCAAGATTTGTAACTGCCCTAAGCTAAAAATAGCCAAGGAGAATGCATGTGTGGGGGAGAATCCAATGTTGGTGAAAATATTAAGGTGGTTATGATCCTAATAAAAAATGTAACTCCCAATTGACCAAGAATATCCAAGGAGGTCTGATTTCGAAATGGTGGAAATTCTAAGGCATGAGGAATCTTATTGTAACTCCCCATTAGGCCCAAAATAGCAATTGGAGTGATATGAAGGGTCATAGAGGATAATTCTCTCCTAAAAAAAAAATTCTTAATTATTTTTTAGAGAGAATTCAAGAAGGATGTGGAAGGAGTTATTCTCTCATGGCAATCATATCATTAGTATTTTGTTAATATTTTTGAGAGAAATCTAGAAGGAGGGAAAATATGAATGAAGAGTTATAAAAGAAGGTTGAGGGCTCGTGTGTGGGGAATTTTGGAGACTTTTATTTTATATTGGAGAGCTCTCATGTCTTTAAATATTGGTATATGAGCCCCTTGATTTTGTGACTGGTTTGGTGGTGAAATATTCTACTAGCTAGTGTGAGAGGAGAGATCATCCATATATCTCAATTGTGCTTCATTGTTGGTGATTGTGAGAGGAGGAATCATGCATATTTCTCTATAGATATGCATAGATCTGAATGTATTAATTTTTTATTTGTATTTTATAGGTTTTGAAATTTTTGTGGGATGCATTTGTGCTGGTTTGATGGTGTTTGGGGTTGTTTGGAATTTTTGTTGTTGTAGGTGTTCTAAATATTGAACCGGTGTTAGAGGGGCCAAAATGGATCTTATGGTTCCAATATTTATGTGATTTTTTGGAATGTGTTGCCTATTCCATTGCATTTTTAGCATAATTTATATTTGGTAACAATTTTTTTTTCATCAAAAAATGTTTCCACATGACCAAGATATGGCCATTTTACTATATTCGGGGGTTCCGACTGTGAAGAATGCACCTGTACATTTCTATCTACGTATTTATTCGGTTTTGAGATGTTGTAAGAGCCATATATTTTTGAAATCACTATTTATTATTGTTTTCATGCATTCATAATAAATATGTATAGTTCCTTTCTCTGTATTGTGTTCAATGTTCAATTTTATGGTAGATCTATGTACAAATCTACTAGTATGGTTATGCAACCTTAATGTAATGTGTATTAATATTTCATGAAAACACCCTGAAGGTTGTTAGTGAATTATTTGGGTTTATTTTTTAGTGTTTAGACTAATTTTAAGTTGTTTGGGACAAATTTGAGTTGGTTAGGAAGTGTTTTGAAAAAGTTGTAAACAACCATCACTGTAGTGAATTTCAAGCTAGTTTTCCTAGATTTGAATTGATGTTTATGGGGATTGTTAATTATTTTTTAAATATGAAATGTAAGTCAATTAATGTTGCTATATTGTGACAGTAAATATGTCACGTCCCCGTCCCTCAACCGGAGAAGAGGACGCGACCAACACAACATACACAGCCAGGCAAGATGCCCCGTGAACATAAACAGAATTCAAATGCTGAAATTAAGCATACACAGATGCATTTATCTTTAATCATACAGCGGAAGCAAACACACACATTCCAGCAATTCTCCATGTTCATTAGAATTCATTTAACATCAATATGATTTGCAGAGATGGGATAACAACAGCACTCATCTCTCAATGAAGAACTTGCCCGCAACCAGCTACGTCGCTGCAACGTTCCACCCAACCATAGGCCAGCTTGCTCATCAATCTCTCAGCAATGCTGCCACCCCCGAGCTGGGCATGATTCCTCCGGAGTAAGGGTCAATTGCAGGCTTACACATAGCCAAGGGGACACATAACAGCCAAACCAACACTGCTGGGTTTCACAGGCTTTCCACAGACAAGCCAAGCCAGCACAGTCCAAGGTTCAACCACTGCATACCAGTAGCCAAAAAATCCCTTCACAGCTCTGTGAAGAAGTCATAAACAACAGGGGACAGCCTCAAACAATGGAGGAGCACAGCTCAAGTCCAAGGGACAACCTAGAGTTGGTTTTGGCCCTAACGTGGCCAAAACTGGTTTTGGCCCTAACGTGGCCAAAACAGCTCAACCACAACATCCCAAACCAGGGAAACAACAGCAACAGCCCAATTTCAAAGTAAAAACAATGGCAACTATGCAGAGTCCCAAAACACAGAAACTCAGCCCATGAATTGGAAACCCACAGTGGCTCAAAACGAAATTGAACACCACAGCCAGCAAAACACAGGGAAAATAGCAGCCCCAAAACATGACAGTGAGCATGGCTCTCACAATAGGGAAAATGACCCAAACACCTTGTGCGTGAGGAAGAACTCACACCCAACAGCAAAATGCACGGGAAATACATACCCGATTTCTCTGCGTGAGAGAAAACAACTCCGATTTTTCCTGTGGATGAACAAAACAACGGCAAGGACGCGAATTTACAGTGCGTGGGTGGTCAGCAACTCGTGGAACCAAGGAAATGTCTGCCTGAGACCAAAACCGCCCAATTCCTGTGCGTGAGGAGCCTACAGACCCCAAAATCGTGGTGAGTGAGTGAACAGGCTGTGGAGAGAACGCACCATGGGCACAATGAACAGGCGCGTGAGGAGAACAGAACAGGCAGGGCAAGCATGGGGTCGTGGGTGGAGTGTGGATGTGGGAAAAGGATTGACAGTCCTGCCACCCCACTCCCAAAGGCAATAACTGCCCATCCACCAGCAGCCATAACTGCCCAACCACCCAACAGATCATTAAAGAGGTTGACAAGGTTGGATGAGACAAAAGGGTGACAAATAACAAAGGTAGAAAACCACAAGGTAATAAAACATGGGTTTTTCCCCATAAACCAAGGTTTGACATCCCCACCCCTTATCCTTTGGAACCATGCCCTTTTCATTCAACGTTGCACTGCCGTAGCTGGTTGTGGTTAATTAATTGATGTGCGGGTTTACATGATGCCGAATTATAATGTGCCTTATAGCACGAGATGCCACCGGCAATTATCCCCATTGCCGAAACATACACAACAAAATCGATGGTGGGGCTTTTTCCTTGAGCTCTTACAATATATATACATCATGCAAACGGGGTCGAAACTGGGGACATGACATTACCCTCCCCCTTGGAATAACACCGTCCTCGGTGTTCCATTACATATATACAATACATATACAGTTGCACATCAAAATTTCAAAATTGCAGATCTATCCCACGTTCAGTCATCTACTTTGAACGTTCAAGACCAAGCCTTTCAGCTTCCATGGACTTTTCCTGCTGGTTCTCAGCTTCCTGCTGATCCCGAAGTCTAGGAACTTTGCGGCTATCACCTTCACCATGTTCCCTCATTGGGCAGTCCCGGCGTAAATGATGTCCTCCGCATCTCCAGCATCTCACTGGCTGCTTCATCATTACCTGCTCAATTTCCTTTGAGT
>LPNX011064505.1:1708730-1850614 GCA_001517045.1 Pseudotsuga menziesii
GCTGAAACATACACAACAAAATTGATGGTGGGGCTTTTTCCTTGAGCTCCTCACCCCGATTAATTACAATATATATACATCATGCAAACGGGGTCGAAACCGGGGACATGACAAAATATTCCCTTGAATGTGGAAATTTTATTATTGAATCCTATGCTTCAAAACTAATCATTAAGAGGTTGCATACAAGGTGTTTGAAGAAAGTCATGATCCATATTTAATAATCAGCCACTAAAACTTTATAAAAAGTTTGATTTGGAACATTACAATAGGTTAAAATTATATTAATGGATTTTCACACCTTTATAGAAATATTAAAGATACATATATTCACTCTATTGTTGTTAAAGCAAATATATCCATTTGGATGAAGTTGAAAATCAACAAAATATCTCAATTCAACCTTTATGCTCTAATACCACTGTAAAGGTTGAATCTAGAAATTTTATTGGATATTGGATGTCAATTGAGGGGAAATAATGTTTTTAAAATATCCTGAATAGGTTCCATCACCCTTATTTTATAAATCTCATTTCAACCTTCTAGAGTTTTCTCTCTAAAAAATATCAATAAAATATTAATAAATATTATTTTCATGAGAGAATGATGCTATGGGACACCTTAAATTCCTTTCTAATGTTATTTTTGTCCTTATGGATATTTGGTATTCCTTGGAATTCAAATTAGGATATTCCTCCCTAGTTTACTGGGATTACAAATCCCTTTAGGCACATGCTTCCCCTCATGTGCCTTCCTTGGGATATTCTTAGAAAATGCTCCATCATGAGATTCTTTTGAGGGTTACACCTTGATTTGAGGATATTATTCCTCATTTGGTGGCATTTACAACCCACTTTGAATCCTTCTTCCACTGATGTGCTTCCCCTCCTAGATATTTTTATCCTGTGGTGAGTTACACTCTGAAGATGACTTCATTTACAAGCTTCCTTCCATGTGTCACCTCTTCTCAGGCCCACAATTCCTTCTCTTATTTTACCTCCTTGTCTAAGTTTTCTAATGTCACCTTATTCATGAATATTTGATACTATACTTTACAAATTTATTACCCACATCACCCCCTTAAAAATTTCTCATGAGCCTTGTAAGGTGACTAAGCCATGGAATTCCAATTTTAATTATTTTTCTCTCTAATGTTTAAGATTCAAAATTTTGGGACATTACAAATCCTCCATGCCCAATATTTATTTTCCTCGAGCAATTTAAATCTAGGTGTGGAAGTACATGTTATCCTTCCCCAAACTTTGTGGACAAACAATTTATTTGCCTCATTTCTTAGTGATATCCCCTCAATTAAAAACTAGGAATATTAACTCTATTTTTCCAATAGAAATTTTATTGGATAGTGGTCCCAATAGTGCCCTCCACTTTAATATCCCCTCAATTAAAAACTAGCAATATTAACTCCAATTTTCCAACATAAATTTTATTGGTTTCCAACTTTATCCCAAACAATGGCTTATGGGATGATCTAGTTCATTAATAGAGGAATGTATTTATAATTTAAGATATGAATAATGATGTGCATCCCATTCAATATAATTTGAATCCACTATAATGTGCCAAATCATATATGTTATAAATTTTTAGTGTCTGGTTGTTAAATTTGGTTCATGTTTTTCTTCAAACACTTTCTAAGTGAAACCTCTTAATCACTAGTTTTGAAGCATAGGAGGCACTAGTAACAATACCACATTCAAGGGAAGATTTCTTGAATCAATGAATATCAGGAATGATGTATATATTTCATATTTTACCCTACATGAGAAGATCCACAAAAACCAATTCGAATCTAGGAAGATAGGATTGAACTTCAATATAGAAAGTGTCTTGCTTGGGCTACCAATAATTATCCTTTCTTAGCTCCTTGTAACAGATCATTGCCCAAATTTTGTGTCGAGTTCACATCTTCTAATTGATGATATAAAAAAATTAGAATGCTTTTGGCATCAATCCGAAACACATAATTCATATTTAACAGCCAAATCAACATTAGAATATTCTACAATACCAATATCCTCATGTGAAATGGATGTTATATCATGATGTTGCAAGGGAATATGATAGCTGGAAAAATAAAAATTGTTGGCATACCTTGGTATTGTGTTTGCTTCATCCTCAAGAACCTACAAATATGAATGCTCCTCATTCTCAACCCTCAAATGAGGCTCCTCCATCAACTCATGAATGCAAATAGCCATGTACAATTGACTATCTAAGGTGTGGGAGGAAGGATGGAATCCATCCAACTACCCATGAAGATACTCAATCTCTATTTCCTTGCCTTCAACAAACTTGAGAGAAAAGGCCCTATCCATAAATAGTTGCAAGTAATCTATTTTCATCCTTTCCAATTCCTTTTTAATGATGCATAGTTGGGTACCAGTGACAGCTACAGAAAATCGTTTGCCTCTCATCCCACTGAGTCCTCCACATAAGATCTTGGGATTCCAACAACATTGCGTCCTTAGTTCCTTGTAACCGTTCATTTCCCAAGGTGTGTGTCTTTTCACATATTCTAATGTCTTATATAAGAAATTACAATGTTTATGGCATGAAACTACCACAATTCATCTTTAACACCAGAATTTTGAGTACCAACATTAAAATATTCTACAAGACCATCATCCTTACATGAAATGGTTGTTATATCAAGATGTTGAAAAGAGTATGACTACTACAAAAATAAAAATTGTTATCATACATTTGTGCTATAGTTTCATCATTCTCATTTGGTCCATCTATGATGTCATGATCCTCCACTTTGTCTTCAACTGGAAGACTCGAGGTTGCAATTCTTGAATGGCTACAGTGAGTTTGTGAACATGGCTTCAATTTATTTGGAACTCCCACATGATGGTTGATTTTTTCTTCCCTTGTGATCATTTGAAAGATAAAATATTATAGTGGATTTACTACCTTATGAACCAATCTTATCAAAGGAATATTTGGTTTCTCTATTGGTAAATACACATAACATTCTCTCCATGATTCATGATGCAGAACATCCTGGTAGCAAGGATTTACATTGTTGCAAGTTATGATCTAACTTATGTTGTATATTATCAAAGTTCTTCAATGAATTCTAATGGAATTTCATTAAAATTTCCCACTCAAGATTATCTTCCTTAATGGGAAAGGTAGGAAGGAAAATTTGTAACATTCTACCATCTATGAGTCTAGCCATGGATGAATTTTCTTCTTCTACACCTACTGCACCTATTTTTTTGAAAGAATGATCTTCAAATTTTCTTCAAATTTCCTCTTTAGTTCCCATGTATATTGATTAAAATCCTCTGATACCACTATAATAACCCCATAAATATCAATTTGAATCTAGGAAAACTAGCTCAAAATTCACTACAGTGATGGTCTTGATTTCCAACTCTTTCCAAACATCCCTTAAGGAACTTGAATTCACCAAAAAAACCCCAAATTTATTCAAACACACCCAAAAAAAACATAATTCATTCACTAAGATCCTTCATGGTGCTTTAGTGAAAGTTTAATACACATTGCAATAAAATTGCATAACCATACTAGCGGGTTTGCACATAGATCTACCAAAAACTTACACATTGACCATAATGTGGAGAAAGGCGCTATAGGTATTTATTGTGAATGAATGGAAATAGTATTAATACTGATTTAAATAGTATATGTCTCTCACAGTATCTCAAAACCCAATAAATACATAGAAAGAAATGTTCAGATGTACTCTTTACAGCTGAAACCCCCGGATGTGGTAAAATGTTTGTATATTGGTCATCCAGAAACCTTTTTCGGTGCAACAAAAAGTGTTTCCCACTATAAAAAATTCTCCATATGTAATGGAACAGGTCTCATAACCCAAAACTGTATGGAAATATCAAAACTATAAGTTCATTCTCGACCCCTCTACACTAGTTCAAGTTCCAGATCAACATGGAACATCTAAAATTGATATATATTCCTCCCAAATTGCACCCTATGTAAGAGATGAGTGATATACAAATCAATAGAAATATTTTCAAGAGAAATAGGATCTAGTGGTGTGCCCTCCAACAATGAAATCAATAGCAAACAAACACAACAACAACTTAAAACATTGTTCAATCTTCATATCTACAATGAAACTCACCACATACTTCGCATCAATGAATCTCAATGGATAAATCTAAAATATATCTCTTAATAACCAAAAATGAAGCCCAAATGGAGAGATCCAGATTATCTCTCCTCTTGCACCAGCTAGGGTGGAATTTTTCACCACCAAAACTAGTCACAAATGTAAGAGGCACATCTCCCAATCTACAAAGCCTCAAGAGCTCTCCAATTCAGAAATAATTTTTCCAAAATATCTCGAATAGGTTCCCTTGCTCTTTTTTTATAATTATCCATTTAACCTTCTAGAGTTTTCTCTCTCAAATATATCAATAAAATATTAATAAATATTATTTTCATGAGAGAATGATTATTTGGGACACCTTAACTTTCTTTCTAATGTTATTTTTGGCCTCATGAATACTTGGTATTCCTTGGATTTTGAATTAGGAGATGCCTCCCTTGTTTAGTAGGAGTTACTAATACCATTGGGCCCAATCTTCCCCTCATGTGCCTTCCTTGGGATATTCTTAGGAAATGATCCATTGTGAGATTATTTTGGGGTTTACACCTTGATTTGAGGTGATTATTCCTGATTTGGTGGAATTTATAGCCTACTTTGGCTCCTTCCTCCACTAATGCGCCCCTCCTGGATATTTTTATCCAATGGTGAGTTACACTCTCAAGATGCCTTCATTATGAGCTTCCTTCCATGTGTCACCTCTTCCCAGGCCCAAAATTCCTTCTTTAATGTGCCCTTCTTGTCCAATTTTCCTAATGTCACCTTATTCATAAATACTGGACACTATACAATTTTATGACCCACATCACCCCTTAACAATTTCTCATGAATCTTATAAGGTGAATAGGCCATGAAATTCCAATTTTAATTATGTTTCTCTCGAATGGTTAAAAAACAAAATTTGGGGACATTACAAATCCTCCCCGTCCAATATTTCTTTTCCTCAAGAAATTTAAGTCTAGGTGTGTAAGTACATGTTCTCCTTCTTCAAAAACAATTTATTTTCGTCCTTTCTTAGTGATGAATGCTTATAATGTTGTAACTTCATGTGGATCAAGTCACCAACTCTATAATCCAAAAACTAAATCACACTAAGATTGAAAATGATGTCATGGTTCCAAACCAATCAGAATGGGGTGAGGAATCCTTTGCTCAATGTATGGTTATGCAAGGTACTGACTTAGGAAACTTTTGGATAATGAAACCATGCCATCAACTCCCTAAAGAGTTGGACTATGAGGAGTCCAATCATATGAAAACCAAACATTACACTCACTTCTGAGTCTACTGTTGAATTATCTAGCATTGGAATTCCAAAATCCCAAGTTAATATCATAAAGGGACCACCATGATGTTTCTATGCCACTCTAATCATAACCATCCAACTGTCATACTATGTTTGCATCCTCCTCTCCTGGGTCTCTAAGATGAAATATCTATAAAGGTTGAACCTACCACTATGGAATATATTGCCTTGCATAGGAATATAAGTGATGTCTATAATCATGTTTCCATACTTGATTTCGAATATTGGAAAAGTAAATATGTCCTAATCACTGGTCATGTTTTTGGGTTTCTCATGAACTTTAATCATCTCCACAAGAGATAGTTCCATCTCCCATACTACTCTATAATCAACCTATTGCAGCTGCAACTTTTTTCCCCAAAATTTTCAATTTTAGGGCCCCCCTTTTATTTGTTTTTATTAAATCTGGCCTAGGAGTATTTTGTTTTCACCAAAGCTGCCCTGAGTTCAGAATTCTCTTTAAAAAACTTGGTCTGTTTCATTTTTTTGTATTAGAAGATTAGTTGACTATCCTTCTGATATTGGAAGCATAGTCGACTATCTTTCTAACGTTGTGGAAGAAGAACCATCAAGCCTACCGAATACCTTCAGACTCCCTCACCAATACTTCAGAGCTTGTTTTATTTTCTCCTCGAGTTCGATTTGACAAATTTCTAGCGATTAGCGGTTCCAATATTTGATAATGTTTATTTCACTGTTGGGTTGTTTGACTGGAGTAAGTTGGAGTCCTAGTGTCTATCATTGTCAACTTTGCAGGAGGCTAGTTCTGAGACGTTCTGAAAGCATCATGTTCTTTCACTGACTCCTTAGAGCTTAGAGTTGTCGAGTTCCGATACCCATTCCAATTGTAAAGCCCACGATGGTATAACTATACATTGTCGACGTTGCAGAGGAGGATCAGTTTTTGGTTCCGAACTTAGAACTTAGTGGTTCCGACGTTCGATTGACTTAACATATCATTGGGTTCGTAGTTTTGTTTGCACCCTCCATTGCGAAGATCCTCTAGTTTATCCTTCCAATTGATTTAAGTTTGTCCGCCAATAAGTTTCTCGCCAGTTGTGATATATATACAGAGGCCATGTGTTATATTGTTTTATTCAACTTGTGACTTGCCATTCGCATTGGGTTGTGTCATTTGCACTGTGGAAGCAGTCCGGAGAAGTCGTGCACATGCGGCTATCGAAATCACATTCATCCTGCTCTACCCCATAGAAATTGGTTCCATCAAATCGATTACATCACTACTTCCAGGTAGGTAAACCATGTTTTTGTTATTTTGGCTGTTATTGGTTGATATTTGAGCCATTAGGTTTTCCATAGGTTAGCTTTTCCCACATAGGAAGATTAGGAATTTTTTTTTCCTCCTTACGGTGAGTTTGTGGTTGTTTTACATTGAGTTGGGGGGTTTAGCTGTTTGAGTTTTCATTATTATGGGAATCTAACTCTGTATTCCATTGAAGCCTTATGAACGCGTTTGCACGGGCGTGAGTTGTTAGGGCATGGTGCAGACAAGCATTTCACTATCTACACCACCCTTTTCTTGGTCTTTTCATGATCGGTTGAGGGTTAGTAAGCCTTTTTTCTTGCAATTGGCATATCCCATGGGATTCAGGAGGGTCTTTCAGTCGATTAGGGTTTTTCTCGAAGATGTTTGTTGTGCAGGGTTTAGTATTTTGAGATTGAGAATTGTGTTGAGATCCAGCAGTAGAATGAATCTAATAAGTACCTATGTGAGACAGAGGTTGTTCAGTCGATTAAGGTTTTGAGACAGTGGAGCTTAGGCAAATTTAGGAAACAGTTTGCAAGATTTTTCCTTGTTAAATATTTCATTTGTAAAAACTGTGTTTAACTTATTTTAAATAGCATGCATGTTGAGGAGGTAAATAAATTGGTATATTTTCTTGTGTGTTGATTAAACACTTGCTAAGAGTTCAGTTAGCCTAAAACATGTTTTTTGACTGTGATGGGTTGATTTCTATAACATTAACATGTCAAAGAGACAAAAAAAGAAAGCTCAGATGGCTGAAGGAGAGCCTGAAGTAGAAATAATCACCAAGGTAGAGTTCATCTACGAAGATACCAAAGCCACTACTGGAGTTGAACCAGAATACAAGTGGGGAGAAATCTATAGAATGATCTCAAACCAGAATGTACTTGATGCAGGGTTTGAAGAACTGACGATCTATGCCAACATTGAGAAATCAGCCTTGATGAAAGTAGCGACGAGGCCCGAATTATTTCCCTGTTCAGAACTAATAGGATGGATTATGCCCAGGGCATATGTGACGACAATGATTGTAGAGAACACTGCAAAGCAAGGCTATGATGCATATAACCCTGCATATGTCTCCATGGCATATCATCTACCTTCACCATAGGTCTACCTAACGGAGAGTTGGTTGAACGAGATAGCTATAGACCTGGTAGAAACTGTAAAGAGAATGATGATAATAGGAAATAATTTCTGAACTAGACCTTCTGGAGAATATGACACCTCTACTCTCCGTGCTCCCTACAAGGTTATCACATTAATGCTCAATAGGATTTTTGGCAGAGCACATGGGAAGAGATTCAAGATAGGTTGGATAACAGTTATGTTTTTTGTGGCTACCCAAGGAACCATCTTTAACTAGGCAAATATGGTGTCGAACAGCCTCTCTGCATGTATATCAGTAGCCTTAGGAGGGGTATCTTAAAAGAAATCGGAATTTTATATGAGATATATCCTGATTGATTACATATTGTGCACCCAGGATTTTCCTGCTTTGAGATGTAACTTGTAGAAGGACCAGTATACGCAGCCTATAAATTGTTGTGGGCACATAAGTACCATATTTATTATAGGGAAATTTGAGAGAATTTCATTATGCCCTTATATACCCTAATTTTCTGGACTGAATGTAATTGCATGTGTGAAGAGGCATAGTCATACAGGATTTTGGGGATTATTATTTGATGGAGGATGGATTATTTGTAAGGATGTATGGTTGTTCTAGAGCTCCTTCCCTACTACAGAAGTATTCCACATATTATGTACTCCACAAGGAGGCAGTCAGACAGCTGCATATTGATGGTGTAGGCAATTTTCTGTTTGAACATAAGAAGGCAACATACTCTATAGTACCTTTCTTACTTTTAGATTTTTAACATTAAGCTAGAATTATATTAGGATCTTTAACTGAGAGAATAACAAGCACAACAATCAAACACAAGAGACAATGAACACAGTGTTTTTCCTCAGGGAAACCATAAATGGATAAAACCCCGCAACTTCCTCAGAGATAGAATCAGCACCAAAAGTAAAACCCAAAATAGTAAGATGATCTCCTGACATTAGTAACCTTGTTTCTTCCTATCCCCAGTGTCTCCTTCTTCCTCATCTATGCGCTACAACTGAGTGTCAGTGAGTTTGTGATAAATAGAGAGGCTAGCTCTCTATTTATACTAATTCCCAACTTGACTAAACCGTACTAGGGCTGACTTCACTAAGTGAGTCTAACGACCCTAGTGCCCCAGAATTGCGGGGAATTTAACCCTTGAACAATAGGAGGGTTACCCACATTGACGTTACATGACTTGTTTACATTATAGAAACTCCCGATTGGAACATCGGGGCATGACATGATTTAATTACATTACAGACACATCCCAAAATAAACATCAGGGTACAATACATAAGAAATACAAGTGAATACATTCTGAAGTTACAATTACATCAACACTCCCTCTTAACTAGGAAGGTATTCTCTCGATACAATTTATCAGCACAAGTCCTCTTCTCTGTATCATCTGGATCATCATCAAGTTCTCGTTGTCTTCATCTTCAAGTCATCTTCATATGGATCTGGATCATCACTCGATCTGGATCATCATCACTCGATCTGGATCATCATCATTGGAACACCATCACTAGATCTGAATCATCACTCGATCTGTATCATCACTGCTGGATCATCATCACGGGTGCTATCTCATGATTCTTCTCATCACAGGAAGTTCTACAGAGCCAACCCTTTTTCATGCTAGGTGTAGGCCTAGCCTCCATGTAGTTCTTCTTCCAGCACTTATATCTAAACCTAAGTTAGAATGGCCCACCCAGCACTTATATCTAATCATGTAGGAACCAATCCTATAATCATATCAGAAAGGCACGCCCAACACTCACATCTAACCATGTGGGAACACATCCCACAACCCTGTCAGAAAGGCCCAGCACTCACATCTGACAACCAATGTCAGAAAGGCTCAGCACTTATAGTCGACCATGCGAGAAACCAATCCTCCATGTCAAAAGGCTCTACACTTACATCTAACAACCAATTTCAGAAGGGCTCAACACTTATATTCAACCATGCAAGGAACCAATCCTTCATTCTGAAAGGGCTCTGCACTTACATCTGACAACCAATGTCAAAATGGCTCTACACTCACATCTGATCATGTAGGAACCAATCCTACAATCACATCAGAATGGCCCTTAGTCCCAGACTGAGCTTTCCTGGTAACTGACCAGGTGCCTCCATTCCAAGAATGGCATTCAACGCTTATATCTGATCACATAGGAACCAATCCTATAGTCACATCAAAATGGCTTAGCACTCACATCTAACATGGAAGGAACCAATCCTCTCACCATGATAGAATGGCTCAGCCCTTACATCTGACCATGGAAGGAACCAATCCTCTCACCATGTCAGAATGGATCTAGGTCTCTTCACTTCCCTTTGGAGGGAACCTTGATCTGGAGAACACCAAGCTTCTTCCTGAAGTACTCAAAATTCACCCTAGGAAATTGCTTTTTCAACACATCAGCTATCTGTTCGTCTGTCGCAACATACTAGAGCTTCACTGCTCCCCTCTACACCATATCCTTGATATAGTGATACTTGATCTCTATATGCTTCGACTTGTCATGGAACACCGGGTTCTCTGACAACTTCGTGCAACTCTGGTTGTCCCAATGTATACATGTAGCATCCATCTGGAGATCAAATAAATCAGACAGTAGCTTCCTCAGCCATATTTCCTCATAACTAGCTGAACAAGCTACGACATACTCTAATTCAGCTGTACTCAGTGCCACACAATACTGCTTCCTGCTAAACCAAGAGATCACACCTAATCCCATACTGAAGCAGCACCCTGAAGTGCTCTTCCTATCAATGGAACTACCTGCCCAATATGAATCAACATAACCCTCCAGGTTAATCTTTTGATTCACCTCATACTTGAGCCCATAATCAATTGTACCCCTTAGGTACCTCAAGATATGCTTTGCAGCAATCAAGTGAACATGTCTTGGATATGTTAGAAACTGGCTCAAGGTGTTCACAGCAAAGCAAATATCTGGTCTCATGTTCATCAGGTACATCAAGGACCCAATCATCTGAGGATACATCATAGCATCAATCACTTCCGATGAAGAATCACTCAAAAACTTCAGGTTTGATGCCATAGGTGTGGTCATGGCCTTGCAGTCCATCATTTTGAACCTCTTCAGGATATCTACTGCATACTTCCCTTGTCCAAGGGAGATTCCATCCGCATTTTGCCACACCTCCATGCCTAGAAAATAGTGCATCATACCTAAGTCCTTCATTTAGAACTTGGCAGCAAGCCTCCTCTTCATATTAGCAATCAACCCGTCCATACCTATTACAAACAGACCATCTACATACAGTAGGAGCATCACTGGGTTGCCATCTTCAACCTTGTAGTAAAGGTTGGAATCTGCTTTACTCTTGGTAAATCCCAAACTGGATAGAAAGCTGTCAATTATGCCGTACCATGTCTTGGGTGCCTGTTTCAAACCGTACAGGGATTTCTTCAATCAACACACATGAGACTCCCTGTCATGTGTCTCAAAACTGAGTGGTTGTTCTACATACACTTCCTCTTCCACTACACCATTCAAGAAAGTAGTCTTGACATCCATTTGGTGTATCTTCCATTTCATCACTGCAGCCAGAGCAAGTACTAATCTGATGGAAGTGTATCTGGCTACAGGTGCAAAGGTTTCTTCATAATCTATTCCTTCTTTTTGTGAGAAGCCACGAGCCATGAATCTTGCTTTATATTTTTCTATGCTGCCATTTGCAGCATGCTTGATCTTGTAGATCCATTTGGAAGCTACAAGCGACTTCCCTTCTGGTCTTGGGACAACATCCCAAACATCATTCTTCATGATTGATTGATACTCTTCGATCATAGCATCCTTCCATTCTTTCCATTCTTTTGCTTCTTCATAGTTGGAAGGTTCTTTATTGAGAAAGTCACATAATAAGGCTACATATCCAGAGCAGGACCTAGTCCTCTTCCTTTCTCCGTGATTCTCTTCTGGAGCCCCATGTCTTTCCGCACCTTGGATAACTTCTTGTACCCAAGCAGGATTCCTCTTCTGAGGATTCTTCTCCTAAGGTGGATCTACAGGTTCTTGTGGTTCTTCAAATTATTGATCTTCTTCTTGAGTTTCTTCGTTCATGGTTGTGTCATGAGTTATGGGTACTTTTGTTTCTTCAAGAGCTTCAACAGGTCTCTTTATGGATTTGTTGTAAGTTGAGTCTTCATCAAATGTCACATCCCTGTTGATGTCGATCTTCTTGAATCCTGGGAAGTATATTTTGTAAGCCTTCGAGCTTTCAAAGTATCCCACAAATATACCCTTCTTTCCTAAAGGATCTAACTTTGTCTTCTTTTCTTTCGGAATGTGTATGTACACTGGACAACCGAAATATTCTGAGATGGTTGACTTCTGGTTTCTTGCTAGAAAAGACTTCTTTAGGTGTCTTGTTCTTGAGTACTCTATGTAGAGTACGGTTCTGTACATACACCGTTGTTCTGGCAGCTTCTGCCCATAGATGCATGGGAAGATCTTGAACATGAAGCATTGCTCTTGCAGCTTCCATGATAATTCTATTCTTCCTTTCTGCAACCCCATTCTGTTTTGGATTATATGGAGTGGATAACTCCCTCTTAATCCATGAATATTTGCATAAGTCTTTGAATTCATTTCATGTGAATTCTCCACCATTATTTGATCGAAAGGTCTTGATCTTCTTTTATGTGTGGTTCTTGATCAAGGCTTTGAATTCCTTGAACTTGCTGAAAACTTCATCTTTGTTCTTCATGAATTAAATCCATGTCTTCCTAGAATAATCATCAATGAAAGAAACATAGTATACATACCCGCTTAGAGAACTTGATGACATTGGTCCGCATACATTGGAGTGGATGATTTCCAAGATTCCTTTTTCCTTGCTCTCACTACTTGGAAATGTCTTCTTTGTATTCTTTCCTTTCGCACATCCTTTGCAGACTCCTTCATGTTTTGCTTGAATTTATGGAAGACCTTCAACAAATTTTCTTACAAGTGGTAGTGCTCTATAGTGCACATGTGCAAGCCTTCTATTCCAAAGTTCATTTGGCTCTACTGTGTCATGGACCAAAGCTTGTTCTGGATGGCCCTTCAATTTGTATAATCCTCCTTCTTGTTCTCAAATTACTATTGCATCATCAATAGTCTTTCCTCTTGGCCACATGAGGACTTGGCCATCTATAAATGCAACCCTCATGCCTTTTTCATCTAGTGCCGATATGGAGAGAAGATTCTTCTTTAGTCCTGGTACAAACAAGACATCCTTCATTTTCATAGACTTTCCAGAGTCTAGCTTGTAGGAGGATTCACCACTACCTTTTATGGGATATTGCTAGTCATCCCCAAATTTCACCTTATGGGGTGAATTATGTTCGGATAGTTTCTCAAAATATTCCTTGAAACCTGTCATGTGTTTGGAATCCCCACTATCAATAAGCAAATCTTTGCTTCCATGAGTGACAGTTCCCGTGAGAGCGGAGATCAGAACATATTCTTCATCAATTGAAGAGTCTTCACTTTCTTGTTTTACTTTCTTCCTGGGAGGACCATCATCCTCAAAAGTGTGAGCATGATGCATTCTTTTGGATTTCTTCTTCTTCTTGGATCCATTCTTATTCATGGGACAACTTCTAGCAAAGTGTCCTATTTCATCGCATGTATAACATCTGAGTTTGGATGGATCCCTTCTTTTCTGATGAGAATGCTTACCTTGGTGATGATGATTTTCCCTTCTTCCTTTCTTGGAGTGTACTATGAGAGCTTCCCATCTTTTCTTCTCGAGCTTCTATTTGAGCTTCTTCTTGTGAACATTCTTCCCAAAGTCTACTAAACTTGACTAACTTCTTCCTAGCGCAGATTCCTTGGATGAAAGAATCCCATGACCTAGGGAGACCATTCAAGGTTGTCATCACAATTTTTGCATTCTCCACTTCTTCATATACTGCTTCAAGTTGTTCTTTGATATAGGAGACCCTTGTGAAGTATGACTGGATGGTCTCCTCATTTTGGATCTTTACATTCTTCAACTAGTTCCTCATAGTCATCTTCCGATTTATGTTCTTCCCTTCAAATAGTTTGGTTAGGGCATCAAACATAGCTTTAGGTGTCTTGAGGGAGGACACCTGTGGTATGAGGTGATCCTTGATTGAATCAGCAATAATCATCTTTGCCATATCCAACTTCTTCTTATGTAAGGCCTTATCCTCATCTCCCTCTGGAACTGGAACCTCCTCATGGATGTAGGAGTCCAACTCATTTTCTTCCAGGGCCAGGGAGATCCTATACTTCCACGCTCGGAAGTTATCAACTCCCTCAATATTTTCATCAAGCTTGGTATGATGAGACATTTTAACTGAGAAACTCAAATGGAAATACAAAATATTTAGATCTTACCAGGTTAAGATGTCAGATCTAGATTTGGAGCTGAAATTCTGTAGTGCTGGTTCAGGAGCAGATTAGGGTTTTGCTTTTTCAGAGTTCCATCCAACCAAATGCTTTGATATTGATCTCTAAACTTTGATTTTGGGGAGGAGATCAATCCAGACCTGGGCTCATTGAAAAATTCCACTTTTGTGGAAAGCCCTAATTTTTGGCAGCAGTGTCGGGTCCAAAACTGAAAAACCTCAGAATTGGATTCTGCTTCGACAGAAAGATGCACCCTAGGGAGGAGAGTTAATCCAACCTTATTTCTCTAAAAATATGTGGAGAGAGATCCACAAAGTAGGAATCCTTATTTCCCACAACTGCACAGTGTATTCTTCTCAAGTTAGCTCTAATACCATGTTAGATTTTTAACATTAAGCTAGCATTATATTAGGATCTTTAACTGAGAGAATAACAAGCACATCAATCAAACACAAGAGACAAGGAACACCATGTTTTTCCTCGGAGAAACCATAAATGGAGAAAACCCTGCAACTTCCTTAGAGATAGAATCAGCACCAAAAGTAAAACCCAAAACAGTAAGACGATCTCCCGACAGTAGTAACCTTCTTTCTTCCTATCCCCAATGTCTTCTTCTTCCTTAGCTATGCGCTACAACTGAGTGTGAGTGAGTGTGTAATAAATAGAGAGTCTAGCTCTCTATTTATACTAATTCTTGACTTGACTAAACCCTGCTAGGGCCGACTTCACTAAGTGAGTCTAACAACCCAAGTGCCCCGAAACTGCGGGGACTTTAACCCTTGAACAATAGGAGGGTTACCCACATTGACTTGACATGACTTGTTTACATTATAGAAACTCCCTATCAGAACATTGGGGCATGACATGACTCAATTACATTATAGACACATCCTGGAATAAATATCGGGGTATAATACATAAGAAATACAAGTGAATACATTCCGAAGTTACAATTACATCAACACTTACTTGGAAGCTATAATTTTTCAAGGGTAAAGCAGGCAGGAGAATTTGTTAAAGAGCTAGAATATTTTCATTTTGGCAAAATGAATTTTCATAGAAATGAATCCCATAACAAAGTAGTTGACTACTGCAAAGAAGCATGAATTCATTTTGAATATACTAATTTCTAGGACAAAGATGAAGAGACATTCCAAAATGCAAAGAACATAACCGCCCTCAAGAAAAGATTCAAGCAAAAAATAAAAACTATGGGTGGAAAAGGAAAAACTTCAGAAAAGGCGAAGAAGTTAGAAGAAGAAGAGGCAAAGAAAAGAGAAGAAGATGCTAGAAAATTAGCACAGGAAGCAGAAAATTGGTTAAGAATTGAAGAGGAAGAAAATAAACGAGTTGCTGAAGAAGCAACTAGGAAGGAAGAAGAAGAAAGAAAAATAAAAGAAGAGGTTGAGATAAAGAAGAAACAAGAAGAAACTGAGGGTCTTAGACTGATAGAATCCCAAAAGGAGAAGCAAACTACAGAGAAAGTTGATGCATAAGGAGTACAAGACAAAATAGATCAAGAGAAAGGGCAATCTGATTCTTATCCCTTGGAAACTGCTGTATCTTCTAGAAACATATTAGGAAGCTTCAATTTATGAAATAAATATGATCCCTTTCATGCCTACCGAAGGGGAGGAGGTTCTTGATTTTAATACCATTTTTTATGACAAAGAAAGAAAAGAATTGTTAAAATAACTAAGAAGAAGGTAGATACTAGGGGACAGTCAGGAAAAATGGTGACAGATAAAACATTGGTACATGGTATGCATAAAGATCCATGGTTGATAGCAAGAGCTGGGGTAGCTTTAACCTTAGAAACTGAAGACAATGTGGACAGGCTCATGACTGATCTAGAGCAGTCACGAAAGAATGCGGCCCAACTAAAGGAAACCTTAAATAAGGAAAGAGATGAGAGACAAAAGCTAAAGAGAAAATATGAAGATATGATGGGCAAAGTCAAGACTTCAATAATGGAATACCAAACACTACAAGTGGATAAGAATGCTCTAAAAATATCTGTAGAGAATAAAGAGAAGAGTGCTCAAGTTACCTTAGCTGAATTACAAAACCTATAGCTAGAGCATCAGATGTTAAAGACTGAAAAGGATGATATTCAATTATCATATGGGAATTTAAGTGAAGAGAAGAACAAGTTGGAGAGCAGGGTTACTGAGTTAGAAATGGAGAAGGCTACTACAGAGGAAAATTAGAAGCAGTATCCGATGCAGGAAGCAGCCTTAGAAGAGCAGAAAAATTCATTGACCGCATCACTTAAGGATGCTATGGAGTAGAAAACTAACATCCAACCTTTGAAAGAGCATGTTTTGATTCAAAGAAAAAGGATCCATCAAATACAAATACAGATAGAAGATGAAAGGTGCAAAATTTTGCAGATAGACACCAGGCTAGAAGAAATTGTAGATACCACTTCATATTTCCTAGATAGGTCTCAAGATATATTGGAGATTCTAAAAGGAAGAATGGTTTGGGTAGAGTCCAATAAGGAATCTCCTGCGGAGCTAGCAGTAAAATATCAACAAACTTTAAAGTAGGAATATGAATTACTGGAATTTGCAATTAATGTAGCAGAGGAGTTCTAGAAAATAGTGAAGAATACAAAGGCAGCATGTGCTGAATTTTGCAAGAGAGTGCTCTCCACATACAATCAATGTCAGACTTCTGTAGAAAAGAGATTGGATGTGCTACTAGAGCATGAATTATTTCTAAAACATTTACAGGACAGGTACCAAGAAGATGAGCAAGAAATCCAGTAGGTCAAGGACCTAGATGAATGGATATTGAAAAATGTGGTAGCACATGCAGCTGTGAGCATACATTTATTAGAATACCAGCTGCGCCTAAGTCCTACTAGGATAGAGGGGGTAAAGATCCAAGCTTCCAAATACAAAATTAACGTTTGATTTCTTGAGCCCTCCGGGTTTGAAGGCATAGCAACAGATGCTCATGCATGGAAGAAGTTCATCAGGGAGCAAGTTGGCCCTTCCTCATAAAATTTTTTCGAAATATTGATTTAAAATGTAATATATTGTATTAATTATGTGCATAAACTACAAGACAAAATTTTGGAAAAGGAAAGGTTGGGGAAGCTCAAGAGACAATGAGGGGCAACCCAAGAGTTTTGTTTTTTTTTTGTATAAATATAGGAGAATTTTAGATAGAAAGGACCTTTTTTCCAAACTATCTTGAGAAAGTATTGTAAGAAGAACTATTTCATTTTAGAATAAAGAGTCATATGTTTCTACTGGAGGAAGTTCTGTGGATTTTTCAAATGTTTTCTATGGGCCAGTTGGATATGAACTATTTCTTTTTCAGCTTGTGTCCATAAATTGTGAGATCGTTCTAACTTATTGAATTTTTTTTCATGTTATGAATGTGCTCTAATTTATTTTTGTGAAATTTCCACATTGAGTAATGAATGCTTTAACTAACAATAATCTATCTTGTTGTTCATATTTATATTGATGTTCATGTGTTCGAAAATGTTAACAGCTATTTGTGATTTTTCTTTATGCATGCACTACAGTACATTACTCACCATTAATGATAGTTTTTCTCCCTAGGAATAGGTTAGTAAGTCTTAGTTAGTTTCTTGATGTTTGTGATTTAGAAATGAGAGAGGTAAGACGAGAGGTAAGAACCTGCGCATCACATTATGACCCTCCTCGTTATCTCTATCGTCTACATTTTAGTTAGGCACTTGCACATCATACCTTAAACATAGAAAAACTAAAAATATACACGGTGGACTGGGCCGTAACCGGTAAAACACTTTAATTGTTACTTGACCTATGGTAGCCGGACCTTAAACCATATGGATTCCCCATACCAAACAATAACGACCTAATTGGGAACATTTATTGGAGAGAATCCCTACTATTGTTACCTGCGATTTTCCAGGCCTCAACATTTTTTGGCACTAGAAGGAGGGCCACCAGTGCATGGCTGGCCGAGGAATCCCGATTCCTCGAAATCACTCCACCGGTGACAGTTATGAAAATAGTTTTCTTCACAAACCCACTCCTGAAGATAAAGATAAGGGGTATATGTATCCCGTTGATAACGAAATGGTTGATTATTTAAGAAGAATTACTAGGGCATATGCGAAGAAGATCGAAGGATTACTTATTATCTCTGTCCTACCTAGAAGAGAATACCAGAAGAAAGATCACCCTCAATTAGAAGACTCAGTGTTGGTAGAAGATATTGAAGAACTGGTAGAAGTAGCCTTACAAGAAGTTGACCAACCTTTAAATCAATTGGATCCAGATTCACCCTACTGTTCACCTTTCCAGACCCTTGTTCCATCCCAACTGCATACTCCACTCACAATCATGGCTAATGTAAATGCAAACCAACCACTTCCACAACCTGCTTGAAGGGCTAGGTTGCCTTTAAATTTGACACCTCCCTTGCATGATTTGCCTCAGGCTTTTGACAAGATGTTACCTAAGTTTGAACCAAGTGAAGGAATTACGGTAGATGATCATTTGTAGAGTTTTTACTTGGCTGTAGAAGGAATATGAGCTGGATAGCATGAAGATTTGGTCTGTAGATTGTTTCCCCACACCTTGAAAGGAAAAGTAGCCTCATGGTAGTTTTCCCTACCTGCAAATTAAATTACAGATTGGAATACTTTTGAGATAATGTTTAGAAGCAAGTACGCTGTCCAGAAAACTCATGCAGCATTAATGAAAGGATTATGTGCTCTAAAGAAAGAAATAAAGGAAAGAGTGCATAATTTCACTCAAAGGTTTGCCGCTTACCTAAACAATTTCACTGTAGTTGATAAACCATCTGAAAATGATTTAATTGAATACTATACCTCAGCTCTCGGGCCTGATCTAGCCATGTTTTCCAAGAGATCAGTTAGACCTACCTTAGCAGAAACCTATGAAGAGGCTGAGATGGAGAGTATAGAAAATTACCCTATGTAGTCAGAAGAGAAGACTTTTGGAAACAAGAAACCTTTATTACTGACTAAACCTAAGGATGAGCGATCACAGGATTTCAAAGGGATGGTGAAGATGATGCAAAAATTATCCAACAGAGTGATAGATTTAGAAAAGGAAAAAGAGGCTCATAAACCATATAAGCCTTATTATAAAAAAAGGGAATATAACAGTCAACATAAACCTCCTCCACACAGTCCTTCAGCAATGAATTTAACCGATGTAGGCATGGATAATTTTTGTACTTTTCATTAGCAGCCTCATCCTGAGAATAATTGCCCACAATGGATTAATTCTATAACATTAGTAATGAATCAATTATTGGACTCCAAACTGACATAAACTAGTAAGGAGGAAGAAAAGGATCATGAACCTACATAAAAACAAGAGGAAGATACCTTAGTTTTATGGGACTGTGTCTCTATGTTTGATATGGAAGATGAAGATTTTCTGATACAAGGGGAAACACCATAAACTAATGTAACAACAAGAAGTAAGAATCTGTTAAAAGAAGATAAGTCAATACTTCCTAAGATTAAGAAACTTCAAGAAAACATGAATAAGATACAGAATAACACTACAACTATTAAAATACCTAAATTTTTCATTTCAAGTCAGGATCTGAAGAAAATCAACACACCTCTTAAGCTTACTGAAGTTAAGATCGATAATGTCAAGAAGAATCTCAAAGAAGCTAAGATGGGATATGATATTGTGGAAGACATTAAAAAGGATAAAGCAAATATCTCATTGTTTGAAATGTGCAATTTGCCTCAGCAAAAAGAGAAGCTTTTAAAATCCCTTGAGACACCAGACGAGGAGCCTCCCAATGACAACCAACCTAAGGAAGAAATTGGTGAGGCAAGTTTAGGAGAGAAATCTAAGTATAAAACTCCAACATTTCTCCTAACTTTTGAAATTTTCAACTATAATGTGCATAACTTTTTAGTGGACTCAGGAGCATACATTTCATTTCAAACAAATTTTCGAGCATTGCCAAAAGTATGGTATTTCACTAAATCCCAAGAAATGCATGTTTGTAGTCACAGAAGGAAAGATACTGGGTCATGTTATTTCTAAGAAAGGGATATCCATAGACCCGGAGAGGATTAAAGCCATAGAATAGATCCCTTTACCCCATAATAAAAAGGGTATGCAATCTTTTATGGGACAATCAACTTTGTGCGAAGGTTTGTACCACACGTTGCTCAGATCGTCAAACCTTTGTAGCAAATGGTTAAACAGAGTGTGCAATTAAAATGGAATGATTTGGAGAAGAATGCATTTAGCAAG
This sequence comes from Pseudotsuga menziesii, assembly GCA_001517045.1. Lineage (NCBI taxonomy): Eukaryota > Viridiplantae > Streptophyta > Pinopsida > Pinales > Pinaceae > Pseudotsuga > Pseudotsuga menziesii. The sequence goes on from LPNX011064505.1 coordinate 1,729,202, forward strand.
ATAAAAACATCTGTTGCTAATGCACCATCACTCAAAAGTCCAAATTTTGAAAAGGATTTTATTCTATACACTTTTGCGTCGGATGACTCGTTAGTAGCTATGCTTACACAGAAGGAAGATGGGGGAGATGAGTACCCCATATCATTTATGAGCACTGGTTTGTAGGGAGCTGAATTGAATTATCTAGCAGTTGAAAAACAAGCTTATGTAGTTTTTAAAGCGGTAAAAAAATTCAGGCCATATATACTTAAGAATCGCACCAAAGTAATAGTTCCACACCCAGCTATACAATCTCTTTTTGTACAAAAGGAATTAGGAGAAAGAAGAGGCAACTGGGTGACCGCTTTACAAGAATATGATCTTGAGTTAAAACTAGCATCCATAGTTAAAAAACAAGGATTGTGTAAACTAATGACTGAAGGTCAAAACAATGAAGAAAACAACTGGGATAATGAAGCTGAGCTACATATGGTGGATGTATGTCCTTTGTTTACAGCTCCAGACTCCTAGTATCGGGACCTAGTCCATTACCTCCAAGAAGGGTGTTTTCTGGAGCATTGGAGTCCTAAGAAAAGAAGAGCATTACGTCTGAAATCAACTTTATATCAGATCATTGATGGAGTACTGTTCAGAAGGAACTACGATGGAGTTTTTCTCAGGTGCTTAGAACAAGAAGATGCAAAGAAGGTCATAACATAATTGCATGATGGTCCTGCTGGAGGTCATTTTTTCGGAGACACAACAACACATAAGATTCTTAGAGCTAGATATTACTAGCCTACACTATTTAAGGATTCTCATGCTCATGTTAGAAAATGTGATGCTTTTCAGAGATGTGTTGGAAGACAAGCTAAAGAAGTAGAACTGTTAAAACCAGTAATTATATCAGAACCCTTTGAACAATGGGGAATCAATATTATTGGAGAAATAAACCCAAATTCCTCCTTGCAACACAAGTATATTCTGACAGCAACTGATTAATTCACTAGATGGGTCGAGGCTATTCCGTTATGAAAAGTAAATGAATATGCAGTTATGGATTTCTTACAGAATCACATTATGACCAGGTTTGGGGTTCCAATTTCCATGGTTTTTTATAATGCTACTTACTTTTCTTCTATTAGATTAACTGCATTTGCTAATGAAAGAGGAATCAAGTTGCATTATTCTGCAAATTATTACCCACAAGGAAATGGTTTGGAAGAATCCACAAACAAAAATCTGATTAGAATTCTAAAGAAAACCGTAATAGAAAATCAAAGGAGCTGGCATTTAGCGTTACCTAATGCTCTTTGGGCTGATAGAGTCACACCCAAGAATTCCTTAGGTGTGTCACCATACACTCTTGTTTATGGAAAAAAATCTATCCTTCCTCCTAATATTCTATTTCCATCTTCCATAATAGCTCAAGAATCTAGGGGTACCGATAATGAAATTCTAAAAATCAGAATCTATAATCTGTTGAAGTCAGAAGAGTTTAGGTCCAGGGATAATTTTAGGGGCGAATTTTAGCCCAGTGGGCTATTTTTCGATGTTTTTCTCCCAAAAAAGATTCACCATTTTGCATTTTTTGAAGCCCTGTTTCGCCCAATTTTGATGGGGTAAAAAATTTTCACCCTAAAAATCGCCAAATTATTATATAAACGATATAAAATCCTTGGAAATTAAAATATTTTTTGAAAAATATCGCCAATCATTTTATGGTTGGCGTTTTAAGAATTGGTAATTTTCACCAACATTCATACACTTTTAAATAAGTATGGTTCCTTAAAATCATCCCTGTTTAGGTCCAAAGCCAAAGAAAGGTTTAAGCATCAACAAGAAATAGTGAAGCGTTGGTTTGACAAACACAAAGTCGGGAACAAGGAATTCGAAGTAGGAGATCTGGTTCTTAAGTGGTATCACCCACACGATGAAAAGGGAAAGCACACCAAGTTTCAACAGTTATGGGTAGGCCCTTTTCAAATTGCAGCAAACCTAGGCCCCTCGACTTACAAGTTGCAAGACTTATAGGGGTGGGAAGAGAACTTACCAGTAAATGGTTTAGTTCTCAAGCCTTATTTTTCTTAATCATTTTTTAATTTGGTTTTCTTGTACATAAATAAACATTTGGTTTGTTGCATATTTTAGGGTTTTTTGGGTTGTTTGCTTTATTTACTTAGAGTTTGATTGATTGTAATTCTTGTTTTGCTCATGATTAATAAAACAACACGAATTTTGGTTGCATGGAGTTCATCAGAATTCTGGGTTAACTAAAATCTTTGACTACAAGATTTCTTACTATTGATTCATATAATATTTGAAAGAACTTCTTCAAGTTTAGCAGATTTCCTAAATGGTTATGAACACATTGAAGTCCTATTTAATCCTTGTGAAATAACTCAGTATAAAAAGGGTCCAAAATACTATTTTGAGGCTCCATTCATCTCACATTAAAAAACTGTCCTAGGGGGTAACAACAAAAAACCAATGGAAAGGAAGCAAGGTGAATAGTGTATTATATTTAAATAATCCCATGCCATGAATTGAAATCCAAAAGGCTAATAAGCGTCAAAATCTCATCAAAAAAGCAATATGTATCAAAGCAAGTACTGAACCATATTAGTACGTATAAGATTGCCAAAGTTCTTTTCGTCCGTGAGTTCAAATTTAAATATATCTCTCACACAAAAGGACATTATGGATAAAGGATCTTGAAGTAAAAATCATAAAGAAGGAAAGCAGGAGGACTCAAAAGAGGACAAAAGTCCAGAAACACCAAAAAAGTGCAAAAATGGCATGGGAATGAGGAACAAACGGATATATTTGTTTACCATATGTTACGATCCTGTGGTGTCTAGGTTGGAAACTACTCAAAGACAGAGGTAAAACAAAACTCATACTCTTGGCCTCAAAAGAGTTATCTAGACTTTGAAATCTTGGTTGCCCTGTTCCTTAACTTGAACTATCATCAATGTTTAAACTGCATACATATTACATTTTGGGAAATCCAGATATCTTGAAGCATTTAGCAAGTGGGTATTATCAAAATAGTCTGTTGATCAAAGAGTAAATTGTTCAGAGATTTGTGTTCACCAGGTAGTCGCCAATTGTTGCGGCTGCAACATTTTTCCCCAAAATTTTCAATTTTAGGGCCCCCCTTTTATTTGTTTTTATTAAATTTTGCTTAGGAGTATTTTTTTTTCACCAAAGCTGCCCTGAGTTCAGAATTTTATTTAAAAAACTTGGTCTGTTTCATTTTTCTGTATTGGAAGATTAGTCAACTATCCTTCCGATATCGGAAGCATATTCGACTATCTTTCTGACATTGCGGAAGCAGAACCATCAAGCCTGCCGAATACCTTCAGAATCCCTCTTCGATACATCAGAGCTCGTTTTCTTTTCTCCTTGGGTTCAATTTGCTGAAGTTCTAGCAGTTAGCGGTTTTGATATCCAATAATGTTTATTTCACTGTTAGGTTGTTTAACTGGAGTAAGCTGGAGTTCTAGTGTCTATCATTTCCAGCGTTGTGGGAGGCTAGTTCTGAGACGTTCCGAAAGCATCATGTTCTTTCGTTGACACCTTAGAGCTTAGAGTTGCCGAGTTCCAATACCTGTTCCAACAATAAAGCCCACGATGGTATAACTATACATTGCTGATGTTGCGGAGGAGGATCATTTTTTGGTTTCGAACTTGGAACTTAGTGGTTCTGATGTTCGATTGACTTAACATATCGCCGGGTCCGTATTTTTGTTTGCGCCCGCCATTGCGGTGATCCTCCAGTTTATCCTTTCGATTGATTTAATTTTGTCCGCTGATAAGTTTCATGTCAGTTGTTATATATATATAGAGGCCATGTGTTATATTGTTTTATTCGACTTGTGACTTGCCATTCACATTGGGTTTTGTCATTTGCACCGTGGAAGCAGTCCGAAGAAGTTGTGCACATGTAGTTGTCAAAATATCATTTGTCCTGCTCTACCCAGTAGAATTTCATTCCATCCAATCAATTACATCGCTATCGCCAGGTAGGTAAGCCATGTTTTTGTTATTTTGGCTGTTATTGGTTGATATTTGAGCCGTTAGGTTTTCCACAGGTTAGGTTTTACCGCATAGGAAGATTAGGAATTTTATTTTTTGCCTCCTTAGGGTGAGTTCGTGGTTTTTTTACATTGATTTGGGGGTTTTAGCTATTTGAGTTTCCATTATTATGGGAATTTGAGTCTATATTCCATTAAAGAATTATGAATGCCCTTTCCCCGGCACGAGTTGTCAGGGCACGGTGTAGACAAGCGTTTTGTTGTTTGCACCACCATTTTCTTGGTCTTTTCATGATCAAACAAGGGTTAGTAAGACATTTTTCTTACAGTTACAATATCCCATGGGATTCAGGAGGGTCTTTCGGTCAATTAGGGTTTTTCTCAAAGACGTTTGCTACGCAGGGTCTAGTATTTTGAGATTGAGAATTGTGTTGAGATCTAGTGGTAGAATCAGTCTAATAAGTACCTGTGTGATATGGAGGTTGTTCGGTCAATTAAGGTTTTGAGACAATGGAGCTTAGGCAAATTTAGGAAGCAGTTTGTAGAATTTTTCCTTGTTAAATATTTCATTCATAAAAATTGTGTTTAACTTATTTTAAATAGCATGCATGTCGAGGAGGTAAATAAATTGGTATATTTTCTTGTGTGTTGCTTAAACACTTGCTAAGAGTTCAGTTAGCCTAAAACATGTTTTTGGACTGTGAAAGGTTGATTGCTATAAAAGTAACATGTCAAAGAGACAGAAGAAGAAAGCTCAGATGGTTGAAGGAGATCCTGAAGTAGAGATAATCACCAAGGTAGAGTTCATCTACGAAGATACCAAAGCCACGACTGGAGTTTAAACATACTACAAGTGGAGAGAAATCTATAGAATGATCTCAAACTAGAATGTACTTGATGTCGGGTTTGAAGAACTAATGATCTGTGCCAACATTGAGAAATCAACCTTTATGAAAGTAGCTACGAGGCCCAAATTATTTCCCTGTTCAGAAGTAATAGGATGGATTCTACCCAGGGAAGATGTGATGACAATGATTCTAGAGAACACTACAAATCAAGGCTATGCTGCATATAGCCCTGCATATGTCTCCATAGCATATCATTTACCTTCACCACAGGTCTACCTAACAGAGAGTTGGTTGAAGGAGATAGCTATGGGCCTGGTAGAAACTGCAAAGAGAATGATGATACCAGGAAAGAATTTCTGAACTAGAACTTCCAAAGAATATGACACCTCTACTCTTCGTGCTCCCTACAGGTTTATCACATTGATGCTCAATAGGATTTTTGGTAGAGCACATGGGAAGAGTTTCAAGATAGGTTGGATACCGGTTATTTTTTTGTGGCTACCCAAGGAACCATCTTTAACTGGGAAAATATAGTGTCGAACAGCCTCTCTGCATGTATATCAGCAGCCTTAGGAGGGGTATCTCAAAAGAAATCAGAATTTTATATGAGCTCTATCCTAATTGATTGCATATTGTGCACCCAGGATTTTCCTGCTTTGATATGTAACTTGGAGAAAGACAGGACCCCAGTATACGCAGCCTATAAATTGTTGTGGGAAAATAAGTACCATAGTTATTATAGGGAAATTTGTGAGCATTTCATTATGCCCTTATATACCCTAATTTTCCCAACTTAATGTAATTGCATGTCTGAAGAGGCATTTAAAGTCATACAAAATTTTGGGGATTATTAATTGATGGAGGATGGATTATATGTAAGGATGTATGGTGGTTCTAGAGCTCCTTCCCTACTACCAAAGTATGCCACTGATTATGTACTCCACAAGGAGGCAGTCAGACAATTGTATATTGATGGTGTAGGCAATTTTCTGTTTGAACATAAGAAGGCAACGTACCCTAGAGTACCTTTATTACTTGGAAGCTATAAGTTTTCAAGGGTAAAGAAGGAAGCAGAATTTGTTAAAGAGATAGAATATTTTTGTTTTGGCAAAATGAATTTTCATAGAAATGACTCCCATAACAAAGTAGCTAACTACTGCAAAGAAGTAGGAATTCATTTTGAATATACTGATTTCTGGGACAAAGATGAGGAGACATTCCAAAATGCAAAGAACATAACCGCCCTCAAGAAAAGATTCAAGAAAAAAATAACAACTATGGGTGGAAAAGGAAAAACTTCAGAAAAGGTTAAGAAGTTAGAAGAAGAAGAGGCAAAGAAAATAGAAGAATATGCTAGAAGAATAGCAGAGGAAGCAGAAAATTGGTTAGGAATTGAAGAGGAAGAAAAGAAACAAGCTGCTGAAGAAGTAGCTAGGAAGGAAGAATAAGAAATTAATATAAAATAAGAGGCTGAGATAAAGAAGAAAAAAGAAGAAAGTGAGGGTTTTAGACTGACAGAAGCCCAAAAGGAGAAGCAGAGCACAGACAAAGTTGATGCACAAGGAGTACAAGACCAAGTAAATCAAGAGCAACGACAATCTAATCTTGATCCTTTGGAAACTATTGCATCTTCTGGCAGCATATTAGGAAAAGATTCAATTTCTGAAATAAATATGATCCCTTTCATGCCTACCGAAGGGGAGGAGGTTCCTAATTTTAATACCATTTTTTATGACAAAGAAAAGAAAAGAATCGTTAAAATAACTGAGAAGAAGGTAGATACTAGGGGACAAACAGGAAAAATGGTGACAGATGAAACACTGGTACATGGCACACATAAATATCCACGGTTGATAGCAAGAGCTGGGGTAGCTTTAACCTTAGAAACTGAAGACAATGTGGACAAGATCATGACTGATCTAGACCAGTCATGAAAGAATGTGGCCCAACTGAAGGAAACCTTAAAGAAGGAAAGAGATGAGAGCCAAAAGCTAAAGAGATAATATGAAGATATGTTGCGTGAAGTCAAGACTTCAAGAACAAAATCCTAAACTCTACAAGCAAATAAGAATGCTCTAGAAATATCTGCAAATAATAAAGAGAAGAGTGCTCAAGTTACCTTAGCTGAATTAAAAAAGCTATAGCTAGAGCATTAGATGTTAAAGACTGAAAACGATGATCTTCAGTTATCATATGGGAATTTAAGTGAAGAGAAGAACAAGTTGGAGAGTAGGGTTATTGAGTTAGAAATGGAGAAGGCTACTGTAGAGGAAAAGGCGAAGCAATATCAGATGCAGGAAGCAGCCTTAGAAGAGCAGAAAAATTCATTGATCGCATTACTTAAGGATGTTATGGAGCAGAAAACCAAGATCCAGCTTTTGAAAGAGCATGTTCTAATTCAAATAAAAAGGATCCATCAAATACAAATACAAATAGAAGATGACAGGTGAAAAAATTTGCAGATAGACACCAGGCTAGAAGAAATTGTAGATACCACTTCATATTTCTTGGATAGGTCTCAAGATATATTGGAGATTCTAAAAGGAAGAATGGTCTGGGTAGATACCAATAAGGAATCTCCCGCGGAGCTAGCAGTAAAAGATCAGCAAACTTTAAAGCAGGAATATGAATTACTGGAATTTGCAATTAATGTAGTAGAGGAGTTCAAGAAAACAGTGAAAAAGGAAAAGGCAACATGTGCTGAATTTTGCAGCAGAGTGCTCTCCACATACAATCAATGTTAGACTTCTGCATAAAATAGATTGGATGTGCTACCAGAGCATGAATTATTTCTAAAACATTTATAGGACAGGTACCAAGAAGATGAGCAAGAAATCCAGTAGGTCAAGGACCTGGATGAATGGATGTTGAAAAATGTAGTAGCACATGCAGCCATGAGCATACATTTATTAGAAGACCAGCTGCGCCTAAGTCCTACTAGGATATAGGGGGTAAAGACCCAAGCTACCAAATATGAAATTAACATTTGATTTCTTGATCCCTCCGAGTTTGAAGGCATAGCAGCAGATGCTCATGCATGGAAGAAGTTCATCAACGAGCAAGCTGGCCCTTCCTCATAAAATGTTTTGGAAATATTGATTTAAAATGTAATATATTGTATTAATTATGTTCACAATATATAGGACAAAATTTTGGAAAAGGAAAGGTTGGGGAAGCTCAAGAGAAAATGAGGGGTAGCCCAAGAATTTTGTTTTTTTTGTATAAATATAGGAGAATTTTAGATAGAAAGGACCTTTTTTCCTGTCTATCTTGAGAAATTATTGTAAGAAGAACTATTTCATTTTACAATAAAGAGTCATATGTTTCTGTTGCAGGAAGTTCTATGGATTTTTCAAATGTTTGCTATGGGCCAGTTGGATATGAACTATTTCTTTTTCAGCTTATGTCCATAAACTGTGACATCGTTCTAACTTATTGAATTTTTTTTCATGTTATGAATGTGCTCTGGTTTATTTTTGTGAAATTTCCACATTGAGTAATGAATGTTTTAACTAACAATAAGCTATCTTGTTGTTCATATTTCTATTGATGTTCGGAAACGTTAACAGCTATCTGTGATTTTTCTTTATGCATGCACTACAGTACATTACTCACCATTAATGATAGTTTTTCTCCCCAGGGATAGGTTAGTAAGTCTTAGTTAGTTTCTTGCTGTTTGTGATTTAGAATCGAGAAAGGTAAGACGAGAGGTAAGAACTTGCACATCACATTGTGACCCTCCTCATTATCTCTATCGTCTGCATTTTAGTTAAGAACTTGAACATCATACATTAAACATCAAAAAACTAAAAATATACACGGTGGACTGGGCCATAACCAATAAAACACTTTAATTGTTACTTGACCTACGGTCGCCGGACCGTAAATCGGATGGATTCCCCATATCAAACAATAATGAGCTAATTGGGAACGTTTATTTCGGAGAATCCCGACTGTTGTTACCTGGAATTTTCCAAGCCTCAACACAACCCAGTTGAAACAAATGATTATAAGAATGATCTCAAGGTCCTAATTGAACTTGAGAACTATGGAATACCTTCTGCATCCCCCACTGCACTACATAGTTTCAAAACAAGGAGTCTCTTGAAGTCTCCTAAAGAACAAGGTAGGAAAAAATTATATCCATCTATCATAAGGTATCCGAGTGAGGAAACTAATCAACTGCTCCACTAGGATAGACTCCTGAAATTAATGGTTGGCTCTCTCTCCTATGCCAGCTTCTGAACTGTTGAACCAAGCTATTCCTACATCCCACTATTAATGTTGCATCCCTCCAATCATCACTATCATCTGAAACAATCTATCACTTTGAGGAATGCCAGGATGCCACCACGAAATTGAAAGTCCACCACTCCCAATGCTAATTGGAACCTTTATGAACCTCTCCAACAAAATATGAATATCCTCTTATGCAATCTACACACTGGTCCCATGGCTCACATCAATTTCATGTGTCCCATCCAACTGAATCAAGTGGAACTCCCATGTCATGCTATGTATAATGAAGGAATTAGATAAAAACAATAGATACTTATATGTTTTCTCACAAGACTGAACACTGGATGGTATTCCATTCAACCCCATAGGAATGATCAAAGGACCACAATGGAGTCTATAAGTATATACGTGAGTATCCTTCTCCTTGTCCCTCATCTAGTGATACCTCAAATGAAGAACTGTCATCAAGGGATATGTTACACCCAAGACTTAATTGAGGAAGACCTAGCTCTAAACCCAATGTGTATACAATGTAACGTACCCAAGCTCTGATCTATAATGTACCCAATGTGAATCCATATTTTTCATACATCTATCCACCAATTCCATGGATGTAGATACTCCTATGTTCGTTGGTCCACATAGAATGTACTCATATACCCACCCCATGGCTAAATATCTCTCCCATAGAGGGAGCTCGTGATCCTCATGATGCAAAATGAGTGCCTAGACAACTTTTCCCTTTAAACATGTAAATAAATATGTCTACATATTTCTCTAAGTATTCCCCTTTAAGCTATTCCCTTTATGGGAATATCTTGGGGTCTTGGAATTCCAATGCTAGACAACTCAGTAGTAGGTTGAGAGGTGAGAGTTAGTTTTGGTTTTCATAAGATGAGATTCTTAATAGATAAGTTTTTTGGGGAGTTGATTGAGAGGTTACATTATTGATTTACTCTTATTATTGGCAGTGGTAAAAATACTTCCTATGTTATTACCTTGCAGGACCATACATTAAACATATGATACTTTAACTCCTTTTGAGTGGGTTGGAACCATGACATCATTTTCATCCTTAGTGTGGTTTAGTTTGTCGGATATATATTTGATGACTTGGTACACTTGGAATTAGATCCTTATAAGAACTCATCAGTAAGAAATATGTGTGCATGAAGTTGAGGGGAAGAGAAAGCTACTACCACACCCATATTTAAATTTCTTGAGGACAAGCAATCCTAGGTGGGGAGGACTGTCATGTCCAAAAAAAATTAAATTTGGAATTCCATGGCCTAGTCACTTTTTAAGGTTAATGAGAAATTGTTAAGGGGTGATGTGGGTCATAAAATTGTAAAGTATGGGATCCAATATTTATAATAAGGTGGTATTAGATAAATTGGACAAGGAGGGTGCATTAGATAAGAAACTGTGGGACCACAAAGGTGTGACACATGGAAGGAAGCTCATAATGAAGGCATATTGAGAGTGTAACTCATCACTGACTAAAAATAGCCAGAAGGGGTGCATTAGTGGAGGAAATGTTCCAAGTGGGTTGTAACTCCCACCAAATGAGGAAGAATCTCCTCAAATAAAGGCATTGGGCAAGGATGATATTCCACAACCTAAAAATAGCTAATTAAGGAAGTGTAACTCTGAGGGTGCATGAGGAGGTAGGGTGGCCCAAATGAGTTGTAACTCCCACTAAATAAGGGAGGCATCTCCTAATTCAAATTCCAAGGAATATAAAGTATTCATGAGGCCACAAATAACATTAGAGAGGAATTTAATGTGCCCCAAGGAATCATTCTCTCATGAAAATAATATCTATTCATATTTTTGAGAGAGAAAACTATAGAAATATAAATGAATAATTATAAAAGAAGTGTGAGGGAACCTATTCGGGATATTTGGGAAAAAATATTTATGAATTGAAGATATATTGTGGCTTTCAATCTTGGAATATGCACCCCTTGCATTTATGACTGGTTTCGGTGGTGAAATATTCCACCCTAGTTGGTGTGAGAGGAGAAATCAACTAGATCTCTTCATTTGGAATTCATTACAGTTGTTGAGAGAGTTCATGCATATCACTCTACTGAAATTTATTGTCAAACTATGTTGTGTTTTTCATTGTAGATTTGAAGAGTCATTTGTATTTTAGTATTCTAATGTGTTTATTTTCCAGTGTTCTTAGTGCGGAGGGCACACTTTCTCTCATACAGTGTTAGTTTGTTATTTTTTTTTGCGTTGGAGGGTGCACTAGTGTAGGAGATTACACCATTTGTGGAGATGAAAACATATCATTGAATCTATTTCTCAAATTCATTATGTTTGGGACCTTGATGTGCGGTTTGAACAACTCTTTCATTGGAACTTATGTGTGTGGGATGAGATCTATCTTTTAGTTATGATATTTTTGTGCATTTTTGGGTTATGATACCTATTTGATTGCATCTATAGGATCATTTCTAGTGGGATACAATTTTTGCATCGTAAAAGGATTATGTATTACCAAGATACGGTCATTTTATTAGATCCACTCTATTATGTCTCTCCTTCTATCAGAGGGGCGCACCTGTGCATTTCTATCTTTGTATTTTAGGAGTTTTGATTTGCTATAAGAGACATATATTTTTGTTATCAATGTTATTATAGTTCCCTTCAATGCATAATAAATATTTACATTGTTTATTCCATATTATCTTTAATATTCAAGTTTCCAATAGATCTATGTGAAAATATGTAAATATGGCTATGCAATATTAATGCAATGTGTATTAAACTTTCATCAAAGAATGTTGAAGTCTATTAGTGAGTAATTTGGGTTTATTTGGGAGTATTTGGGTTGATTTGTATTTGTTTGGGAAGAATTCAATTTGCTTAGGAGGTGTTTGGAAATAGATCGAAATAAATACCATCTTTGTGCTGGTGAAATCCCAACCAATCTTACTAGATTCAAGTTGATATTTGTGGAGTTGTTAGTGCTTGGTTAAATATGAAATATATGTCATTTCCTACTGTTACATTGAGACAAGAAATATTCCCTTGAATTCGTTGATATGGTTAGTGATATGGATAGTACCTTCAATGCTTCAATATTGATGATAAAGATGTTGCATACAAACTACAGTGTAGAAAGTCATGAACCAGACTTAATAACCAATTATCAAAACTTATATCAGATCTGATATGGACACATTACCATTTTTTCAAAACATATCTTATGGGATACACATATTAATTCAAATATATATATATACACATACATATATCCTGAATTCATGGAAACCCCTTAGGGAATCACAGAGCATATCCTGCATGCAACAATTTGTAGACAATTTGTCACGATCGAAGAAAATTTCAAAGATTTGGGATATGAACCATAAAAATTTATCACAGGAAGATATAAAGGGGTGGAGAAAAATATAGAGGATCTCTATGGGAATAATGAGAAAGGAGTTTTCACCATAGAGGAGGTGGATATTTTGAGACAGTTGGAAGGAAAAAATGATTCTTTGTTGAAAAGGGAAGGAAAAATGTGGAGATTAAAAAGCAAGGCTTTGTGGCTCGCGAAAGGGGATAGAAAGACATAATTTTTTCATAGGCATGCATCACACAGGAAGAGTATAAACCCTACTTTCAAAATCAAGAATGGTCAGGTCAATATGGTAAGAACTTTTCAGGAAAAGGTGGAAGCAGGGGTAGAGTATTTTTGGAACATTTTTACGGAACCAGAAGGTTGTCCAATATCAGAGATATTGGAAGTCTTAAGGATATTCCCAAGGAAATTTACAAGGATATTACAAGGGAAATCTCAAAAGAGGAGGTTAATCATGTCCTACATTCTTTCCAAAAATGGAAAATTCCAAGACCGAATGGCTTCACTCTTGAGTTTTATTTAGGATTCTATGATTCAATAAAGGAAGACATTTTAAAAGTGGTGATGGAATCACAGAATTTAGGTAAGGTATTGGGGATGATAAAATCAACCTTCTTGACTCTAATCCCAAAAAAATAGAAATCTGAGTCCTTTGATGAATTTAGGACAATCTCATGTGGAAACATGATTTATAAAGTAATAGAAAAGATCATAGACCTCAGGATTAAACCTATTATGAATGATATTGTATCAGAAGAACAATTCAGTTTTTTATTCAAAAGGAAAATCCATGATGCATTCTCATTTGCACAAGAAGCAATACATACTATCAAGAAAAAGAAACATTGTGCTTTTGTGATTAAACTGGATCTATCCAAATCCTATCACAAACTAAGGTGGACATTTGTGAGGTTGTTATTGATACAAATTGGAATGTATTTGGAGATGGTGGAATGGATATTGGGATGTATACAATCAACTTCATTTGCAGTGATGATAAATGGATCCCCATCCAATTTTTTTCATCCAACCAGAGGATTAAGACAAGGATTCCCCCTCTCTCCCTTCATGTTCTTATTGGTAGAATAATCATTAAGTCATCTAATCCACAATGCCAAAGAAACAAGGAATATTGAGGGATTCAAGCTAACCAATGCATAATAAATCACACATACACTCTTTGTTGATGATGTCCTTGTTTTTGGGAAGGGAACCACCAATAATATAAGGTCCTTTGCCTCACTGCTAGAAAATTATAAGAAGGAACTGGGCATGGTATTAAACATAGAAAAATAAAACTTGGTATATAATGTATTCTCAGTAGAAATGCTTGAGTGAAAAGGACATAGTTCTTTTTATGGTTGTGCCAACTGAAGATGGATTCAAATACTTAGGATTTTTCCTAAAACCCAACAGTTATTCATTTCAAGATTGGGTATTGTTGTAAAAGAAAATTGAAAATTGAATATCAGCATGGAAAAACTGTTTCCTATCTAGAGGAGGTAGATTAGTACTTTTAAAATCAGTTATACAAAGTATTCTAGTTTATTGGGAATCTATAGCTTATATACCTAAAGGAATACTGATGGAGATAAGAAAGAAATGCTTCACTTTCTTGTGCAAAACAAGAAAACAAGTGGAAGGAATACCTATGGTCAAATGGTCTTCCCTTGCACTAAAAAAGGAGATCGGTGGCTGGGGGGTCAAAAACCCTACATTGTTCTGTAAATACCTAGTAGCAAAGACTCTATAAATACTAGCTTAGAACCCATACTCGTTGTGGGGAAGGGCTATGATTTCAAAATACTGCTCAGACTCTTCATTCGTGGAATGGTTTAGAAATCCAAACAAAACCCATAAAAATGGATCAATAGGATGGAAAACATTGGTCTTGGCATTCCCCTTAGTTGGAAATTGGACTACATGGAGAATAGGAAATGGTACAAGAGTAAGAATAGGAGAAGATCCATGGGTAGGTGCTGGAGAGGAATATAGATTATTAGAATAAATCATAAAACATTTGACAGCCATGAGAATTACAATTTTAGCTGATGCTCAAGTCCTACAACAACATAATAGAGTGAGGATAGGATGGAAAACATCCCAAGACCTTGTATTACGGAGAGGAGAAGTAGAAGAATGGAATAGGTATGTGAATAAACTTGTTGCAACTTTTGTATATCTGAATGAAGAAACAAGGGACAAGATAATTTAGACAAAGAACACAACAAATGGGGAATTCTCAACAAAACAATGCTATGAGGTAGCAAGTTTTGAAAGGGAAGTATGTGAAAAAAGGTGGTGGTGGAGAAAAATATGGGGAATTCACAGTCCCCTGAAAACCATTATAATCTTGTGGCTAACACTAAGCAACAAGCTTCTCACTTGGGAAATTCCGAGAAAACGGGGATTTAAAGGACTAGGAATTTGCACCCTATGTAAAACAAATGAGGAACAAACCTCTTACTTGTTCAATTTTTGCCCATATGCATGAGTTGTCTAGAACTCCATCTCACGAACACTTGCCAACAATAGAATACACACATAAAGTGAAGCGTCGTTGGAATAATGCACGCAAGAATGGTGGCAAGATGATGGGGTACAATGCTGTGATGTTTTCCATCTTTATTCATTTTTAGCATTTGGCAAACATGAAATAGAGAAATACTCAAGAATAGATGGGTTCCTTATGATGTTACTGATGCATGGATGATGGAAAAAATACAGGAACACAAACTCATTCCCGCACCAAGAAAGAGAAGAACAATTATAGCTCTGGATATAAACAATAATTTTCCTTTGGCATACTTCGATAGATCCAATCAAGGTGAACCCCCACTTGGAGGAGTTGTAGGGGTCATCAATTTACCAACAAACATGAATTGTGTTTAAAATACGCAGCAGGGAGAGCCTCCAATAGAAAAGATGAACTGGAAGCTCTATGGGAATTTTTAAAAATTTCCAAGGATAGGAAAATAAACAATCTTCAAATATTTGGCAATTCAAAAAGGGTAATTGACTTGGAAAATGGAAAAAACCATTATTAGAGAACCTCGTCTACAACACCTATTAATTGAAATCCTAGCACTGAGGAACCATTTTGAGCGGGTAACTTTTTCACATATATATAGAGAGTTGAACTTAGAGAAAGATACTCAATTGAAATTGGCTTTAGTGATCCATCTCGGGGTCATCAAAGTAAAGGAACATAGTAATGGGAAAACTACTCAATCTTGCATAATGATCTAAGAGACTAATCATGCAATCAAGAAGACAGGAAAATATCCAAGAATTGACTTTATGATGTAAGCTCATTAGACCGGGCAAAATAATTTTTGTTGATAAGAAAAATCAAAATGTTAAGGAAGCAGCCTGGAAGGAATAACAAGGTGTAAGCCCAATAGAGAAGTTTATGTTTATTGCATGAATAACATTTTTTTTCTATCGAAAAATATACTATATATATATATATATATATATATATATATATATAATCCTTTTTTTTGGATTAGAACATCTCATAAGCCTTCATAAGCCACTATTGGGATAAAGTTGAAAATCAACATAATTTCCACTGAAAATTTAGAGTTAATATTCCTAATTTTTAATTAGGGAATATTGCAATGGTATCAAAGCATAAAGGCCGAATTAAGAAATAGTAAGGTTTAGCTTGTCTGAACTCACATTTCATGAGATTAGTTAGCAACTGATGCTTTTTCAAAGTTTATCTTTTTCTGTAAAGGTTGAACCTACCACCATGGATAGTGGTTTGCATAGGGATCCAAGTGAGGTCTACAATCTTGTTGCCATATTCAATCTCAAACCCTATTAATGTGGAGGCCAGTGGAGGGGAAATAAATTTTCCAAAAGATCCCAAATATGTGCCCTTACCCTTATTTTATAATCTCCATTCAAACTTCTAGAGTTTTCACTCTAAAAAGTATCAATAAAATATTAATAAATATTATTTTCATGAGAGAGTCATTCTTTGGGACACCTTAACTTCCTTTATAATGTTATTTTTTTCCTAGTCTATACTTGGACTTCCTTGGAATTTGAATTAGGAGATGCCTCCCTTGTTTAGTGCGAGTTATGACTCCCCTTGAACCCACTCTTCCCCTCAGGTGCCTTCCTTGGGTTGTTCTTAGCAAATGCTCCATCATGATATTATTTTGGGATTTACACCTTGATTATCAATTGATAATATTAATATGGTGGTAGGTTCATCCTTTTTAAATATTAATAAAAATGTTTTTTAGGAGAGAATGACTCGGTGTTACTAATTCCACCTCATTATAGAGTTTTCTCTTGAAAATAATAATCAAATTCAATTTTAGGTGAGAATAATCCCTTATGACACCTCAACTCCCTCCAATTGGTAATGTGGAACTAAAAGGGGAGTTACTTTGAGATTATCTCCATGTTTTGTGGGAGTTACACTCCTTGGAATTGTCCCCCATTCCCAAATTGACCTCATTAGCTATTTTTAGTCACTAGGGAGTTACATTGATATTTCCTTGGGATTCTCACCTTCCTTTTTGGAAGTGTTACCAACATTGGGATTGTCACCCACAAATGCACCCTCATGGAGATTTTTTTTCGTGTTTTGGAGTGCTCCACAATGTCATCTTGGGCCCACCATATCCCTAATGCATCCTTCTCATGAGCCTTCATCAAAATTTTCCCTTGGACCTTTTTTTTACCATAGTGCCTCATGCTACAAATCACCACTTTAAAATTCTTCTTTATTTTTTTCAAGTGACTTTAAACCATTGAATTCCCTTGTCCAATAGAATGGTCTATAGTGAAATATTTGGGACATTACATATGGGAATATGTGACATTGATGTGATCCATAGGACGAGTGTGCAAATTGCACAAGGGGAGATTCATATTCTATTGGAGATGTTCATAGATGTTCCAATTAGCATTGGGAGTGTGGAATTCCAAATTGGTGGTGTGATCTTGGCATTCCTCATATTGATATATTGTTTCAAATGACAACGATTATTGGAGGGGTGCAACACTGACAATGGAAACCTAGAATTTCTTAGTCCAACATTTTAGCAATTGGCATGTGAGAGAGAGTTAGCTATCACTTTCAGGATTCTATCTATGAGGAGTAGTGGATTAGGTTCTTAAGCGGTATACCTTATGAGTGATGGACACAATGTTTTCCTACTTTGTGGCTTGGGAGACTTCATGAGGCTCCTTATGTTGATACTATGTAGTGCAATGGGGGATGCAATAGATACTCCACATCTCTCAAGTTCATTTGGGACCCTAGGAACCTTGTTGGACTCAGTTGTTTCAGGTGGGTTATTTATGGAGTAGTATGGTAGATGAAGGTATCTCTTGAGGGGATTATTAGAGTTCATGAGCAACCTAGAATCATGACCATATATCAGGATAGAATTAATTTTCCAATATTCACGATCGAGTATGATAGTAGTATTGTAGAATTCACTTAGATGCCTATGCAGGCCACTATCTATGGTGGTAGGTTCAGTATTTATAAGGATATCATCTTGGGGATCTAGGAGAGGATAAATTAGATGGAGTATGATAGTTGGATGGTTATTATCAGAGTGGCATAAGAAAATCATGGTGGTCCCTTTCTAATATTATATTGGGATTGTTTCATTAAAATGGTATACAATTTAGTAATAGGCCCAAAGGTGAGAGTCAGTTTTGGATTTCATATGATTGGATTCCTAGTTAACCAATTCTTTGGAGAGTTGGTTGAGTGGTCGCAGTATCAAGTTGCTTTACTCATTGGAAATGGTTAGAATATTTCCTATGTCAATACCTTACGATTATGGAGAAAAGGATGCTTCACCTCTTTCAGGTTGGTTTGGAACCATGATATCAATTTCAGTCTTAGTGTGATTCAATTTATAGAGTATAGAGTTGGTGACTTCGTCTACTTGAAGTTACAGTGTTGTAAATAGTCATCACTAAGGAAGGAGGCAGAAAGATTGTTTGTGCATAGTTGGGGAAGGAGAATAGGTACTACCACCCCCAGATTCAAATTGTTGAGGACAAGCAATATTGGGTGGGGAGGATTGGTAATGTCCCCAATATTTCACCATGGATGCCATTGGACTAGGGAATTCAATGGTCTAAATTCACTTGGAAAAATTAAAGAAGAATTGTTAAGTGGTGATTTGGGTCATAAGGACTATGGAAAAACAAAGGTCCAAGCAAACATTTTGATGAAGGTCATAAGAAGGGAACATTAGGGAGATGGTGGGCCCAAGATGACATGTGGAGCACTCCAAAACAAGACAAAAATATCCATGAGGGTGCATTTGTGGGTGATAATCCAAATGTTGGTGATAATCCCAAAGTTGGTGAGAATCCCAATGTTGGAGACAATTCCAAGGAGGAAGATGAGAATCCCAAGGAAGTGTAACTCCCACCAAATGAGGAGGAAATATCAATGTAACTCCACAGTTACTAAAACTAGATGATGAGGTCAAATTTGGGAATGGAGGGACATTACAAGGAGCATAACTCTCACCAAACATGAAGAGAATATCAAAGTAACTCCCCTATAGGACCACATTACCAATTAGAGGGAGTTGAGGTGTCATAAGGGATTATTCTCTCTTAAATTTGAATTTTATTATTATTTTCAAAAGAAAACTCTAGAATAAGGTGGAATTAGTCATGAGGAGTCATTCTCTCCTAAAAAAACATTTTTATTAATATTTTCAAGGGAGAACTCTATAAGAAGGGAAAAGGTGAATGAAGAGTTATAAAAGAAAGGTGATGGATCTTGTGGAAGATATTTTGGTAACATTATTTTTGAATTAAAGAGCTCTTATGGATTTAAATCTTGGGATATGTGCTCATTGCATTTGTGATTGGTTTTGGTGGTGAAAGATTCCACCCTAGCTGGTGTGAGAGGAGAGATAATCTAAATCTCTTCATTCGGGATTCATTGTAATTGTTGAGAGAGATTATCCATAATTCTCTCATGAGCTTCAGTGATCATATTATGTTGTGAATTTAATTGCATATATGAATATCCATTCGTTCTCTAGTGTTTTATTTTGTTGGTTTTCTAGTTTTCTCGATGTGGAGGGTGCACTTTCTCTCATATAGTTTTAGTTTGATATTGCTCTCAGTTTTGGAGGGATCCCTTATGGAATAAAGTACATGATTTGGGACTTGAAAACATGTTCTTAAATCTCTTTCTAATATCCATTTTGTTTCATACTTTTTATTTGTGGTTGGAACATCTCTTTTATTGGAATCGATGTTGGTGGGTCGAGTTCAATATTCCAGTTCTGATAGTTATGTGTAGTTTTTTGTTGTGAGACCTATTCCACTGCATCTACAGAATTGATTCCAGTTGGAAACATATTTTATTTCACCGTAAAAGGCTTCCATATGACCAAGATACAAGCATTTTACTAGATCCGAGGGTTCCAGCTATGAAGAACGCACCAACACATTTATATTTGTATATATTTAGAGTTTCAAGAAGCTCTAAGAGATATATACTCTTGTAATGTTTTTCCCATCAGTGAAATAATTGTTTCCATCCATTATTAATCAATATTCATGGTGATTTCCTCATATTGTGTCCAAACAATTGATGTGTTGGTTAATCCATGTATAAATCTATAATTATGGTAGTGAGATCTCAAGTTTATGTGTTTAAACATTTCATAAAAGTTATTGGGAGTATATTAATGAGCCATTAGGTTTTGTTTCGATGTGTTCGAATAAAGTAGGTGTTTTTTGGGATAATTTGAGTTATTATGGAGGTGTATGGTAAACGTTGAAAATCTAGACAATCTATGTATTGAAATTTGATCTTGTTTTCCTAGATTTGAATTGGTGTTTGTGCAGTTGCTCATGTATTTTCAAATATGAAATATATACATCATTCCTTCTATTCATTGATTCAATAAATATTCCTTTGAATGTGGCATTGTTACTAGTGCTTCCTATGCTTCAATACCTATAGTTAAGAGGTTGCATACAAAGTGTTTGAAGAAAGACATGAACCATATTTAATAACCACCCACTAAAAATTTATAACAAATCTGATTTAGAAAATTATAGTGGTTTCAAAGTATATTTAATAGGATGAACATCATTATCCAGATCCTAAATTATAAATGCATTCCTCTATTGATGAACTAGATCATCCCAGAATCCTTCATAAGCCATTGTTTGGGATAAATTTGGAAGCCAATAAAATTTCTATTGGAAAATTGGAGTTAATATTCCTAGTTTTTAACCATGGATATTTCACCATCCAACTGAATTAGGTGGAAATCCCATGTCCTACTATGTTTTTTTATATCCAATACAATTCCGGTGTAAGTTGAACTTGTATGCTAGGGTGACTCCATACCTTTCATACAACTATCCACCCAATCCATGGATGCATATTCTCCCATAATGGCTAGTACATAAGGCATGTGCTCAACCACCTCCTCCATGGATAAGCCTCTCCTAGACCAAGGTATTTTATGATCCTCATAATTCAAAACAAGTTCCTGTACAAAATCCTTTGTGTCAATCCTCTCCTTAAGCACCTGCAAATTTGAATGCTCCTCATGCTCAACCCTCACATGAGGTTTCTCCATCAATTGATGAATGTCACCATCCATATGCAACTAACTATTTGTTGTGAAGGAGGAAGGATGTAATCCTCCCAACTTTGCACGAACCTCCTCAACCTCCATTTCCTTGTATTCAGGAAACTTGAGAGCAAGGTCCCTATCCATGAATAGCTGCAAGTAATATGATTTCATCATTTCCAACTCCTTTTTAATGATGCATAGTTTGGAACTAGTAACCCCTTCAAATAAACCTCTATTTCTTTCCTGCAACTGAATCATCCACATAAGGTCTCAATAAACTTGTGTGCACCATCAATACTTGTTAATATTTGCACCATATTCTCCTATGTGACTAAAATTTGGCTCTTTGAGTCATGGAATGTCATCCTATCAGCACTATGTATGTTGTCACATAAGGGATCATCCAACTCATGTGTATCATTCAAGCTCACAATTATTTCTTCATCCCTTTCATTGTTTTCCTCTACCCTACATCCTTAATATGGCTAGCTAAATCCTAAACTTTTGCACCTTTTTCCCTTGGATGAAATAATTTTCCTCTTGGTTGTATTTATTTGGGTGCTAACAACACTTCCTCCTTATCTCTTGGTAACCACTCATTACCCAAGGTTTGTGTCTTGTTCACATTTTCTAATGGCTGATATACAAAATCAGAATGTTTATGGCATGAATCCACAACACATAATTCATCTTTAACACCAAAATTTTGAGTACCAACATTAAAATATTATACAATACCATCATCCTTACATGAAATAGTTGATATATCATGTTTCTACAAGGAAATATGACTATTGCAAAAATCATAATAACTATCATACCTTTGTGTTACAGTTTCATCATTCCCATGTGGTCGAATTGTGATGGCATGCTCCTCCACTTTGTTTTCAACCTGAAGAATCAAGGTTGCAATATGTAATTCCTTTTGCTCTAAACTCTTGTATAGCTTAATATATTTTTTGAATATGGATTCATTTTTTTTAGGACTCCCACATGATGACTGGTTTTTTCTCTTCTCATGGTCATTTACGTGTTGATCAGAGACTACTTGTTTTTCACTTTCTACATCAAAACCATCATAGATAATTTTGTATATTTTCCCTGTAAATATACCAAGTATTCTCTTATTGTTTTCTGATGAATGTTCTAATAGAAGGGATTCACATTGTTACAAGCTATGCTCTAACACAAGTTGTTTCTTAGCGAGTTTCCTTGATATATTCTCCCATTAAGGATTTTTTCTTAAGGTGGTAAGGTAGGAAGGAAGGTGGGTAGCTGTAATGATATGAATTCATACATATCATATCACTAATAGTTATGAAAATTTAATTAAATTTATGATCAAATACTTGCACACAAACAATAAAACTTTGGACTAGGAAGATAAAGGTATTTTACTGAGAAATTCATAGGCATGGAAGTGGGTAGAAGGAAGAAATAAAGGAAATTATAGGAATTAAAAGTGTATTCACTAACACATTTATATCAGGGACCATTTAGGTTTCAGATTCATCTATGTTGAAACTTACTTCCATACTTCTGGGTCACCTAACCGTGAAACTAGGAAGAATTTTTCTCATATCCAACAACCAGAGGATTGAGAAAACTGATTTTGATTGGTAATGAGGTTATAATATATGTATATAAAGGTATATTCATGTTTTAAACAAGTATGTATAGTCACAAGGTAGATTAAGGGTTGGACTATGAAAACTAGTTTCCAGGATTGTACAAGTAGTCAAGATTCAGTGCTTTCCAAATGCAATAAGAGAGGCACTAAAATTTGGTTTTAAACATGGGATGTCATAATTATCATTTCATAGAATTTTCAGGACATAAATTAAAACAAATGGACTTGTTTATATACACAAATTGCTTCGAATTGGAAAACTAGTCATTCTAGCTATGAAATCTAGGTAGGGTGTAAAAGATTGCTACTAAACTCAGTCACAACAGATCAGAAAGTTATAAAAATTGATGATACTGTAAATTTTAAAAATATTAGGACCATAAGACTATAAATGATTCACAAAATATTCACATAGTTAACCTCTCACAGAGCAACCCCAAAATATGACTTCGAAGCTAGGAAACCCAAGAAAATTGATCTCTGAATCTCACAAAATTTAGGAGTGGACTGAAGGTGGTATGAATATGATATTGAAAAATAAAATAGAAATAATTATATATATCTGATCATATATATGTTGAAATATCCATTACATAGCTCCAAAATTGCTAGAAGATCATAGAACAAAGAGAAGGAGAAAAGAGGAAGGGATGTCACTGATAGGAGGCCTCAAAGCTCTCCAAGATGATATGATAATGGAATGAAAGATACATAAACACCTGAAAACAATTTCCTTAAATAGTTTAAAACTACTCCTTATCTTCATTAAGACCTGCAATAGAATTGGGAAGAAGAGGGAAGAAGGGGAACAAGGAACTTGGGGCACATCACCCAAGATATTGAGGCTCATCACTTAGAAATGAAGCTTAAGCTTCAATAAATTAAAAAAAATACATTAACCAAACTATTAAATGGAGATGGAGACCCCTTTAAATAGATTCCTATGTGACTTGTTTAGCAGGTGTAGGTGATAGGTGACCTGTGAGAGAAAGTCATTCACATAAAATCTCTAAAATTGGCCAATTCCTGCACACTCCTTGAGTAATTGGAAATTAGGGGCCATGTGAATATGTTTCCTTATCCAAGTAATCTAGAAAAATTAGCAACTATGGCCTCCTTTGTCAAACGTTTCCTACTTTTTCTATGACAACTTTTCTCAGTCTCTAAAAGAAAACCGTGCCCTCCTTTGTCAAATGTTTCATGCTTTTCCTATGACAAATTTTATGAGTCTCCAAAAGGAAGTTTTGCCCTCCTTTGTCTAATGTTTCCTGCTTTTATCTCTGACTTCTTTTTCGTGGCTTTTGGGTACTTTTCCTTTTCCTCCCTGACTACTTTTGTCATTGAGTTTCCAAATATTTCACCTTGGCAAGTTTACTTTCCCAATGCGCCCCCTGACATGGAAAGCTTATTTCCACATAATTATTTTACAAAATAAATAATAATGATAAATAAAAACCTAGTACATGCCTCAATAATAATTATTTATCAAAATTTCCCTAGGCTAATTAATTAATGCCACTTAATCCCCCTAGGTGTTAAGCATGCTCCACACTTTTGTTGGTCAATTTGGTGGGGGCATGACAATAGCATTATGTCATTTACAAATCTATCCATTGATGGAATTTTCTTCTTATACGCCTTATGAACTTATTCTGTTGAAAGTCCTGATCTCAAATTTTCTTCAAAATTCCTCTTGAGTTCCCACAAATTTCGAGGAACATGCTCTGACACCGTTGTAATATCCCCAATTAAAAACTAGGAATATTAACTCCAATTTCCCAACATAAATTTTGTTGGTTTCCAACTTTATACCAAACAATGGCTTATGAAGGCTTATGTGATAATCTAGTTCATCAACATAAGAATGTATTTATAATTTAAGATATGGATAATGATTTCCATCCCATTAAATATACTTTGAACCCACTACAATGTACCAAATCAGATTTTTTTTTAATTTTTAGTGGCTGGTTATTAAATTTGGTTCATGACTTTCTTCAAACACTTTGTATGGATCCTCTTAATCACAACTTTTGAAGCATAGGAAACACTAGTAACAATGCCACATTCAAGGGAATAGTTTTTGACTCGATGAATAGTAGGAATGATGTATATATTTCCTATTTTACCATACATGAAAAGCTCCACAAACACGAACTCGAATCCAGAAAAACAAGATCAAATTTCAATACATATATTGTCTAGATTTTCAACCTTTCCCAAACACATATATAACAACCCAAATTATTCCAAACAAATCCTACTTGAATCAAACACATCCCAATGGCTTATTAATAAACTCTCAATAGATTTTATGAAATATTTAAGTACATAAACTTGAGATATCACTACCACAATTATAGTTCTATACATGGATTAAACAACACATCAATTGTTTACACACAATATGAGGAAATCATCATGAATATTTATTAATACTGGATGGAAACAATTATTGCATTGATGGGAACAACATTAGAATAATATATAGTTATTACATATTCTCGAAACTCAAGATATATACATATATAAATGTATTGGTTCGTTCTTCACAGCAAGAACCCCCGGATCTAGTAAAATGACCATATCTTGGTCATCCAGAAACTTTTTTGGGTGAAATAAAATGTGTTTCCCACTGAAAAATGATGTTCTAGATTCAATGGAATAGGTATCTTATCTTATCAATGTATAGAACTATCAACACTAGAATATTTATCTTGGCCCACCAACATCAATTCCAATGAAAGAGTTGCTCCAATCGCACATCAAGAGTCACAAACACAATGGATCTAAGAAATAGAGTCAAGAACACATATTTCATTAAAATTGGAAACTTTTTATTATAAAAACATAACTAGAATTGAATGTTTTGGTTATTTTCAAATTCTAGATCCATAGTTTAATTCTAAATTTAATGAAATATGTGTTCAAGAATATTTTTGTATATGTTAGAATAATTAACCGCCCCTTTGACCACATAGTCTTTTTGTATTTTTCCTATATTAGGAGGTCATTATCACTTCACTAATGTAAGGGGCACACACCTAGGGGCCACCTACCACTCTCTACACCTGTCTGCACGAGTTTAGGAGCTCTGAGGACCAATCCCTATAATTTAGGATCCCACTCTGAGTGCCACTAGAAATTGACCCTAGTAGGTATTCAGTTATGTTCAATTCTACTCTAATTCCCATCAGTTAGTTCACTCTCAATCACCTTAGCACCATTTTGCATGATTTAAGGGAGGTTGAATGCATTTACTCACCTATCTTCATCAGTTAAATGATTGTAGACTGATTCAGTGATTCTGAGTTACATTAGTGATCTCTAGTGGTGATTTTCCCACACTGAGTTAACACTGGAGTCAAGTTTAGTTGGTCAATTTGAATCCTCCCTAAGGCATTCAAATTCTACCTATTGTATGATTATTATATTATAGAGATATTAATTATTATTCATGTAATGTTATGTAGACCATTTTTTGCCTCATGTGTGTATAATTCCCGCCATGAATCTATGATTAGTTTATACTGAATAGTCCCTCTCTTCTACAACCTTCATTCTCCATTAAATTCATTCGGGCTTGAGGATCCTATGCTTCACTAAAATTAACATGGTATCAAAGATGGTATCTAGGCCAGCTTCAAACCTCGAAAAATTCCATTGATGCACCAGAAGCAATTGGGTTCCACATGAATCTTGGTATACTTTCCTTTCTTCCTCTAGATTATATCCAAATAAGCCAGGTGCGATGCACCCAGAGAAAGTGCACATGTCTAAGTGGAGAGTGTAATTTGAATTGGTTTGATTAGAATTGAAGTGTTTTTGCAGGTACATTCAAATATGTTCTAAATAATTAGCTATTATTGAAGCCGTGAGATGGAGAATTCAGTAGCTCTAACTCCCAAAACCCTCCCACCCTTCAATTACCTTGATAAAAGGGCTAATATGCATATTTCCTTTCACAATAAGGGTATTTATAGGATCACCATATGTAGAGAGGCTGAACCCCAATAGTATCTTGAAAAATCAATCTGAATAAGCTTGATGAAGCTTTTGGCTTCATGTGCATCCACATCTCCATGGAGGTATTGTTCCATATTAATGGAATAAAAAATAAAAAAGAAGTATGGGATAAGATAGAATCCTTGTTTGGAAAGCACAAAGAGCTCAAGGTCCATATTCTGGAGAATGAGTTGATAGCACCATAGCCCAACAACTTTGAAACTATACATGAGAGGTGCCATGCTTTGAAAGAAGGATTCCTTCAGTCAAATTATTTTCTCATTGATTATGGAGATTCCAACCACATGGTTTCCTCCAAATAATCATTCACTACTCTGGATCTCTCTAGAGGGAAAAGCATCCATATGGGATATGACTCACCAATCCCAATTGTCCGAAAAACTTCCATTAAAATTGATCATGGAGTGTTCTAGAATGTTATCTATGTTTCCTCTCTGGAAATAAACTTGTTTTCTGTATACCAAATGACACATACTACCTCTCCCAAGAGAGTCACATTTCATATTGACATGGTGTATATTTCATAAGTCTCTATTGAAAATCTTATAGAGAATGAGTTGCTAATCATGCCTTAAAGGCATATGAGTTTTCTCACTTTATTCCTAATTCATATCTCAGCTCCTTATTGAATCATGCCAATAACGCAAGCAAGTTGTGGCATGAAATATTTGGCCACTTGAACTTCAAGTATTCCCAGTAGTTGTACAATGAAAATATGGTTGAGGGATTTCCTCTCATCAAATATTCCAAAGGTGTGTGCACTGGTTGCTTGGTAGGGAAGCATCCATAGAAAAGGTATGAGGTTGGGAAGGCAACAAAGAGTTTCCTTGACATTGGATTTAATACACAGTGATGTCTTCGGATTTATGCCTACAAAATCTATGACTAGATCTAGATACTTTCTTACCTTCCTTGATGATTGTTCAAGGTATTGTTGGGTCTACTTTTTGAAGCAAAAGTATGAGGTATTTGAGACCTTCAAAATATTCAAATCCTTGTCTAAGAACACTCTCAGAAAGAAAATCAAAGAACATAGATATGATAATGGAGGTGAGTATGTCAAAAGAGAATTCCAACATCTTTGTGCATTAGTAATCATTCAAATGCAACACTAATTACCATACACACCACAACAGAGTGGTGTAGTTGAGAGGAAGAATAGATCCTTGAAAGAGATGGCTACGTGCCTTCTAGAATAAATAAATATTCCTCCGTATCTATGGGTTGAGGAATTCAATTATGCTTCATATATCCAGAATATAGTACCTCTCCAGATAGTGGCTGGGGCTACTCCTTTCAAAGCATTAATGGGACAGAAGCCCGATGTCTCACATATGAGAGTTTTTGGCTCCAAGGCATGGGCCGAAATTCCTACTGAAAAGAGGAAATCCTTTCAAGACCAGAGTAGCGAATGCATACTACTAGGATACGCATATGATGCTAAGGCATACAAACTGAAGGAACGTGAAACCAAAAAGTGCTTCATGGAGTGTAGTGTTCAATTTGAAGAAGATCATGTGCATGATCCACAGTTAGCCAAAGAAGAATAAGGTAGAATTTATCATCCATTTCCATTTGTAGATGATTATGCCTTGACTAATGTTACAGATATAGAATATGAGGATCAATATGATCATGATCTTGATATTGAGAATAAACCTAAAGAATATCTAGATCCAGATCCATCACCTGCTCCTAATCATAGTCCCAAATGGCCCCAAAATCACATTGAAGCAGTTGGGAATAGTGTTGGGGATCCAAATGATAGAAGAAGAACAAGGTCCCAATATCAGGAAGAACATGTTTCACTCTCCCATTCAGCTCTGCTTCTCGTAGATAGGTGTTTCATGATGATAGGGTCAAATCCTCAATCATACATGGAGGATTTCAATGATCCAAGGTGGCATGAAGCTATGGATAATGAGTTTTTTTTGCTACAAGAAAACAAAAGCTGGGATCTTGTCACTTTTCCTCTTGGGATGAAGTTAGTTCAGTGCAAATGGATCTTCAATACCAAGCTAGCAGCTGATGGTACCACAACCAAGTACAAGTCTCGATTAGTGGAAAAGGGGTACTCACAATTCCATGGGATGGACAACAATGAGGCATTCACTCTTGTTGCAAGAATGGACTCCATAAGAGTTTTTTCCATTGCATCTTCAAAGAGATGGGAGGTACATCACATGGATGTGAAGAGTTCCTTCTTCCATGCTAACTTGGAAGAGGAGATATATATGATACAACCTAAGGGGTACATTGAAGATTCATCCTTAGTTTTCATACTGGGGAAATATCTCTTTGGGCTCAATAAATCCCCAAGGGTATGGTATGCCAAGATGGATTCCTTCCTAATGTCACAAAAATTTGAGAGATGCAAATTTGACTACAATGTCTAAATGCAGCAGAAAGGGGGCTTCTTATTGTTGATTGTTCTATATGTTGATGACTTTCTCATTACCAGTATCTTTGTTGTTGGATTGAGGGGCATCAAGTCAGCTTTGAGGAAAGCATTTTCCATGATTGATCTAGGACTATTAAGGTAGTTCATTGGTCTCGTAGTAAATAAAAAAGCTTTGGGAATCAGGATTACACAATCCAGATACATAGGAGACTTGCTCAAAATATTCCACATGGTTGATTGTAAAGAAGAACCCTTCCCCTTCCTATCTGGAATTAGGTTGGAAGAAGGTGGCTCCACACCACTAGTTAATGGTACATTCTACAAACAGATGAGTAGTATCCTATTGTACCTCACCCATTCAAGGCCAGATTTATCTTATGTTGTGAGTGTTGTTTCCATATACATGCAATAACCACATGAAGTGCATTGGAAGGTAGGAAAGCACATATTGCATTATGTGCAAGGAATCGGGGAGTTTGGGATCCACTATTCTGCTGGTGCACAACTAGATCTGATTGGTTTTATTGATTCATACTAGTCTGGTGATAGTATTGATAGGAAATCTACATCAATATTTGTGTTCATATTGGGATATGGACCAATATGATGGTCAATCAAGAAGCAAGCAGCTCTTGCTCTCTCTTAAGATAAAGCGGAGTACTGGGGAGTTTTGAATGCAGTTATTTAGTAATTTTGGTTGCATGGGATTCTGACAGAGTTTGGAATTCACACTTCACCTTCAGTAGTCCTCTATTGTGATAATCGGAGTACAATCAATATATCCAGTGATCTAGTTTAGAAGCAACAGACCAAGCACATTGAAGTCCACATGCACTACATTCAGGAACTAGTGCATAGTAAGCCTATCACTCTACATTACATTCCTACAGAGGTGAATATTGCATACATATTCACAAGTCCTTCACTGAAAAGAGGTTTGTCTATGTCATATCTCTTTTTGGTATAAAGGATTGATTCAGCTATTGTTCCTGATTTTCCTGCTTATTTTGAGGGGGGTGTTCCCATGAGGTCTTCCCCATTTCCTTTCTTTTTAAGCAGACATTTCTTATTCATTTAGATTGTATGGGTGACCTTTGGCCTTAGGTTCCAAGGCCTAGCTTATCCAAAGTCATGATTAAGGGGGGTGTTATGATTAATTAATCCTCCCTTTGACCACATAGTCTATTTGTCTTCTTCCTAGCTTAGGAGGTCATTATCACTTCACTAGTGCATGGGGGGCACATCTAAGGGCCACCTACAACTCATTTCACCTCTTTGCATGAGTTTAGGAGCTATATGGACCAATCCCTATAATTTAAGAACCCACTCCGAGTGCCACCAATCCCCATTGAATTCATTCAGCCTAGAGGATCTTATGCTTCACTAAAATAACATGATATCAAAGCTGGTATCCAGACCAACTTCAAACCTTGAAAACTTCCATTGATGCACTAGAAGAAATTGGGTTCCACATAAATCCTAATATTCTTTCCTTTCTCCCTTTGGATTATGTCCAGAGAAGTCTATCCAGGTGTGATGCACCCATAGAAAGAGAACATGTTGAAGTGGAGAGTCTTTGAATTGGTTTGATTTGAATTGAAGTGTTTTTCAGTGTTTTTGTAGGTACATTCAAAGATTTTCTGAATAATGAGTTTTTCTTAAAGCTATGAGATGGACAATTCGGTAGCTCTGGAACCTAGAATATTCACACCCTTCAATTTACTTGATTGGAGGGTTTATATGCATATTTTCTTGCTCAAAAAGGGTCTATATAGGTTCACCGTAGGCAGAGAGGTCAAACCCCAGCAGTATCTTGAAAAATTGAAGTATCTGAATAAGCTTGATGAAGTTTTTCGCTTCATGTGAATCCGCATCTCTAGGGAGATATTGTTCCATCTTGATGGATTGGAAACTACAAAAGAAGTATGGGATAAGCTTCAATCCTTGTTTGGAAAGCAGGATGAGCTTAGGGGCCATATTCTAGAGAATGAGCTGATAGCACTACAACCCAACAACTTCAAAACTATGCAACAATTATTCTCAAAATTCAAATCCATTGTCATGAAATGTAAGTAGTGTGCAATTGATAAGAAGGATGAGCATTTGGTGCTCTCAATTATAAGAAAACTTGGTACAGATACTTTCTGACCATTGTTGACTATTCAAGGTATTGTTGGGTATACTTTCTGGCACAAAATTCTAAGGTATTTGAAACCATCAAAATATTCAAAGCCTTGGTTGAGAACACTCTTAGAAAGAAGATCAAAGAACTTAGATTTGATAATAGAGGTGAGTATGTTAAAAGAGAATTCCAATAGCTTTGTGCATCAACAAGAATTCAAATGAAACATTCAGTCCCATACACACTAGAACATAATGGTTCAGCTTAAAGGAAGAACAAATCCTTGAAAGAGATGGTTAAATGCCTTCTAGAAGCAAGAAATATTCCGCCTTATCTCGGGTTGAGGAATTTAGATATGCTTCGTATATCCAGAATAGAGTGCCTCAAAAGTCAATGATTGGGGCTAATTGTTTCGAATCATTGCTGGGACATAATCCTAATGTCTCGTGTCTGATTGGGGCATGGACCATAATTCCTACTGAAAAGAAGAAAGCCTTCCAAGCCTGGAGTAGTGAATGCATACAGCTGGGATATGTCGATGATGCTAAGGCATAAAAAATGATGGAAATTTCAACCAAAAAGTGCTTCATAGAGTGCAGTGTTAAATTTGAAGAAGATCAGGTGCATGATCCACAGCCAACCAAATAAGAAGAAGGTATAATTTCTCATCCATTTCCATTTGCAGGTGATGATGTCTTAACTAATGTTTGAGATTCAAAAGATGAGGATCAACATGATCATGATGTTGATATTGAGAATGAACCTAAAGAAGATCCATATCCATATCCAACACGTACTCCCAATCAAATTCCTAAATGGGCCCAACATCTTATTGAAGCAAATGGGAATAGTGATGGGGATCCAGATGACAGAAGAAGAACAAGGTCCCAGTATTGAGATGAACATGTTGCACTCTCCCGTTCATATCCACTTCTCCTAGAGAGGTGTTTCAGGATGATGGGGTCATATTTTCAATCATACAAGGATTCTTTCCATGATCCAAGGTGGTAGGAATATATGGATGATGATTTTGGTTCACTACAAGACAGCAAAACCTAGGATCTTATCGCTTTGCCTCTTGGGAGGAAGTTAGTTCAATGCAAAAGGATATTTAAGACCAAGCTAGCAGTTGATGGTACCAAAGCCAAGTACAAGGATTGGTTAGTGGTAAATGGGTACTCACAAGTCCATGAGCTGGAATATAATGAGAAATTCGCTCATGTTGCAATAATGGACTCCATAAGACTAGTTTTGGTCATTACAGCTTCAAAGAGGTGGGAGGCACATCACATGGATGTGAAGAGTGCCTTCCTCCATGGTGACCTGGAAGAAGAGATCTATATGAGACAACCTGAGAAGTGCATTGAATATTCATCCTTAGTTTACAAACTGGGGAAATCTCTCTATGGGATCAAGAAATCCCCAAGGGCATGGTATGCCAAGATGGATGCTGGGCCTACTGTCATGGGAATTTGAGAGATACAAATTTGTATACAATGTATACATTGAACAGAAAGGGGGATCTTGCTATTGACTATTCTATATGTGGATGTATTGAGAGGAATCAAGTTAGCTTTGAGCAAAGCATTTTCCATCACTGATATAGGATTGTTAAGGCAATTCTTTGGTCTTGAAGTAAATAAAAAAGCTTCAGTAATCATGATTACATAGTCCACATGCATAGGAGAATTGCTTAAAATATTTCACCTAACTAATTGTAAAGAAGAACCCTTCCCCTTTCTATCTGGCATCAGGTTGGAAGAAGTTGGTTCCACACCACTAGTTGACAGTACACTCTACAGACAGCTGATTGGTAGCTTATTTTACCCCACCCATTTGAGGCCAGATTTATCTTATGTTGTGAGTGTTTCTTCCAGATACATGCAATATCCACATGAGCTGCATTGGAAGGAAGAAAAGTGCATCTTACATTATGTGCAAGGTACGAGGGAGTTTGGGATCCACTATTTTGTTGATGGACAGTTGTATATGATTGGTTGTATTGATTCAAACTAGGTCGATGATAGTATTGATTACAAATATGCATCAGGATTTTTGCTTGTGTTGGGATCTATACCAATATATTGGTCAAGCAAGAAGCAAGCATCTCTTTCTCTCTCTTCTGCTGAAGTAGAGTGTTGGGGAGCTGTGAATGCAATTATTCGAGAAGTTTGTTTGCTTGATATTATGGCATAGTTTTTCATTCACACTTCTCCTTTAGTAGGCCTCTATTGTGACAATTAGAGTACAATCAATATATCTAGTGATCCAGTTCAGAAGTAGTGGACCAAGCACATTGAAGTCAACATGCACTACATTCAGGAACTGGTGCCTAGTAAGGCTATCACTATACATTATTGCCCTATAGAGGATCATATTGTAGAAATATTCACCAATTCCTTTACTAAAAAGATATTTTTATGTCTGAGATCTCTTCTTGATCTAAATTCTTGATTCAGCTATTGTTTCTAATTTTCCTAGTTATTTTGAGGGGGGGTTTCCCATAATGTTTTACCCATTTCTTTTTTTTTTAAGTAGTCATTTTTTATTCATTTATATTGTATTGGTGACCTTTGTCCTTAGTTCCCAGTTCCTAGGTTATCCAAAGCCAAGAATAAGGGGGGGTGTTAGGATTAATTAATCCTCCGTTTGACCACATAGTTTATTTGTCTCTTTCCTAGATTATGAGGTCATTATTACTTCACTAGTGCACGGGGGACACACCTAGGGTCCACCTACCACTCACTGCACCTGTCTGTATGAATTTAGGAGCTCCAACGACCAATCCCTATAATTTAGGAACCCACTCTCAGTGCCACCAATAGTCTCCAGTAGTTGACCCTAGTAGGTATTCAACTATGTTTAGTTATGCTCTAATTCCCATCAATTAGTTCAATATCAGACACCCTAGCACCAATTTGCATGATTTAAGGGAGTTTGGGTGCACTTAGTCACCTACCCTCATCAATTAACTATCTGTCGATTTATTATGTGATCCAGAGTTGCATTAGTGATCTCTAGTTGTGATTTCCCCACACTGAGTTAGCACTGGAGTCAGTTTGAGTTGGTGAATATGAATCCCCCCTAAGGCATTTGAATTCTACCTATTGTACAATTATTGTATTATAGAGACATCAATGATTATTCATGTAATATTATGCTAACCATTTTTTGCCTCATGCGTGTGTAATTTCTACCATGAATCTATGATCATCATATACTGAATAATATCTCTATTCTACAACCTTCATTTTCCATTGAATTCATTCAGGAAAGAGGATTCTACGCTTCACTAAAATTAATAGTAGCTCCCAAATGGTGTACTCTCTTCCACAAGTGCACCCTCCAACACTAATAACAATAGAAAACTAAAATTGTTTGAGAGTAAGTGTGACCTAAACACCAATAAAACTACAAAACCAACACAATAAAACACTAGAACATGGATGAAACTTCATATTTGCAATTAAACTCACAACCTACTCTGATCATTGAAGCTTAGTAGATAAATCTGGATGATCTCTCTCAACACCTACATTGAATCCAAAATGAAGAGATTTGTATGATCTATCCTCCCACACCAGCTAGGGTGGTATATTTCACCATAGGAACCAGTCACAAATGCAAGGGGCACATCTACCAATATTGAAAGCCACAAGAGCTCTTCAATTCAGAAATAATTTTGCTAAAATATCCTTCACAAGATCCCCCACCCTTCTTTTATAACTCTTCATTCACCTTTTCCCTCCTTCTAGAGTTCTCTCTTGAAAATATTAATAAAAAATATTTTTAGGAGACAATGACTACTTGTGAAAAATTCCACCTCATTCTAGATTTTTCTATCAAAAATAATAATAAAATTCAATTTTGGGAGAGAATAATCCCTTATGACACCTCAAATCCCTCCAATTGTTAATTTTCTCCTAGAGGGGAGTTACTTTGATATTATCTTCGTGTTTGGTGGGAGTTACACTCCTTAGAATTTCCCTCCATTCCCAAATTCGACCTCGTTAGCTATTTTCAGTCACTAGGGAGTTACATTGATATTTCCTCCTCATTGGGTAGGAGTTACACTTCTTGGGATTCTCACCTTCCTCCTTGGAATAACATCGCTATTATCACAACCTCGTAATTATCACCAACTTTGCGATAATCACCAACATTGGGATCCTCACCCACAAATGCACCATCATGTGCTCCACATGTCATCCTGGGCCCACCATCTCCCTAATGTTCCCTTCTCATGAGCCTTCGTCAAATTTTTCCATTGGATATTGGTTTTTCCATTATGCCTCATGACCCAAATCACCACTTTACAATTCTTCTTTAATTTTTCAAAATGCCGTTAGACCATTGAATTCCCTAGTCCAATAGAGTGGTCCATAGTGAAATATTGGAGAAATTACAAAAGGTTGAACCTTATTAAATATTAATATGGAAATCCGTTATGCATACCACTATCCATGGTGGTAGGTTCATCCTTTATAGATATTTCAGCTTGGAGATCTAGGAGAGGAGAATGTAGACAGAGTATGACAGTTGGATGCTTGTGATTAGAGTGGTACAACTTCATCATGGTGGTATGTTTCTAAGATTAACTTGGGATCTTGGAATTCCAATGCTAGATAGTTCAGTAGTAGACTTGGAGGTGAGAGTCAGTTTTGGATTTCATATTATTGGATTCCTAGTGGACCAATTATTTGAGGAGTTGATCGAGTGGTTGTAGTATCAAAAGGTTTCCTATGCCAATACCTTGGAGGACCATACATTGTGCAAAGGATACTTCACATCTTTCCGATTGGTTTGGAACCATGATATCATTTTCAGTATTAGTATGATTCAATTTGTGGAGTATAGATTTGATGACTTGATCCACTTGAAGTTACAACTTTACAAACAACCATCACTAAGGAAGGAGGCATAAATATTGTTTGTACAAAAGTTGGGAAAGGAGAATAGGTACCACCACACCCAAATTCAAATTGCTTGAGAACAATAAATATTATGCGGGGAGGACTTCTAATGTCTTCAATATTTCACTATGGACCACTCAATTGGACTAGGCAATCCAATGGTCTAAAGTCACTTGGATAAATTAAAGAAGAATTGTAAAGTGGTGATTTGGGTCATGAGGCGCTATGGAAAAACAAGGCCCAAGGGAAAATTTGAGGAAGGTTCATGAGGAGGGCGCAATAGGGACATGGTGGGCCCAATATGACATGTGGAGCACTCCAAAACAAGACAAAAATATTCCTAAGTGCACATTTGTGGGTGAGAATCCCAATGTTGGTGAAATCCCAAAGTTAATTATAATTACGAGGTGGTGAGAATCCTAATGTCGGTGACAATTCCAAGGACGAAGGTGAGAATTTGAAGGAATTGTAACTCCCACAAAATGAGGAGGGAAACTCAATGTAACTCCCAAATGACTAAAAATATATGAGGACGAATTGTGGAATGGAGGGTCATTCCAAGGAGTGTAAGTTCCACCAAACATGAAGAGCATCTCAAACTAACTTTCCTTTAGGCCCATATTACCAATTGGACAGATTTGAGTTGTCATAAGGGATTATTCTCTCCTAAAATTGGATTTTATTATTATTATTGAGATAAAACTCTAGAAAGAGGTGGAATTAGTCACAAGGAGACATTTTCTCCTAAAAAATATTTTATTAATATTCTCAAGAGAACTCTATAAGGAGGGAAAAGGTGAATCAATGGTATTAACAGAAGGGTGAGGGAACCTATTCATGATCTTTTGGAAAAAATATTTCTAAATTGAGTATCTCTTGTGGTTTTCAATCTTTGGATATGTTCCCCTTGTATTGTGACTAGTTTCGGTAGTGATATATTCCACCCTAGGTGGTGTGAGAGAAGAGATCATCCAAATCTCTTCATTGTACTTCATTACAGAGGATTGTGGTAGATCATCCATATTTCTCCATAGGGATTCATTGATCTAAATATGTGGAGTGTGTTCTTGTATGTTAGAGGATTTGAGAGTGTTTTGGGTTGTTTTAGTGCTATTTTGGTTTTGCTTGGGTGTGTCTTGAATTGCTTAGTGTTGGTGTGGTAGTTATGTTGTTATGGTTGTTCTACATATTAACCGATATAGAAGGGGTCGAAATAGTGGCTCTAGTTTCAATAATTTTGTACATTTATGGGTTGTGAGACCTATTCCATTGCATTCTAGGAATAAATTCCAATTGGGAACACTTTTTGTTTCATCAGAAAAGGTTTATGTTTGTCCAAGAGATGGCCATTTACCAAATTCATGATTTCAAATTCGATTTTGAAATTTCTACTGGCCGAGGAGGGTGCACTAGTGGGTGTTCTAGTATTTTTTGGGCTGCCATACTAATTGTATTTCAATATTATCTTATGGGTGGTGCACTTGAGAATTCATATCTGTAAGTTGGGGTCAAAAGTTTTCTTTAGAGGGTGCACTAGTTGGAGCAGTTTTCTCTTTTAGAGCAGTGTTTTCTTCCTTTTCTCTGCTGAATTTTGGCATCCATCTCCCTTCTTTTGATAGAATATTTTTATCTGTATATGAAGCTGCTATAGAATCCATCTATGTACTTGTAGTTTACATCCATTAATAATAGATATTTACAATGATTTTCCTCCTATTATGTTCAAATATTGAACTATTGGTTGATTTATGTGTAGATATGTTAATATGGCTATGCTATATCAATGTATTGTGCATTAAACTTTCATATATAAGAGTTACCTGAAGTATGTCTGTGGGATATTTATTTTGGTTTGGGTATGTTTGAATAAATTTGGAACTTTTTGGGTGAATTTGAGTTGCTTAATTGAGCCAAGACTCTTCCTTTGAATTAGGTGATATGTTTTGTGCCTCCAATGCTTCAATATCAATGACAAAGGGGTTGCATATAAAGTGTTTGAATAAATTCATGAACCATACTTAATAACCTTCCACCAAAAATTTATATCATATCTGATTTGGCACATTACAGTTGGTTCAAAGTATATTTTGTGGGATGCACATCTTAATTCAAATCCATTATATATATATATATANGTTGGAGTTGATATTCCTAATTTTTAATTTGGGGATATTACAATGGTATCAAAGCATGTTCCTTGATTGTTTTGGGAACTCAATAGGAACTTTGAATAAAATTTGAAGATCATAACTTTTAGAGGAAGAATTGCATCAATGGCTAGAGTTGTAGATGACATATTGTTACCTACTTTCCTTCTTTCCTCGCCCATAGAGGAGGAGAATATTGAGTGGGAAAGGTTAATGAAGATCCATGATAAGTTATTGAAGAACTTTGGTAAGACACAACAAGAGTTAGAGCATAAATTGCAGCAGTGTAAATCCTTACCACCATAATTATCTGCATCATAAATTATGGAATGGATGTTAGGTGTCTTTGAAAATAGAGCATCAGAATGTTCCCATGATGAGTGGGGTTTAGGGTGTGTAAAATAAATAGTAACCGATCAGCCTATGAATGATCATGAGGAAAGAAAAAACCATCCATCATGTGGGAGACCGAAACAAATTGAGACCATATTCACAAACTCTTCGCCATGTGAGAATTTGGATCACGAAGGATCACATGTTGCACCCTTGAGTATTCAGGTTGATCACAAAGCATAAGATCATGCCATCATGGATTGACCACATGGGGAGGATGAATACGTGACACAAAGGTATGATATCAATTTTTATTTTAGCATCAGTCATAATTCCTTGTATCATCTAGAGATAATAACCATTTCATGTAAAGATAATGGTCTTGTAGAATCTCTTAATGTTGGTACTCAAAACTTTGTTGTTAAAGATGAATTGTGTTGTGGATTCATGCCACAAACATTGTGATTGTGTATATCATCCATTAGAAAAAGTGAACAAGACACAAACCTTGGGAAATGAGTGGTTACCAAGAGCTAAGTAGGCAGTGTTGTTGGCACCCCAAGCAAGACAACCAAGAGGAACCTCATTTCATCCAAGGGAAGAAGCTACAAAAGTTGAGGCTTTGCTATCCATACTAAGGATGTAGGGTAGAGGAAGACAATAAAAGGGTTGAAAAAATAAATGAGATCTTGCATGATTTACATGAGTTGGATGATCCCTTATGTGACAACATACACAGTGCCAATAGGATGACATTCCATGACTTATAGAGCCAACTTTTAGTCACATGGGAAAAGATGTTGCAAGTATTGACAAGGATTAATGGTGGACACAAGTTTATTGAAGACCTTAGACGGAGTATTCAATTGGAGGAGAGACACAAAGGTTTTATTGAAGGGGTCATTAATACCCAACTATGCCTCATTAAAAAGGAATGAGAAAAGATGAAATCAAATTACTTGCAGTTGTTCATGGGCAGGAACCTCACTTTCAAGTTTGGTGAAGAAAAGGCAATGGAGGTTGAGAAAATTTGTGAGAAGTTAGGAGGATTGCATCCTTCCTCCTACACCACAATTATTTAGTTGTATATGGATGGTGGCATTCATGAATTAATAGATGAATATCATGTGAGGGTTTATCATGAGGAGTAGTTAGAATTGCAAGTGCTTGAGGAGAGGATTGTCCTATAGGATGTTTTTTTGCTTCAGGAGAATCGTGAGATGCCTTTATGGCAGAGATATTTATCCATGGAGGAGGTGTTTGAGCACATACCTTATGGACCAGCCAGTATGGGATCATATGCATCCATGGATTGGGTGGATAGTTGTATGATAGATATGGACTTACGTTGGGATACAGGTTCAAATTACACTAGTATTGTATTGGAAATAGAAGCACATAGTAGGACATGAGAGCTCTACCTGGTTCAGTGGGATGGGACATGTGATAATTATATTTATGTGATACATGGGACCAGTGTGCATATTTCACATGATGAGATTCATATTCTATTGGAGAGGTTCATAGAGGTTCCAATTAGTGTTGGGAGTGGTGTACTTCCAATTTGGTAGTGGGATCCTAGCATTTCTCAAAGTGATGGATTTTTACAAATGATAGTAATGATTGGAGGGGTGTAGCATTGATAGTGGGATCCTAGAATTGCTCAGTTCAATAGTTTAGAAGCTGGCATAGGAGAGAGAGAGACAACTATCACTTTCAGGATTCTATCCATGTGGAGTAGTGTATTAGTTTTCTAAGTGGGAGACTTTATGGAAAATGGACATAGTATTTTCCTACTTGGTGTCTTGGGATATTTTAAGAGGCTCCTTGTGTTGATACTATGGAGTGCAATGAGGGATGCAATATGTACTCCATAGTTCTCAGGCTCATTTGGGAACCTGGGATCCTTCTTAAACTCAGTTTTTTTTAGTTGGGTTATTTATGGAGTAGTATATGAGATGGAGCTATCTCTTGAGGGGATTATTAGATTTCATGAGCATCCCATAATCATGAATAGTGATCATGATAGATTGCCTTTGCAAATATTCAAAATCAATAATGGAAATAGGATTGTAGACCTCACTTGGATGCCTATGCATACCACTATCCATGGTGGTAGGTTCAGCCTTTACAAAAAAAATGAACTCTTAAAAAGCATCAGTTGATGACTTATATCAAGAGATGTGAGTTCAAAGCATAAAGGCTGAAAAGGTTGAACTATGAAAAAACATCAGTTTCTAACTAATCTCAAGAAATGTGAGTTCCCTCAATAGTCATTGGTATATTTGGAGTATGTGATCAGTTGAGGGGAACTCAAGATAGACCTTGTGTTAACACTCCATTTTTTAACAGTTGATTTAGGGGCCTGATAAGAGTTTGATGAGGGTCCCATTCCCTCGAACTTCATGTGAACGCCCTTCAGGTTATCAGAAGTGCAAGGTAAAGAAGAAAATGGCAAGTGCGCTGATGGCATTAGACGACATCCATAATCAAAGGTTGAGATTGATCGGAGGATGGATCAATGGCTCCAGAAACATTTCACACAAGCAAACATGCTCGACCAAAGCCACCTTTCCAGATTGCGAAATGGGTTAAAGGTCAGAAACCTTCGACGGCCGAGATGAGATCCTAGTCAGATCTATGGTCTCAGTCAATTTCGCAAACCATACTTGTGTGGGTAAAGCCACAATTTCAAATCACGAAAGAGGAGTAGTGGTTGTGAAGATCAATGGTCGTGACAAGAAAGAAAAGAGATCTATGGCCACGGTTTATTTCACAGTGCAAACTAGCGAGGTGGAATACCAAGATTTCTCATTGTGAAAAGTAATGGGGCCCACTCAGATCTATAGTTGGATGAAAGGGTTGGTCATGATTGATGGTTGAGAACATGTCACGATCCAAAAATGCCCGTGGTATCTAGAGGAGAAAAGTTGGTGGCAGAAATAATGGGATGTGGACGGTGGACATGAAAGATCCCTCAAATCGAATGGTTGAGAAGACTTCCAAGGTACAGCTTTCACATCCAGTGCAAAGATGACAGTGGAGGAGATGTTCATGTGTGTAATCTATGTCCTTACAGATTTTCCAATTTCTTCGATGCCATTCGGGATAGGCCTAAGGCAAAAGTCATGTCCAGCGACGCTAATTTCCTTGGCTCACAGGTTTGGAACATGCTTCACTTAGAAGGAAGCAGTAAGAAATATGGAGGTCTGATTCATTGAGGCGACAGACTTGGATTTTACATGAGGCCGAGAGAGGAAACGAACTAAAACAGCCCGATGCCACCATCATCAATAAGTGAAAGGGTAAGAAAAGTCAAATCTGCAGCCCTTGAAACCAGCTTGGCAGCCAAACGAGAATTTCTTGGAATCGTATCCATATCAGATAATATAATTGAACATCAAAAGGAAATATCCCCACCCTGGCATCACACATAACGCCATCACAACGACTGATACTCTAAGGGTATGTCCCTTTCTAGGCCGTTTTGACTCACCCTATATAACTCTGTCTTCCGAAGATCTTTGAGGCATGGAAATGTAGACGATAAGAGGTAAAGGGCTGAATTCCGAAGAGCGTCGATTTCCTTCATAGACAACCATGGCTGTGTGTTTCGAGAAGTTAGTTCGACAAGGGGTACTCTTGGTAGGAAAACATAGATCTGTGTTTATTTATCATCCTAGTTATCCACACCAGAAAATTGCCAACCACCGGGGCATAGATGTTAAACACCAAGGGAGGTTCACCCGCTTCTACACAACCCAGTCCCCGAATGTGCTGTGCATGGGATTTGACATCCCAACGACATCCTTCCAACACTCACAGCTGCAGTCACGACCTCCAA
Organism: Pseudotsuga menziesii; assembly: GCA_001517045.1. Taxonomy (NCBI): domain Eukaryota; kingdom Viridiplantae; phylum Streptophyta; class Pinopsida; order Pinales; family Pinaceae; genus Pseudotsuga; species Pseudotsuga menziesii. The sequence goes on from LPNX011064505.1 coordinate 1,771,706, forward strand.
AGTCTCATTTCACAGTGGTGGTAGAACTGTTGGAGAAAATGCTCGATGTGGGGCCATGTAGGTCCGGAGCCTTCAACACCACCCCTAGGATCTCCACTTGGCTGCTTTGTCATGGGTGAGGAGAGGTTCAAATGCACACCCAGCTGCATGGCCTGCAATAAAACCCTCCTCGTAGGAGGAAGAAAACTATACAAGGATGATAAGACTCTTAAGTCGTTTATCATCACCAAGTGCATGACCACCTTTTTTCCGTCCTCCTCCTATAACTATGTTACCCGACGAAGGATGGGTTGAGAAAATGATCAGGCAACGGATTTGGGTCTTCTTGTAAGCCTTTGAGTGACCTAGTCTAGAAGAAGCAGGCTGGTCAAAGAGACAAAAATATATATCTGAAGCGGCCTGAGTGGACAAATGACTATCAGCATAAATCATGGACATCGCTTTCATGAAATGGAGAGGAAGAAAACTATGTGCTGTCAGCCTGCGTTATCACACGCTGCGTCTCCATAATTGTTTGTTTGTATTTGTAAAATGTGGTGATAGTTCCACTCTTTAGACTATTGAAATATGATTGTGACTTGTAACAATTTTCAATTCGGTAGTCTTGACACTAGAATAGTATAAATACACTCCCAATAGAGGGAGGAAGGAGTTGGTTGGATTGGGAAACATTCTTTGGCTGAGGCTCTCTGTTGTAAATAAGATTTGATTCTTGTTTTATGAATAAAATTGTAGAGGGAGAGTTGTTTCTCATGGTAGAGATTCACGTGTCGTTGTTTTTCCCCATATGTATTTTCCTTTACGTGAAATGTGCTTCCTGTTTTCATTCCAGTTTGTCGATTGCTTTCATGTCTACAACTTAGTGTATAACAGTTAGGAATTCATACTTGCTATGCTCTGGCTGTTGTTCCAAACATTTATTAAGTTTTCATATAAAGTTGCGTGGAATTCATCTCGTTGGTGCTCCATGCGATGGGTTGTTCTCCCTCGTCCTCTAACCATCCACTAAATATCTCCTGATTGTGAAATCGGTGGCTACCTTGCCTCTGTTTGCAACCCCACACCTTTATTTCCCTTGTGCAAATGTTTCCTATTCAGTTTTTTGACTCCATTTCCAATGGTCCCTTTCCCCGATAATCCCACCAGGCACCTCACATTAATACACTTTGTCCCATTCAGGATTCTGGCCCCTTGATTATCCTTGATTGAATATCTTACATGGAGTAGACTCCAAAGACAAACAAGATATCTCTCTTGATTGCATAGGTCCAAAGGCACAGTCTAAAGTGGTACTGTTGTTTCCCAGGAGTGAGCCCTTCCCCTCGACCTTGGGGCTCAATCCCGATGCCAACAAACTGGCGCCATTGCTAGGGACAAGATTGAATATCATCCCTGGGAAGAACGACAAATATTCAAAGGATAAATAATTTTTGTGGGAAAACAGATATTCTTACATGTGAAAAAGGTCGTATCATTTTCCCTGGTGACTCCACTGAAAGATTCTAAAAGGTGACTCCACTGCGAAGACCGGTGGTCAGAAAGACAGAGATGAGGAGAGATCTCAAATCTTCCCTGGATTGAACAAAATGTTTAGATCTTACTGTTGATGGTGAATAATGGTCAAACAACAAGAAGGTCATGTCTCTTTTCACCTGGCGACTCCATCTATGAAGGATCCATTCTTCGTAATGTTCTATGGCAGCTCCACTATCAAATGGGGTTGCAAAGTTTGAGGAGTTGATTCAGTTTCTCCACCATCAAGATGACTTCTGGGGCTACAAGGTATGCTCCTATGAATCTTGCTGCCATTCCTGGTTATCCCAATAAAATACCTTTGGTAAATTGGTGAACATATCTTCCAAGATTCAATGATGAAAAGGGTGATGCTGCTGCCATCCATTTATTTAGATTTTATAAGCATATACATATGCTGGGAGTGGGATGGCATGAAGATTCTTTAATGAAAATGTTCATGTTTAGTTTAGAAGGATATGCAAGGTCTTGATATGAGGGATTTCCAGCAGGGATTTTATCCTCCCTTAAAGAGTTTCATACAATATTTCATGAACATTTCAAAAGGCATTATCCTTCTTTGTTGTTACTTCAATATTATTGCACATATGATAGAGAGTTCATTGAAAATGTGAAAGATGAGTGTGGTGATGATCAGTATTTGGATGAAGAGGTTTTATATATCTTACATGAATATTCATCTCTAAAAGAAAGACAAACCAATTTCCATGATATTCAAGAAATTTCCCAGCAGTTAGTACTGTCTTCCTTGACTGAAGTTGGCATAGACTAAAGCTCAGATTCATCCAGTTATATCTCTCTTCCTAAAACTGATGATGATTTGCAGAATTCTTGTCATCCTCTGTGTGACCAAGAGAGAGGTTATGACTTTCAATCAAATCCTTCCTCATATTATTCAACTTCCGAATTTTTGTTACAAGAAGAGGCATCCCCTCCCCAATCAGAAAATTCCTTTTTGCAACTGCAATCTATTGAAAGTTACAATGCTTGTGTGATTGATTACACAGAAGATGATAATTCTGGAAAATCTCAATCTTGTAGTCCCTCCACATATTCATTTTCTGAAAATGCAAGTAAAGAGAAATCAGATTTTGAAATAGTGGTTGAAGAAATACCTCTTCATGTTGATCAAATTCAAATTTGATCTAAAGATTTACATGAATATATAGAGCTCTCTTTGCTTGAAGAAGATGATTAACCTAGTGATTTGAAAGGAGATGGGTAAACTGATTTGTTTTCTGAAGAATGCAATCATCCTGCCACAATTTCTGTTAGTGAAGAAAATTTAATTGCAATCCAATATCGAAAGTATGAAAACATAGTGGAAACTAGACATGTTGAAGATGACTGTTTGCCATTGTGTTTTCCTTCATTTGAGTTGTTAAAAAGGAGACTTAAAGTTTCCAATCAAAAATAGAAATTTCGTATTGTAGATGAATGTATAAATCTCCTTGGAATGGATGATGAGTGAGAAGGACAGTTATGCAATCAATCCCAGCCTTTATAAAAACCAGCAGTATGCAATGAAGAGTTGAATAACGAAGAAGAAGATGGGGGTTCTCAAATGGATGTTTCTTTTTGTTTTTCAAATTCAGAAATTTTTTGTCAAGAAGAAATCTATTTGCTCGATCCTATTGAAGAAATGAATGATGTTTCTACTAAAGCATATAAAGAATATGGAGTTTTAAAATCAGAAATTTTAGATGAAGTTGTGGATGTCTCGCCTGGAAATTGTCATGTGTTTTCCTTGCATGGTTCTTTTGAAGATTAGTTTGACAGCGTGCAAGGGAATTTACAGTTGGGGCAGCGTTCTTATGGTAAGCAAATGACAGAATTTTTTGAAGGCTTTCATGTTTTTTATGATCTAGTGGCAGAGTACATGGAGAATATTGGCAGTGGTAATGGCTGGTTATATCTCTAATGTGAAGATCAATTGCTTTATTATAACTTTGTGCCATTAAGTCTATCATCTCTGTGTTTTATCAAGCATGAAGAGAAAGTTGGTTTATGGGATCATTTGCTTGATTGGCTTCATCAGAATTCTGATTTCACTTAATCTGACTTGTGCACTAAATTAGTTATGGTAGGTAGGAACAAATAAGCTTGGCCATCATCGAGCATTTCCTTCATTGCTATTGTAGTTTGTTTTCATTTTCAATTGCAAGCACAGGTTTACAGTCACCAACATGGTTTGCAAGAGTGGCATAAATTTGTTGAAGCAGTAGCTCGAAGCAGAATGGAGATTTCAAAGAAAGGTTGAAGGCAGCCCAATGGTTTTGGCACTTGGTCTATGGGGGTTCTTTGCTACCTCACTGGGAGGATAGCATCCCTCATGGAGCTAGTTGTTAACACTCTATTTTTTAATAGTTGATTTAGGGGCCTGATAGGAGTTCGATGAGGGTCCCATTCCCTCAAACTTCATGTGAACGCCCTTCAGGTTATCAGAAGTGCAAGGTAAAGAAGAAAATGACAGGTGCACTGATGGCATTAGACAGGATCCATAATCAAAGGCTGAGATTGATCAGAGGATGGATCAATGGCTCCAAAAACATTTCGTGCGAGTGGACATGGTTGACCAAAGCCACCTTTCCAGATTGCGAAATGGGTTAAAGGTCGGAAACCTTTGAAAACTGAGATGAGATCCTAGTCAAATCTACGGTCTCAGTTAATTTTGCAAACCATACTTATGTGGGTAAAGCCACAATTTCAAATCGTGAAAGAGGAGTAGCGGTTGCAAAGATCAACGGTCGTGACAAGAAAGAAAAGAGATCTACGGCCATGGTTTATTTCGCAATGCAAACTAACGAGGTGGAATACCGAGATTTCTCATTGCGAAAAGTAATGGGGCCCACTCAAATCGGTGGTTGTATGAAAGGGTTGGTCACGATCAATGATTGAGAACATGTCACGATCCGAAACTTCCTGTGGTATCCAGAGGAGAAAATTTGGTGGCAGAAATAATGGGACGCAGACGGTGGATGTGAAAGATCCCTCAAATTGAATGGTTGAGAAAAATTCCAGGGTACAGGTTTGACATCCAGTGCGAAGATGACAGTGGAGGAGACATTCATGCATGTAATCTGCATCCTTGCAGATTGGCCAATTTCTTCGACACCATTTGGGATAGGCCTAAGGTGAAAGTCATGTCCAGAGACGCTAATTTCCCTACCTCACAGGTTTGGCACGTGGTTCACTTAGAAGGAAGCAGTAAGAAATATGGAGGTCTGATTCGTTGAGGTGACAGACTCAGCATTTACACGAGGCTGAGAGAGGTGATGAAGTAAAACAACCCGATGCCACCATCATCAGTAAGTGAAAGGATAAGAAAAGTCAAATCTGCAGCCCTTGAAACCAGCTTGGTGGCCACGCGGGAATTGCTTGGAATCGTATCCATATCAGATAATATAATTGAACATCAGAAGGAAAGATCCCCACCCTAGCATCACACATGCTACCATCACAACGACCGATATTCTAAGGGTATGGCCCTTTCTAGGCCGTTTTGGATCACCCTATATAACTCTGTCATCTGAAGATCTTTGAGGCATGGAAATGTGTAGACGATAAGAGGTAAAGGGTTGAATTCCAAAGAGTGTCAATTTTTCGCAAACAACCATTGCTGTGTGGTTTGAGAAGTTAGTTCGACAAGGGGTGCTCTTGGTAGGTGAACATAGATCTGCATTTATTTATGGTCTTGGTTATCCACACTAGAAAATCAACAACCATAGGGCCACAGATGTTAAACACCAAGGGATTTTCACCCACCCAGGATGTGTTTTGCATGGGATTTGACATCCCAGTGACATCCTTCTGACACTCCCAGCTGCAGTCATGACTTCTGAAGTCTCATTTCATAGTGGTGGAAGAACTATTGGAGCAAATGCTCGATCTGGGGCCATGTCGGTTCGGATCCTTCAACACCACCCCTAGGATCTCCACTTGGCTGCTTTGTCATGGGAAAGGAGAGGGTCAAACGCACACCCAGATACATGGCCTACAAGAAAACCCTCCTCATAGGAGGAAGAAAATGGTACAAGGATGATAAGCCTCTTAAGTCATTTATCATCACCAAGTGCATGACCACCTTTTTTTCCGGCCTCCTCCTATAACTGTGTTACCAGATGAAGGATGGGTTGGGAAAATGATCGGGCAACAGATTTAGGTCTTCTTGTAAGCCTTTGAGCAACCTATTCTAGAAGAAGCGGGCTAGTCAAAGAGACAAAAATATATATCCGAAGCGGCCTGAGTGGAAAACTGCCCATCAACATACATCATGGAGATCGCTTTCACGAAATGGAGAGGAAGAAAAATCTGTGCTATCAGCCTACGTTATCACGCACTGCATCTCCATAATTTTTTGTTTGTATTTGTAAAATGTGGCTATATTTCCACTCTTCAGACTATTGACATCTGATTGTGACTTGTAACAATTTTTAATTCAGTAGTCTCAACACTAGAAGAGTATAAATACACTCCCAATTGAGGGAGGAAGGAGTTGGTTGGATTGGGAAACATTCTCAGGCTGAGGCTCTCCATTGTAAATAATATTTTATTCTTGTGTTATGAATAAAGTTGTAGATGAAGAGCTGTTTCTCATGGCAGAGATTCATGTGTTATTGTTTTTACCAGTATGTATTTTCCTTTACATGAAATGCACTTCCTATTTTCATTCCAGTTTTTTGATTGCTTTCATGTCTGCAACTTAGTGGATAACAGTTAGGAATTCATACTTGCTATGCTTCAGCTTTTGTTCCAGACATTTATCATTTTTTCTTCTAAAGTCACGTGGAATTCATCTTGCTGATGCTCCACGCGATGGGTTGTTCTCCCTCATCCTATGACCATCCGCTAAATATCTCATGATTATGAAATCGACGACTACCTTGCCTCTATTTGCAACCCCACATTTTTGTTTCCCTCATGCAAATGTTCCCTATTTAGGTTTTCGACTCCATTTCCAATGGTCGCTTGCCCCCATAATCCCACCAGGAACCTCACATTAATACACTTTGTTCCATTCAGGATTCTGGCCCCCTGATTATCCTTGATTGAATATCTTACACGGAGTAGACTCCAAATACAAATGAGAGATCCCTCTCTTATTGCGTAGGGCCGAAGGCACAATCTAAAGTGGTTCTGTTGTTTCCTGGGAGCGGGCCCTTCCCCTCAACCTTGGGGCTCAATCTCGGTGCCAACACCTTGAAAATGTGAAGGCCACTATAAAATTTCGTGTTCCTATTAATGCCAATGAATTTAGGATATTTGTTGTGGTAGAACAATACATACATAAGTTTATCACTTCCTTTTCAACAATAATTGCACCACTCCACCCCATAACAACAAGTCGTCATAGTTTCCAGTGGGGAAATAATCAACAAAAATATTTCAAATATATAAAACAAAATATTAGTCAAGAACATATTCTTAAATTTCCTAACTTGTGGAAGCCTTTCAAAGTGGAGACAGATGCAAGTGGGTATGCTATGGGAGTAGTTTTGATGCAAGGAGGTAAGCTAGTATGTTATGATTCTAAAATGTTTCATGGGAGAGTTTTGAATTACCCTACTTATGATAAGTAACTCTATGCCATGATTCAATTTGTTAGAAGTGGAAGTATTATCTGATGGAAAAGGAAACAATTATCCACACAGATCACCAACTACTATAGTATTTGTAAGCCCATGGTAAGCTACAATAAACCAAACATTACAACTAGATGTGGTTTTTGCAACGGTTTCATCTAGTCATCAAATATAATAAGGGAAACATTAATAAGTTTCTAGACATGCTTTCAAGGCCACCCACATCTAATATTACAACTTTGGGAACTCGTATGTGCATGTAAATTTTTACCCATGATGCATGAAAAGAAGGATACATAGAATATGAGGACTTCAAGGAGATGTTTCAATATATCCAAGGTTAGTTTCATGTATAAAAAAGTGACATTAATGCTGACTATATTTTCTAGATTAGTTATTGTACAAGCTAGATAAGTTTTGCATTCCTAAAAGTGAAATATTGCATCTTATCATAGAGGCATACATATCCAAATTTTCAGGTCATTTTGGTGTTGAGAATACAATTTATAACTTATAAAGGTGTGTGTATTGAACCAAAATGAAAGAATAAATAACACAATATATTGGAGGATGCATGCTTTGTTGTACTTGCAAGCCTAGTAATAGAAAGAAAGGTCTATACCATCCCTTATCTCTACCCACTCGACCTTGGGAAAGCATTTCCATTGATTTTGTGGGTGGGTTACCAAACACAAGGAAGGGACATGAATATTTATTTGTGGTAGTTAAGAGATTCAACAAGATGTGCATTCTTATGCCTTGTAAAAAGGCCATCAAAGGACAAGAAGAAACATGCATGTTCTTTTAGTAGTTCTAGGTGCACTCTAGGATACTGTTGGCCAAAACCCACCAACAAAGCCTCATCAACAAGAGTTCTCATTCTTTTGATTCCCAACTAGCATGATCTCCCTGAGCACCGGCCCAAACAGGTTTTACCCTACCCAGCAACACCCATAGAGGAAATGAAGTCTCACCTGAGATGTTCGAGGGAGAGTTGTCGGAACCAAGTTTTCAGCAGTAAGGAGGAGGATCAGGGTATCAACGATTTATCAGCATAACTATCAGATATAGCAGAGCCATTCATCATATATCATAGCATTCATCACATATCTATTAGCATAACCACAAGTATAAATAGATCGCATCACTTACTTAGTCATCATAGCAGCATCATATAATTCATTCATAAAGAAGATCCACAAAACATCCATCATTGATATCGCAACACATAAGAATAGAAAAGAGATAAAAGACAACAATAATTCACAGCAACATCCTTCATACCATATTACTTCTGCGCAACAGATCCAAAACATACAGTACTTCTCCACATCCAGATAATGATCAACCCACAAAATAACACATTATTCAATTTGGATATCAATTAGCAGATATTAGTATCTATTTCATGTCTATATTCGGTATATCCCCTCATTTGCAATTCTAACTCTATATATAGTCTTGCGCCTTTGCATTCAAGGTCCACTTCTAACTAACTCATAACAACTTCTAACCAATTTAACCACTAAGCACCAATATTCTGAAGAAATGGTCACTGACTACAAACATGACATAAAAATATATAAAAAGTGGACTATTTTCTTCCTGTCACACTATCTTTTCCTTGCACGGTGCCTTGTGAGTATGCGCAGCATCCTAGATGCTGTGCAACTCACCTATATCCAACCCCTTGCCAACAAACCCCCAAAACAGTTTTGTGGCTCGTCCTCGAGCCACATCAGCTGGACATGGTGTCTTCAGTGATCCTAAAGAGTCACAGATGCACCAGTGTGCNCCCCCCAAAACAGTTTTGTGGCTCGTCCTCGAGCCACATCAGCTGGACATGGTGTCTTCAGTGATCCTAAAGAGTCACAGATGCACCAGTGTGCAACTATTTCCAGTTATGCCGACTCGTAACTGGCCATAACTTCTTACTTCAACGTCAACTACAGCGGACCTTAGCAAAATTCTAGACTTGTGTAACCTGCAATTCCATCGTGCACCAGATTCTGTGAATACTACATCATTCTTCATTTGATGTCACCCTTCAAGAAGTTTCTAGCGGCTAAATCTATAGCCCTGCACCTATCCACTTGGTCCTTCCTTGCATTCAAGCTCAGCCCACTTCTGTCCACTTGGTCCTTTCAGGCTCATCCTATGCTACCTGAAGTGGACCCGCTTCCCTATTCTTGCAGACTTAGTCAAATGGGGCAGGAACTCTGATCCCATTTGGATTCCTCATGGGTGTCTTAGTCAGCACCTCAGACCGAGTAGGAGAAATATAGCCAAGGATGACTTCACCAGAGACTTCCATCTGAGCCAAACTAACCCGTATACTCATGACTTGTTCATCAAGATTTGTTGAGACACCATTCTTACTCATAGGCTTCCCTGTATCAAGGGAAGCCTTCATTGCCCCTTCGACAGCCGCTATCTTGCACAGTGGAGCTTCCTTCACCAACTCGACCCAACTCTTCTGCAACTTTTCTCAGTACAACACTTCCCAATGGGGTTCATTTGGCTATCGATGCACAAATTATAACACCAACTGTGGCTTAGATTCCATCATGACTCACTCGGGTGCATCATTATGATTGAATCATTCATGTGTGTGTAAAATATGTCGTCGATTCTGACACCCTACCATTTGGATCTGCTATTATTAACTGTGATGTCAATCATGTCATCGTTTACCTCTTTGACAGTCATTATTGAGTATTGATGTGATGTCCAGTCACCATCATGGAGTCTCCCATACAATGCAAGCCACTCTTTCTATCTATGGTGACCTCCTACTGACACGCAACCTCTGCCTATCGCACAATCTTGTTCTGGGGGACCACCTTGTCATGGCCCTCTTCCCTTAGTGCAGTCTCATGCTAACACACAACCATTTCTTGTTGCACAACCTTGTTTCGGTGCAACTATTCTCCATGGCTAATTGGCTATTAACTGCTGAATCAACTCCACTCTATCCCAATATGGCCCCAATTCGTGGGCCCACCGTTCCTCTTGCTACCTATATTTATCTTCTCTCTACCTTTCCTATAACTTAACTGTGTCTATTTATTGTTGATCTGACCCAATCGCAGCCCTATGGCTGTCTCAGTCTCTGCGACTGACTCCTACACTTGCGTGGCCACTTCGTCCTAGCATGCCCTTATCCTATCGTTGTCTCTTTTTTTTTCTTTTTTTCTTTTTTTACCATTGCACAGTGCTTTAGGCAATGCACACATCTAGCCCTTTCCTATAAGGATTCAATTGACTGCCATTCACTAACTTCAGCAACACTGCTCCATCTAACAGCTGCAATTGAAATCCACCCCCATAATTAATGGAATGAACCAGATATGGGCCTAACCAATGCATCTGTAACTTACCTAGATGCTTCATGAACTTGCTGTCATATAAAGGCACCAAATCTCCTTGGGAAAATTGCTTATTTTTAATGTGGTGATCATGCCACGTCTTCTGTTAATCCTTTTCAACACGCTGGTGGAAGCTTGCGATGAAGCGGTCCTCTTCTAGTTGGACTAGCTGTGTTGCTCGCTCCTCAAGTGCTGCTTTATCGGCCATCCCAGTTGCTACTGCAATGCGAAGACTAGTAATAATGTATTTCATAAGCATGACTACTTCCTTCCCATAGACTAATTTAAACGATGTTTTCCCCATCAACCTCTTGCAAGTGGTGAGATATTCCCATAGGACTGGAAGAATCTTTAAATCCCAGTCATATCGATTAGCATTGCATACCTTTGTCAGTGCGGTTTCCAAAATTTTGTTGAAGGCTTCTACGGTTCCATTTTCCTGTGGATGATATGGGGTACTCTTCTTATGTTACACCTACAATTCCTCGGTCGGTGATTTTACGGTACGGTTTATAAAGTGACTACCTTGGTCGCTCATCAATATCCTAGGGAATCCAAACCATGTCACAATGTTTTCAAATATGAAATTTGCTGCTGTCATAGTGGTGTAATCCACAACTGGTGTGGCTTCCTCCCACCTTGTCAAATAGTCAGTTGCAGTGATAATGTGTTGCACACCCGTTCTCTTCAACAATGGGTTTATGGGACCCACAAAGGCGACATCCATTTTATCAAAAGGTTGCAAAGTTACCTGTGGTACAAGCAGAATTTCGTCCCATTGTGATGGCTTCCCGACATGTTGAAAGACGTCGCAGTTCCATGCATAATCTGTAGCATCATTATGCAAAGTAGGCCACCATATACTGGCACACAGTATCTTTTAGGAAGTTTCCCATCCTCCATAATTTCCACCCGCAACTCCTTCATGTGCCTCTGCCAGAATTTTCCCTTGTTCATGAGGTAGGACACACCATCGTAGGATCTCATCAGGTCCAAGTTTGTATAAATTCCTAGCAATTAACTAAAAATATGAATCCTTTACTATCAATTGCTTCTTTTGACTAGTCAACAATTCCTCCAGTGCAACTCTGGTCACTAAGAACTGAATGATCAAAGCATACTAGTCATCTGCGATATCAACTTGAAATAGCTATGCATCAGGCAATCCATCATCAATATTGGTGGGATCTTCACCTGTTTCGATGTGGAATAGGTGATTAGGACAAGCATTCAAGCATCCCATCTTCACAATTATTTAGAAATCAAAATCCTGAAAGAGAAGTAGCCAGCGACATATCTTCCCCCCCAACACAAGCTTATTGACCAGATATTTCAAAGCCAAATGGTCAGTGAACATTTTGAAGTGACCTCCCAAGAGATAATGCCTAAAATTCTGTAGCGCATATACCATCGAGAACCCCTCTCTTTCTTTGGCCATGTAATTCTTCTTATCAAAGGATAACTTCCTACTAATAAAGGTAATCGTATGATCCAGATCTCCTTCTCTTGGTTGTGCAAGTACAAATCCCAGCACAATGGACGAGGCATTGACGTGGACATGGAACTCCTTGTTCCAATCGTGGAACACAAGTATGGGTGTTGAAGCCATCTTGGGCTTCAATGCATCGAAGCTACTTTGACACTCCTGGATCCATATGAATGCAACATCCTTCTTTAACAATTTTTCCATGGGGGCAGTAATCACAGCATAACCATGGATAAACTTGTGATAGTACCTAGTGTGTCCCAATGTCGCATGAAGCATCTTCATATTTGTAGGTGGAGACAGGCTCGGAATGAGTGCAATCTTCATTGGATCAACCAAAATCCCCTTCTTACAAACGATATGACCCAACAGTATCCCAAATGGTGCACAGAAGATGCAATTCTTTGAATTCAATGTGATCTGATTCTGTTGACACCTTTCCAACATCAAGCGCAGGTTTTCCAAGTGATCCTTGATCAATTTGTAGATTGTCCAGTCATCCATATATACTTGCAGAAACTTATGAATAAAATATTTAAATGTAGCAATGACAACCCGAGAGAATACCACAGGTGCATTCTTTAACCCAAAGGGCATCACTATGTATTGAAAGCAACCCCATTCAATGACAAATGTGGTTTTATGGCAATCCTCCTTTGCAATTCGGATCTGGTGATACCTAGAAAATCCATCTGTGAAAGAATACATTTCTTGACCACCTACTCCCTCAAGAACCTCATCCATGAACAATGTTGGAAAGGGATCATCCATGCAAGCATCATTCAGCTTCCTTATATCAACACAGATTCGTATTTCCCCAGTTTTCTTGTCTTGGACTACCATAGGGCTTATGCATTCTAATTCTTCAACGGGATCAATAATCCCTATATCTAGAATCTGGTCAAGTTCATCCTTGACCCATTCTTTATATCATGGATTCAAGCGATACGGCCTCTGTCACACTAGTTTTGCATCTGGTTTTAATGTGATTTTCATTTCCCCTAGGTCACCCAATATCCCCATCATTTTTGAGAACTTTTTCGGGAATAGATATTGAAACTCATGCAAGATATTTGTGATCTTGGCCATGGTCTCCTCATCCCAGTAGTCCCCAATATTTGCAAATTTTGGATTCTCCTCCATCCCAATGTTAACTTTCTTAATCTTCAGCAGTTGAGTCATGGGATTCATATGGTGCTATGACATCCCGACTTCCTTCAGTTTCTGGAATATTAATATTGTGCAATTCATCATCATCCTCCATCTCACCAGAGATGTTTTAACATTCCATTGTCGATTGGATGTGGCAGTGTGCATGTGGGTCCATAGGATATGCAACTTGGACAACTTTCAATACTACATCTCGAATGATCCAGAGTGCATTATTAACCTTTGCATTGGCATCTACAAATCCAAAGCTATGTGTAAAGCAAACATTCATCTCCTCCCAAGTAGTTATTTCTCTATGTAGTTCGGCTGAGACGTACCAAGACCTTGTAATTTCATCCAATGTGTGAATAAAAGCATGGACCCACTCATCCCTGGGTCATGATTCCCACAGCACCTGGAATTATCTTAGATGAATACAAGGGTTAATATGTCCATCATATCTCCCAGTGTGATAGACCTCCATATCTTTGAAGTGCATAGTCATCAACTATCGACACTGTGCCCATTCATGAATGGTCTCCTTATGAACTTCCCACCAGTGTGTTGGAGTGGCCTTCAATGCTTCCCCTAATGCCAACAAGCGTTAAGGCTCATATACCTTTGCTTCGAACTGATCAAGGAACCCATATAGTTCTGGTAGTCCTTCATAGATTGGAAACTCAACAATCTCAGTCGTGACATGGCGTAGGGACTGAGTGATCATCCCACATTTTCTGAGTGATACTTCATGCACGCAATTTTGCCAATTTTACAACGCGTCATCAAAATCAGAGGATGCAGAGCTAGTGCTGCACCAACCGAGTCATCTGTCGGTAGTAGGATAGATGTAATCCTGATAGATATTGTAAGCATGATCCCATACTCAAACAAATTCATCTCTGATAGTTTCAATATATCTCCTTCCTTCAGTAGGATCCATAGGTGCGATGACTCGGATATCTTGGTTCTCAAATATCATCAACCGCTTCTTAAAATTTAAAATGTCCATGCTATCATTGGCCCATCTAATCCCTAGTAGTGCTGGATAGGAGAGTCCTCCATCAACAACTTCAATTACATCAAAATCAGCACGAGTCCTCATACCTTCGACATCTACAATTAGATTCAACACATGACCGATTGGTTGGACTTTGGCTTGATTAGCCAATCTCAGCTGCACCAGGGACCAACCAAGTTTCATCTCCCCCATATTCTTCCACATCTATTTCGTCAAGATATTCACATATGAACCAAGATCTAGAATAAATGAATCAACTTCGTAGTCCCCAATCTGGATGGTCATCCACATTTCCTTGACCATCTTTTTCTTCTGTAAAGAATTCACCACAAAGTCCTACAACTATTTATCTAGATGGTGCAACAACTTATAGATCTCAACCAAAGCATAGAGATCTCCTTCCAGGGATAAACAAATATTGAAGAACTATTGTAAGGTACCATACTGCCACGATGGTCCAGCTTCTAATGATGAATCAAAAGCAGAAGGCATGCCAAAAATAGGTGTCTTACAAGGATTTCTTCCAAGCGCCTCGCAAGCTCGAAAAAGGTATCTCTCTCGATGGTGATATCAAATTGTGCTTTATTCTTGCTATCCAGTCACATTTTTGGTCATGTTCCATCTTCTCCAGTCATTGTGCCTCCTCGAATTACAATCCCAACATCAACATCCTCTATTCGCGGTTCTGCTAGAATGATCGCAATTGTCGATCCTTGATTTTAGTTCTACGGCGGAGGCTGATTCAGAGGTGGATTCTGGTTCACCAGTGGATTCATAAGTTGACTGATATTCCAATTTTGTACTAAAATTTGGGGCTAATATTAATTCTATAGTTGCTGTTGGTTCTGTATTTGATTCTGGGGCTGGAACTAGTTCTGATTCTGTAATAAAGGAACATTGTCGATCTATCATCTCGCAATTAACTGAGGGAAATTTTCAATAGTATGATCATTCACCATGCAGTATACACATTGACAATGGGGAAAATCCCTCTGATAGTTCCCTAATGTCCCATAGTTGTAAAACTGAATTGATCCACGACCTCGTCCTCCTCCACCACCAAAACCTCCCCGTCCCCTGAATCTTCCACGGAATCCTCCTTGTTGTTGATATTGTGGTTGAGATACTTGTTGCAGATACTAGGTTTGGGACATTTCCTATTGTGAGGGATTTGGCTGCCGCTGAACATAATGTGCTGCTTGGACATACTATGGCTGTAGCGAATCCATCAGGGTCTGGGTGTACTGTGGTCATGATTCAAAATGCGGTCGTGTCTATGGTTGCGACAAAATAAGCTGCATATGTGGTGGTGGCGTATACTGGACTTGAGTTGGCAGCTGTATCACCTATGGCTACGGCTACTGAACCACATGAGGATATTCACGTTTCATGAAATACGAATCATATGTCTACTCTTGAAGCATATCATAAGCTCGACAATCCTTCTTCTCGTGGCAAACCAAGTGACAAAAGGTGCAATATAAGTTCGCTGGCTTCGTAACCATTTTCTGCATGTAGGTACAATATTCATGTCGATGCCCATATACTTGACATATGCGACACTACGACACACCACTGCAAATCAATGGGTTTGATGCCCTTGAGAGTAGATAATTCTGGAAAGAAGGACAGGTATTTTTTGTGTGTCCATCCACATGACACTGAGTACACCACAAATTGTCATGTTCATCTTTTGCCTTCTTGATATCCTACAATTGAAGTGTCAGGTTCACCAGATGCACTTGGATTTGGTTCATGCCAACAACATTTTCTCCAACAGGTGAAGCCTCCAGGTCATTGAAATTTCTAAATCCTTGCTCTATGTTGTGATATTTTGCTGCATTAATGGATCTCGGATATGAGGGACCAGTGCCACGATGAACCATTCTTTATGTTGGATGCCACTCATATCAAAGCTGACTCATGCCATCAGCATCTTAAACCTGTAATCAAAATCCCAAACCATCTCATTAGGGAATTGTTTGATTTCCTTCAGCTCCATAATGTACTATGCTTCAGATTTTGGTTTCTTGAATTCTTCAAGTAGTCCCTTCTGAATCTCATCCAAAGTCTTTGCCATGGTCCCTTGTGGGACCTGTATAAATCTCATATACCAGTGGAGCACACAACCCTAAATGGTGGTTGCTAACTAGCCCTTATTTACATTGTCGTCAGTATTTTTTCTGGCAGTCTAGACTGCCTCACATAAGAACCAATATTGTTCTAGGTCATCAGTGTTGTTTCCATGGAACATAGGTAGCTTCATATCATCTCCCTCCATCCTAGACCTTCTTCGTACAGACGTTGCTTTACTACTGGATGCTTCTTGGCATGTCAGACACGTTGATGTGGATTGCGTATATTTTCCTGATGGTGGAGTAGTGTGCGGAGATGTGGACATGTTGATATCGGGGTTTTACCTTGCTTCTACCCTGGGCGTATCCTGGGTCTGCTCGTCCTCTTGGTTGTTGTAGGGATGCTTCGTCCTGTGTGCTTGTCCTTTGCAGTCTTGCATTTTGATCATAGTAGGACCTTCCCCTGTCCTCTGCCTCTTCTCTACTCAGAACCTTGCTCCTCCCCTTGTACAACCACTCTCTTCCTCGGCTTCCCTCATAGTCTCATCGAAACTCACACCCATCTACCCCTTATTTGTCCATTCATCACCCCCCTTCTATCATGGTGTTCACATCCTCTGCACACCTGAGTTTTCCTACCCAAGGTGCATATTTAGTATGCCCTTTTCACAAACAAGCATCTTGATTGATAATTGCAGAGACATTAAGAACCTACCTCATGGTCCGTTGAAAAATTCTCATTCTGCTTCGTTGTAGGACTTGTTGGTATCAACTACAAACTCAGTGATATATCCTTCCAAAATACTCTCCAACCAAACTTTGATAGCCCATGATGCCTTGTTGTCTGTCTCTTGTAGTTCATAAATTAGCTCGAGAGTCCAGGACGTCAGCTCTCCTCCCTAGAAGTTACGCTTCTTGTAGGTGAATCCTGCTAGCCACTCATAGAGTATGATGGGAAACTCACAAAAAAAACCATTTGTGAGGACTATTGTGAATGTACCTTTCCAACCATGCATTATTCATCAACTATGGTTTATGGTTCTTGGCTTTAGCAAAATCTCACATTCTTAGGTTGAACTAGTATTGGATCTTCGGTTTCGTCGGATGCCACAACATATCCTCCTCTTCAAACACAACGAGGTCTCGGCAACAAAACCATTTGTTGGACAAAACCCACCAACAAATCCTCATCGACAGGGGTTCTCATTCTGTCGATGCCCAACCAGCGCGATCTCCCTGAGCACTGACCTAGAAAGTTTTTACCTTTCTCGGCAACACTCGCAGAGCGGATCAAGTCTCACCCGAGATGTTCGAGGGAGAGCTGTCAGAACCAAGTTTTCGGTAGTAAGGAGGAGGATCTAGGCATCAATAATTTATCGGCATAACTATCAGATCTAGCAGAGCCATTCATCAGATATTGCAACATTCATCATAGATCTATTAGCATAACCATTGGTCTAAATAGATTGCATCACTTACTTATTCATCATAGTAACATCATATCATTCATTCATAAAGAAGATCCATAAAAAATCCATCATTGATATCGCAGCACATAGGAACAGAAAAGAGACAAAAGACAATAGCAATTCATAGCAAAATTCATCATATCATATTACTTATGTTCAACAGATCCAAAACATACAGTACTTCTCCACATCCAGATAATTATCAACCCAGAAAATAACACAAGATTCAATCTGGATATCAGTATCTGTCTCATGTCTATCTTCGGTATATCCCCTCATTTGCAATTCTAACTCTATATATAGGCTTGTGCCTTTACATTCAAGGTCCACTTCTAACTAACTCCTAACAACTTCTAACTAATTTAACCACTAAGGACCGATATTCCAAAGAAATGGTTAGTGAGTACAAACATGACATAATATTATATAAAAAGTGGACCCTTTTCCTCCTATCACGCTATCTTTCCCTTGCACAGTGCCTCGTGAGTATGTGTAGCATCCTAGATGTTGTGCAACTCACCTATATACAACCCCTTTCCAACAGATACCAATTAGGAGCATCATTTTAGATAGTGGTACTAGATTTCTTACTGCCTTTTGTATTACAATTTGGGAGAAGATGGACACTAAGTTGAAGAGATCCACAACATTCCATCCATAGATAGGCGAACAAAAAAAGTAGTCAACAAGTCTTTGGTGCAAATTTTTGAGGGGTTACAATCAAAAGCATCTAGACACTTGGGATGAAAATATGATCTATATTCAACACCCTTATAATAGAGAAATCCACATTTCCATTGGAAGGTCCCCTAAATGTTTTATATGGATAGCAAGGGGAAGTGAGGGAAGACACCACATATGAAGCATTAAAAGCTAAGAAATCCATTGTTAAGATCAGGTAAATCTATTTGTAGCTACATGAGACATTTAATAAGTCATACGAAAATAACAAGGCCAGGTATGACCAACACATGGTTGAGAAATAATTCAAAGTGGGAGATAGATTTTGGTCATAGCTAAACACGAAAAGGCTATAGGGTCTTGGTAAGAAGATCAAATAATTGTGGTATGTCCCTTGTGAGGTATTAGGTAATATGGGATACAATGCTTACAAAATTTCTCTACCCCCATACATTTGGTCAGTAGTGAATGTGGAAAATTTGAAACTCCATGAGCCTTCCATGTTGGATAAGGATTAGGAGTAGGTCCTATCTACCATAGAGGACCTAGAACCTGATGCTAAAGTTGAGTTGGAAGAAGACACCATTTTGCAAAAGAAGTATAGAACTACTAAACAGAGGCACATAACCTTTGGTAGATTGGGTTGAAATGACAACTTCCAGGTAAAGATAAATTGTACTCCAAGGAGAGGGTAGAGGGAAAAAATTCTTACCTCATTTAGAAAGATATTTTAGGGACCCAACGCCTCCCAAAATGGGGAGGTATGATCCAAAATATATCAATATATAATTTTTCATATTTTTTGGTGCTTTTGGGGGGGAATTCTTACTTTGCATATTTCGGGTCCAAAACATTATGAGGCTCATTTGAGGGATTATATGATGTTTTTTGGGGTCAAACATTTGTACAAACAAATCTTATCCCCTCTACAATGTTCTACAGTTGGATACATTTCCAATGGTGTAAGAAGTGCCTCAATCAAAGTCTATATAAGTTATGCTTCTCACAAGTTTACCTATCTAGTTGACCACCATAGTATCAAGTGTATTCCATGTCAGTTATCATTACCCACACATGTGAAGCTAGTCATGTGTGGAATTTCAAGAACATTCTATAGGTTTCAAAACCCTATCCCTAATTGAGAATTGAGGCATGTTCAAACCCTAAAATTAACCCTATATGACTATCAAGCTATGTACAATACCAAGTCGTTAAGAGGAGAAGGGGTTCCATTCGCATTGATGTTATTGTATTGTTTTGTAGCTGAGAAACAATAAGAGAGTGGATATTGTAACATAATAGAGGAAGTAGTATACCCTGTAGTAGCCATATGGGCCTTATTTTGAAAGGTATCTCCATAGTCAGTACCACTTCCCTTTTATTTGCATTACATATTGTAGAAGAAAAGAGAAAGGGATAGCCTTCACTTTTGGATAGGGTTTTTACCATATTGGGTTTTCCCATGTTATATATTGGGTTTTCCCATGTTATATATTGGGTTTTTCCATGTTATATATTGTGTTATTCATGTGGATGTGTTGTTCGCTCTACTTATTTTTTATTCAGCTCCAATTCCATTATCATTCTATGGAATTAAGCTAACACAATGAATTAAGTTGTAATATTCGTTATCGGAAACTGTTCCAGTGGAATATCAATAGTAGTTTAGGGATCGCCAGGCTTGTTCTATAGGGATAAACAATGCAAGATTGACAATGACACAAATGATCAATGTAGAGAAATTTACCAGATGTTTAAAGAAGAGAAATATCCAAAGTTGCATCTTGGACCTAATTAAGTGAATACTAGTACAAAGTATATCAAATGATTCAAAAATCAATTATTTATAAGGTAGAAACCATACCAACAATTCTACCATGTGTTGAGGTTATATCATGGATGATTATCCAAGCTAACATAGAAAATAATTTGATCAAGACTGTAACAGGGAAGGCAATTTCTTCATTTTAACCTTCATGCTTAAATGTATGTTATAATTTCCCAAAGCCTTAGGTAGTGTTATGATCCTCCCTAAGTAAATTACATGTATATTTGATTGAGGAGTGGATCCTTGTTGACAGGCACGATGTGTAGGTAGCTGAAAAATTCTTAAGGAAGACAACACAAGGAGATAACCCAACCAAAGGCTGCGAATAGTTCTCACACGGAGAAGCTCTATCCTCGAGCTATTTGAAATGGCTAAATCCTATGGATACGAGGCCTCCACTGGAACAAGGTTTTTATTATATCTAGAAGAGGTGTTGTGAGGATAAATTGGGAACATAAGAATTAAAAGAACTGACCTCTAACTAACTACTTAAAGACCTTTAAACAAGATAAGTAATGTTTTGAAATAATATTGTTGTGAAATATAACAGATGAGACGAACAATTACTTAACATGCAAACATGCAGATCAAGATTAATCCTTACAACTATCTTAAGACTAACTCATCAAATAAAATTGGCAAGTGTTCTGGCCGAAGTATTAGAGATACACAACAAACCCAAGAGACAATATTAATTGACAAATCAATATTCATAGGTTGATAACCGATCACTAGTGGCATAAAAGATAATGTACACCAAACAAACACATTCACTTGATACACAATACATATGTCAATTCCAATATGGAAACATCAACACATGAACCAACATATCTATAAAAGAGATCTGATAATCAGTGAGCCAAACAGATTAGGAGATGAGCTGAAATTCATTAAAAACATTCGATCAATAACCATGGAACATAATATGATATAACTACAATTTTATTAATCTGCAAAAAATTACGAAGGAGAAAAACCACAAACTTCCCTGTTATGTTTTAGGTAGTCTTGTCTCCTATGTATTCCTTCCACCTTTTCTCTAAAA
Organism: Pseudotsuga menziesii; assembly: GCA_001517045.1. Taxonomy (NCBI): domain Eukaryota; kingdom Viridiplantae; phylum Streptophyta; class Pinopsida; order Pinales; family Pinaceae; genus Pseudotsuga; species Pseudotsuga menziesii. The sequence continues at coordinate 1,792,943 of LPNX011064505.1, forward strand.
AGTCCCCACTCTAATTGGAAAAATCCATTCTTAAATAAGATTATAGATTTTACAAGAAAATAAAAATTCCCAAAACATGGGATTACAAAATCAAATAGTTTTAGGAATGGCCAAGGGAGGAACGCCACTTGGCATATAGGTCCATAAGTTCATCGATTTCCTAAAAAATGGGTATGCCTCAAGTCGATTTTCATTTTACAAATTTGGGAGGAAATCTACCTCTTTTTAATTTTCGTCCACTCTTTCATAAACAACTGTATCCGAGCTATCGAAGCATGAGGAGCCTCGATCAATCTATCGATATCCTATATTGTGAGCCAATTTATTTGTTGGATCAGTTCCTTGGCATCATCAAACTATTTTTCCACCTGTTCTAGCTAAATCTTAGGTGTAGGTTCCTAACTAATAGGATCCAAGACACACAATTCCAAATAGGCTAGAAAATTCTTAGCATATGACCACCTTTGCTCGCAAGACATCTATCCTTCATTGATTAGAGTCTCCACTAAGCAACAAATACCTTTCCATGTCTCAATGTTAACTTCAGTCGTTTTGTCCTATAGCGTGTCCAATATCGGTAAGTCATGAGGTTTTTCTTTGATGTGCTTCTGCCAACCTGTCACTTGTTCAAAAGCCATAGATGTTGATCTCATTTGATCATGGTGGGCTTCAATGGTTTCAGAATACTTAGTAAACTTGTCATATAACCCTTGCATCTCATCAAAACAAGTGTATAGATATACCATGGCATGTCGATGATGCACATTATAGAGTACATGTTTGAACTCTTCTGGTGTCAGACCTATAAAGGAGGAGGCTTCTGAGGCTAGTTGGGCATCCTTCAGCTGCTAATTGATGAGGATAATTTGTTATGATTGCTGCTGATTTAGAAAATGTGCGTCCTAAGCCATTGCATAAGTTGTTCAGCTTTATTTTTCCACTGGTGAAATCTTTCTTCATGTTTTTGCTTTAGCTGGTGAACTTCGTGTTCATGCCTCTGCTCCGTTGCTGCCAAGTCCAGTTTGGATTTCTGTAGTTCCTTTTATTTATCCCTAATATCTAAACTTAGTTATGAAACTAAGTCAAAGTTTGCACCTGAAAAACTCTCATGGAATTTGTTGTATCCAATGCCCCTTGCTGAATGTGAGTGGTATCTGACCTACAAACAACCTGATTATGGGTAGGCACCTGTTTAGCTGAACTTTCTCTGGCTCTTTTGGTTCCCTCTTTATCACAACTTTGTCCTTTTTGCTCCAATAGTATCTCCCCATCGATACCACTGCATCCTCTCCAAAATATGCCATCACTTCTTATGATGAAGTGGTTTGGTGTTGGATGGTGACCAGAGGATCAGTTTGGGTCTGAGTTAAGGTGATTTCTATGCTGAGGGGAGGGATATTCATGGGAGAAGAAACAGAGGTAAAAGTAAGGGATGTGAAAGAATAAGATGTAGGCAAAAATTCTTTGTGAGGAAGAGTCATATAGGTAGAAGGAATGTTCACCTAAGGAAGTTGGGAAATTGGAGATGTTGAGATAGGGTGAGGTGTTGAAAGGGGAAGAGGAGAAGTATGAATGGGTGAGTCAAATGAAATTGTGGGAATGCTAGAAGTAGCTTCCATCATCGGTGAGATATTTATCTTAGAGAAGGATTGTTGGTAAAATGATAAATCTAACATAGTATGAAAATCTTGGATATTGGGAATGGGCGACAGAAGGGTTGTCAAGACAGCTTCTAGGTAAGTAGCAGGATATTCGTCCACTTCCATATCACTATGCACATCATGAATTTCAATCTAAGCTGAAGATAAAGGAATTACCTGTTGTATGGAAGGGTCTTGCACAAGTGCTTGTTCTTGTTTAACAATAGGGAGCAAAGGCATCAATTTTTCTTTTGGGGGCGCTTCCTGCAGTTGATTCTATTCAGAGCTCACTTGAATAATTTGTTTCTTAGGTTGTATTTCAGCCATCTCTGTATGGGTTTGTAGTTAGGAACTAATTGTTTTAATATTCCTCTTGCATTCTGCCCCATTCTGCAATGTATATTCCATTGAAACAAGATAATGGTTGGATGGGCCATCAAGGATACATTTACCTTTTTCCTTGGGTTGAGAAGCAAGGGAAGCAACACAACTTGTTTCATGTTCTCTTGCTTCCTTTTTTGTCTTCTCCTGCTAAAGATTTTGTTTTATCTTGAGCTTATCTTCCCTTTCATGGAGAATTCTTATCTTGATATCCTTCTGGTACTTATACATATAAGACTAGGTATTCGGATCAGTGATCTTATTCATTGTCTCCTAAAAATATGTTGTTGCTCGAAACATGGAATCATCAGGATCGTTTGCATGAGCATAATGAAATATAACGTGCTCATGTGTAAAGAAGTTTTCCAAATAAGACATTGGTTCATGCATTCTCTAAGATGCCTCTCCCAAGTTCATAGTAGAAATTTATTTACCCAACAGGGCTGCATGGGTGGGGTTATGTAGCACAAGAGAGCTGAGAGACACAGGAAATTTGGGCCAATCCCTTTTCTTATGCTTATTCAACTTGGGAAAAACCCCATCAATGACAGGCTAATAGGTAAATTCTTGTAGCACCATGCAGTCGAGAACTATCGTGGGAAGCAGGTGGACTATATTGCTACCCCAAATTCTTATATAAGAGAAATATTCTCCTATGTACTAGTTTCCATAAAGTGAAATGAGTTCCCTAGCACCTTAAGAGAATGTAGGATCAGCAGCCTTGAAATTTTTAAAATACATTGACCCGAGAAATAGGTCACATAGCTCATAAACCCAAGGGATGAATTTATCTTCCCACATATCAGAAAAATATATATGTACATGCGGATATTTCTCATTCCAATATGAATTTAAATCCAGCAAAGAAGAGTACACGCAGAATGTGTCCATCATGAACCCTAACATATATAAGGTCAATTTTCGGTTGGCCTCGGTTTTTTTATATTTCTCAATTTCTTCTTTCAAATTGTAGGACAAAATTTGCACCCAATTAAAAGAATCACCAGTAAGCAAAATATGGTGCGCCGTAGGAACCCATTGTGGTCTGAACAAGGAACAGTTTGGTAACCCATATAACTAACAAAACATAGCTACCAATAAGGATAAAGGTTCTCTGAACCAGGAATTTGGATATACCAGAAGTGAAGCATGAATTACTAATGTTGGGTCTTCGATCCAGGATTTGAATACCTCTTCGTAATTGAACCTAGAGAGAGTTTCATCAAAAAAAATTGACGAGAGAAGTTGTTTGGTAGGTCCCAAAGCATAAGCCCTGGTGAACACATTGGGATGGAATGAAGCAACAAGGGTGTTATCCACATCATGAAATGAACACCCCTTAGGGTTGACATGGTCCAATGCCCACTTGTCAAAGTCTGTATAGGGAATGGAAGGAGGTTTGGAAGTGATGCAGTGGAGCTGAGAACTATGAATCTTGAGATAAGTGCGTTGGTCATGGGTAACAATGGAAAAGTCGCCATTATCAAAGAAGGAGTAAATTATAGACCAATCCAGATATAAGGTATCATATATGATCCCACTAGTGTCAGTAAAAACATCGACATTGGGGTATTTGTTCTTCTGCGCTTGAAGAGATACTTTTGACCTGGTGTTCCTGGACATGGTGGATGCCTTCTCTGATTGGATCTTGGCAACCATGTCTGATAATGACGTGAGTTCAATTTTAATAGAAAAAATGATCAGGTGGTGAAAAATTACCGATGAAAATGCTCAGAAGACTGAAATTCCATGTGCTGGGACAAAGATAAAATGCACAATAGAAAACCTAAGCATGGTGAAAAAGCACGGGAAAAATGGTAAAAAATACTCGTAACTTTGAACTTTAAAATCCCAAAACCAAACGGCCAAAAGAACCTGGGCCGTAGATTTCGTATGCATGGACAGTTGAGATTGACACACTAAAATATATTACAGGATCTGATAAGGTCCAATTTTCATGGTTTCCAATTTTCAATTTCTGAAAATCAGGAATTAGAAATCCAGAAATGAAAACTCAGCCAAGAAAGGATGTCGGTTTTCCAATTTCCGATTATGGGAAAGGAAAAGTCAAAAGTCGGAAAAGGTAGACAAAATAATTAATTCAAAATGATTTTTTCGATATACAGGATCTAAAATATCAGAAATTGAGAACCAAACAAAAAACTTTATCCCAAACTAGATTTTCCGGTTTTCGACACCCGAAAATCGGGAATCGGAAATCGAAACTTGGAAAAGTGATTGTTCTTATTTGAAAAGATAAGGTTTCTAAGATCTAAAATATTAGAAATCGAAAATCGAAAAACAGACTTCATCTTACCTCCAAAAAAGGGATTTTCGCTTTCCGATTTCAGAATGCAGGGATCGAAAACTTTTAAAAATGGTTTAAAAATACATTAAAAGGCCCCGAAATCCAAAAAATCCCAAAAAAATGTTTGCTGAAGAAATTTATTCAATCCAAACAAAGAAACAAATAACTTACAACTTGATAGCCTCCTTGAGTGAGGTATGGCTAGAAAAACTAGTCAATGGGGGCCCTTATTTTGATGATTCAAAATGGGGATCTGTTGCAGGAAGCAAAAAATGGCGACTTGTTGGGGAGAAAAAGTTATCTCTGGTTACCTCTACATGAAATTTCAAAGAAAACATGTCAGTATAAAGATGTCGAGTTCAGCAGTAAACTCATATGAAAAATAACCATATCTAGTAGAGAAAAATACTTAATTGATATCACACACATCCATGGTTATTGATAATAATATTCAACAAATTGGAAAGCCATAAAGAATGCTAAAACATTCCTACAAACCGATATCAGTGATAAGCAGTTAAAAATATTCTTCTGTGAAAGAAACCCTAGGTTTATATCATGACCTTCAAACCAATATCACATGGGTAATAGATTTTTTTTATATTCCAAGTATTTACAATGGCTTCCTTTTCTTGTTCTTTTTTTTTGATATAATACCAACCCAATTATGTCAAGAACACTGTCCTGTTAGGGAAAAACTCCATACATAGATTTTACTTGGAAACTGACCAAGCTATCTCCATCAAGAGACTCCTTGTCTTTTGGTTTTTTACACCAAAAGCAATTACCATGGCCTGGTAACCACCTATCAGTGATTTTAGTCCAAGCATCATCCATGAACATGGTTAGGTCGGCTTGTAATAAGACCTCTTGTCATTGAGAACAAAGGGATGAATATTTTGTAATCAAGAAGAATTATTTGGGATGAAAACTGCAAGCCATTACCATGGCTTGGGAACCAGCTGATGGTAATGTCATTCACCAATTATGAATATGATAGGTTGTTTTGTAATAAGACCCCCTATCTTGTAGCTTACAATCATTGAGGTATTTGCTTATTTTGGTCCTAGGTGGCAAGGGTGAGATCAAAAAAAACCTGAAGGCTAGAGAAACTATTACATATGTACTACTATAATCACCATAATATCAGGCAGGAATGCAAAAGTGTCCTCAACAACTTCTCCATTATTATGAGGACAATTAAGATAATGATCATCAGAAATGTGGATTTTAGTACAAACAATTCCAACAATAGATATTGGATTTCTTTCCCATAAGGATATTAATCCAAACCAAACCCAATTAAAAAAATTCCTGACATATTAAGATCAATATTCTTAGTAAAAGGTTTTTTTTTGGATAAACTACTTTACCAACAGGCATTAGTTGTAGTAGGTAGATCAAGTCTTGTAAAATGAAGAAGAATAAAACAATTCAAAACCAATCAAACTAATCACACCAATCAAAACCACACATTATGTACAGGTAAGTAAAACGTACCTCAAGAGAAATATTTCTTGAGGAGCTGGACATTCATCAGAAAGGTGTTAGTAACACCTTCCAACATTTGCAAGCAAACAGTACCAAGACCGAGCTTTTTTGTAATAATGAACGATCCTAACCACAGATGTTGAAACTTTGTGTAGTCTCATTTGTCCTTGTGGGGCTTGTCCCACTTGAGTACCATATCCCCAATCTCAAACTAACGATTTATGGACGACTTATCATCAAACCACCTTTTGACCAACTGTTGATGATGGTACATATTGTTCCTAGACTTCTCCCTTTCTTCTTCTAATTTAAGAAGGGTGTCGATTCTATCTTGTAAAGGGGAAGAGTCAAGACCTTGTGAACAAGACTGAGCAATGTGTAATGATGGAAGTAGAAGGTTTGGTGGTAAGGCAACTTCTTTCCCATAGACCAAATAGTAGGGATAATTACCAATGGCAAGTTTAGGATTTATCATGTATACCCATAAAGCATTGAAGAGTTTAGTATGCCAATCCTTGTGGCTATCAGCTATAGCCTTCTTAAGAATACTAATCAAATTCTTATTATAGGATTCTGTTGGGCCATTACCTTGTGGGTAATAATTAGCAGAGTATTTTACTTTTATCCCTTTTTCAAGGGCATACTAAGTAATATCAATAGAGTTAAAATAAGAAGTGTTGTCAAAAAGCAAAGAGTCGGGTACTCCAAACCTGGTAAGGATATTACTCTCCAAGAAATATGTGACCAAGTTAGTGTTAGCAACCTTTAATGGGATTTCTTCCACCCAAAGGGTAAAATAATATGTCGCAGTTAGAATATACTTGCACTGCAATGAGGAAGGAGGAGAGATAGGACCAACAAAATCCAGTCCCCACTACTGAAAAGGGTCTTGAACCATGACAGGTTGTAGAGGAAAGGCTGGCTTCTTTAATTTTCTAGCACATTTTTGGCATGGATCACATTTACTTACAAGTTTATAAGAATATTTAAAGAAGGTGGGCCAATAATAACCTGCTCTTAATACCTTTTGGGCTATGGTTTCTCTGGAGTAATGTCCACCTGCAGGCCCTACATGTAAATCAACCAAAAGTTGAGTCAGATTCCGGTTTTTCAAGGCACCTGAGAAAGGCACCATCATAATTCTTGCAAAACAACACATTATCAACAAACTAGTAAGGTGTTCCTTTGAGTCTCAAAGTACTATGATTTTTGAAGTCGAGGTTTGGAGGGGCATACCCATGAATGAGATAAAATCTAATTCCATCATACCATTCGGATGACGGAGCAGTAATGGCATCAATAGTATCAGCTGACATTTCTTCCTCATGAACACATTGTTGTTCCTACTTTGGAACATTGGATTGGGCTTCCAATAAGCATAAACCCTACCATTTTACTATTTTGGCAGGTTTTATCTCCAAATCGTACTACTAGAGTGAAATCATCCAGTAAGCCCTTTTTTCTCCCAACTCTTTCTGAATTAGCACGTTTCTTACCGCTGTGTACAGGACTATTACGTTTGTCTTCGATTTCAACAAATAGGGCCTGAAATGTTTCACATACTTGTAGACATTATAGGCTTGTTTTTCTATCTAGGTATAATTTAATTCTGCTCCTTTGAACGTAGATCTCATAAAAGACACAAGGATTTCAATGTCCTCGTTGTTTCTCTGTGAGAGCATAGCATCATATGAAACGTCAGTGGCAAAAGTGTACAATACAAAATCTCTTGAAAAATAAGGAGGCATTAGTGCAGGAGCCTCCATTATGGCATTCTTGATGCTTCTAAATGCATCATTATGTACATCAGAGTACTTGGATAAATCATCCTTCTTTACCAAGCCTTGAAGAGGTCTAACAATCTGTGTAAAGTTAGGGACAAATCTTCTGACAAAGTTAACCTTTCCTAGGAAATATAGCATAGCTTTCTTCGAACTGGGAAGGCCAATTTTTTCAATTGCTTCCACCCTTTCGGGTTCGATTATTATCCCATCTTTTGAAACAATGAATCCCATAAGTTTACATTCAGGGACTGCAAAACCCGATTTCCTTAGGTTTAAATAAATGCCATATTTTATGCATATGTCAAAAACATGCCTCAAGGCTAGTAAATGATCATGTCGTTTCTTAGTAAAAATGGTAATATCATATAAATAGACGACAACATATCTTTGTAACAAACCTTGGAAGGCTATATCCATAACTCTCTGAAAAGTGGCACCAACATTGATCAGTCAAACAGGCATCCTCCGGTAGGAAAAAGTGCCCCAAGGTGTCCTGAAAGAGGTTTTTAGTTGGTCAGAGTTTGTCACTCGAACCTGGTTATACCCTGAAAAACCATCAAGGAGAGAGAACATCTTTGCACCCGATACTATTTGTAAGATATGTTCCATGGATGGAACTAGATAGTTATCCTTTTCAGATGCTCTATTGAGATTCCTAAAATCCACACATAATCTGATTTATCCATTTTTCTTGCGAACAGGAACTAAATTAGAAATCCATTGTGTATGTCTATCAGGAAAAATAATTCTTGATTTCAAAATTTTGTCAAGTTCTTTCTTTATGGAAGGCTCTAGACTTGGATGCATTTTCCTTAACTTCTGTTGATACGGCTTAATATCAGGCTTTAACGGTATATTGCGATGGATTGACAGACAGATCAAAGGTCTTTAGGTCATCATAGGTCCATGTGAAAACATATTTTTATTCTTTACATATCTTAACCAAATCCCTCTCCTCCTCAAGAGAACAAGTAAGGCCAATATTGATAACTTGAGGATTTTCTTCAGTACCTAGATTGACAGTCTTGTGATTGAGAGAAGAACTCTACTTTTTTCTATTAGGATTACCATTAAATTTATCTTGCAAATAAATCCTCTCTAAATTAAATACTGACTTGGGAATTAGATTGGAAGGAAATATATTATCAGACAAGGATTTTTCGTGTTCAACCTCATCTATAGCAAAGTCTTTAAAAGTATATTGTGTTGTGAGGAAATATAGAATTTGAACATCATCTTCAAATATTTTCCAATTGGTAACGTTTTCTGGTATGGAAGGCCTATACATGAGTTCTATGGAGAAAGTTTCAGGACAGAGATCTTCTGGTGGGATGAGTTTGGATGTGGTATTTTCCAATAGGTCGGCATAAAAATTTTGCGATGTGGGGATAGACTTGATATTAAAAGCTAGTAATATCCCTTACTAATTTTTGATAGTTCAAAATATGAGGATCTAAGCAATGGATCTGGTTCCTTACCTATTTAACTATGATCTCTGAGTCACCATAGCACTAAATAATATCATCCCCCAAATCAATTGTTTTCTTCAATCCTTATACCAAGGCTTCGTATTCCACAATATTATTAGTGCATTGGAACTCTAATCTATAGGAAATCATCCATTTTGTACCTTTTGGGTCTATGAGCACACATCCAGCACCGGCAACATATTTGTACTTGGACCCATCAAAAAACAGCATCCATCAGGATAAATCTAATCTAAAATTTGTATTAACAGTATACACATTATACACAATCTCACCAACAAACGGAATAACCTTACAGTTATCGATTTCTGAAAATTTGTCAACATTCTGATTCAGAGAAATATCAGCAGGCAGATCACCAAAGTAGGAGTCAAAGGTATAATGTTCATTAACTGAATTTACAAAAAGTTGTTGGTTCAACTAGATCATTAATATTTGTGACCGTCTATTTCATAATAGGCTCCCTATTTATATTTATATGATTGGGCCTCCCGTTTTATGGCAGCCATAAGTGAGACCAGTTTGTGGCAAAATATCCCTTCAAGTTTTCAGACCAGACTCTGCTTAACCACATACCATAAGTCTCTGGTACATCAGCCACAACAATGTATATTGTTTGGTGTATTCTAGGATCAATAGATAATGCAAAAAGAACATTTTTTATCTCACCCAATACTATTACTCTGGATCTATCTAGCTGCACTATCTGTGTAAGCAAAGACTCCCATACATCGTTTACCTTTATGCATACTGAGACAAGCATGACATTCGAAGATGCTCCTGAGTTGATCATACAGTTATGGACATTTCTATTGAAAATCTCAAAAGTCAGGAAGAAAGGTGGAACCTTCTTAGTAGCATATTTTTGGGATACAGGCTTTGTACAAACCTCTAAGTTGTGGTTTTGAGCTTCTCTTAACCTATTCAATACCATGTTTTTTGGAAAACCCTCTCTGATAGATGGTATCTTGAGAACTTCAAAAAGAGAGATGTTAGCTTTAGCACTTTTTAGATCATCTATAAGATTGTACTCAACCTTAGGAACTACCTTTTCTTTTCCCGAGACAGTCTTACCTATTGTCTGTTCAGATGTTGTTGGTGGAGTGTATTGTGGTGGTAATCCTTTACTCCCCATATTGTAAGAATGTTGGAGATTGAAAATAGCTTCTATATCTTCCTCCTATTCTTATTCGGCCATAGGAAGCTCTGAAAAAAAATTAATAGTATTGACAAATGGATTGTGTTCATTATTAGGAGGTATATTTTCTACAATTTCGTGTCTACCATTGTTTTGTGTATTTGGAGGAGTAGAGGTTAGGGCTTTGAAAATAGAGTAAATCTCATCGAAAGTAAGTGTTTCATCAGGGTTCGAAGGTGGTTGATTTAAAGGGGGTTGATAAGGTCTCCTAGGTGATGGCATAACCTGACCTCTGTTACTTCCTTGGTTATCACCATTTTCCCTCTTGAGATCGAACATATCATTGGAAATCATTTGCAACAACGTATTCATGTTGTCCATTTCATAAGGGTCTTTATCTAAGGTTGTGGGCTTAGGAACATGCTCTTTCCTTCTCCAATAAGTATAAGGCTGTTCAGGTTCTTGGTCTGGATTGTATTTAAGACCATACATGTCCTTTTCTACAAGACAAGCCTCAACGAAGGCAAGTTGTAGGGTTGTCTTGTGAGCACATTTTACCCACATAGCAATGGTTGTAGGAAACCCGTTAATGTAGTATGCTATTAGCAATTCCTCAGCAGGGAGGAGTGTAGTAGGAATCCTCTTTTTTAAGCTGGAAAACCTCTGATTATAATATTTTACTCCTTCTTTAGGCTTTATTCTAAATGATTACAACTCGATGACCAAATATTTTGGGGTATTATCATCTCTGAACTTTTGGAGAAATAATGTTTCAAATTGTTTCCAAGAGTTGATAGAGGTAGATTCTAATGCAAAATACCAATTCGACGCTTTCCCTCGAAAGTTTAAGGAAATAACCTACATACAACATCCTCATGAATTGCGTTTCTCAGTCTTATATCCTGCATATGACTTTTAATATGATATTCTACAGCGATTATGTCATTTGGATCGAATCTAGGAAGCCATTTCTTAGGGTTCTTCAGAAATTTGTGTAATTTACCTGGGATGAAAACTGCATCTAAATCCAACCACTATCTATTCAGATTGTCTATCGTAGGTCCTTCTAGAAATTCCTTCTCTTCTAGTAAATTTCCTGATGGATGTTCTGAAGACTCTAAGGAAGACTCACTGTTTGAGGATTCTTCAGAGGAAGAGGGTGATGAGGGGGTTGTTGTAGGTGGTGAAGGATCGAAAAGATGAGGTGGATCTTCTGGGAATTGATCCCTCTAATCAAATGGTTGGTTTGTTAGGACCTCAGGAGCTACTGGTTGTTCAATGGAATTTTGAACACTTTCACTCACAAAAGAAGAATGTTCTGAGGGTAAGGCATCTGTGAGGCTTCGATTGATTTTGGCTCTCTGCTCAATCCTTGCATATTGGTCTTGGGTGTGCCTTCAAAACTATTCAATCATTAGGGTTCCCATTGTTGGTGAAACAAAGATAGTTTGTGGTGGATTACCAAGAAGAGTTTGTACAAAAGAAGTGGAGGGATAGTAGTCGTGTCTTCTACAGATCATGTTGTAGATGTAGAAGCTTGTACATGGCTTCTAGTAATGATAGGTGATCTATTTTGAGGATTTTTAGTAAGGTTTGGCTTTGAAATATTTCAAAATATCCCTCCTTCTAGCGCCATTTTTTGATAGGCCCGATGTGTAGGTAGCTGGAAAATTCTACAAGACAGTCAACACAAGGATATAACTCAACCAAAGGCTTCAAATTGTTCTCACGTAGAGAACACTTTATTCTCGAGCTGTTTGAAATGGCTAAATCCTATGGATACAATGCCTCCACTGGCACAAGGTTTTTATTAGATCTAGAAGAGTTGTTGTGAGGATAAATTGAGAACAAAAGAATTAAAAGAACTGAATTCTAACTAACTACTTAAAGACCTCTAAACAGGATAGGTAATGTTTCGAAACAAGATTGTTGTGAAATATAACAGATGAGAAGAAAAATTACTTAACATGCAACATGCAGATCAATATTAATCCTTACAACTATCTTAAGATTAACTCATAAAATAAAATTGGCAAATATTATGTCTGAAGTATTAGAGATATGCAACAAACCCAAGAGACAATATTAATTCACAAATCAATATTCAGAGGTTGATAATCGATCATCAGTGGCATAAAATATAATGTACACCAAACAAACACATTCGCTTGATACACATTACATATGTCAATTCCAGTACGGAAACATCAACGCAGGAGCCAACATATCCATAAAAGAAATTTGATAATCAGTGAGCCAAATAGATTAGGAGATGAGCTGAAATTCATTAAAAACATTCAATGAATAACCATGGAACATAATATGAGATAACTACAATTTTATTAATCTGCAAAACATTACAAAGTAGTAAAACCACGAACTTTCCTTTTATGTTCCAAGTAGTCCTGTCTCATGTGTATTCCTTCCACCTTTTCTATGAAAAGTCCCCCCTCTAGTTGGAAAAATCCATTCTTAAATAAGATTACAAATTTTACAAGAAAATAAAAATTCCCAAAATGTGGGATTACAAAATCAAATAGTTTTAGGATTGGCCAAGGGCGGAATGCCACTTGGCATATAGATCCATAAGTTCATCGATCTCCTAAAAATGGGCATGCCTCAAGTGGATTTCCATTTTACAAATTTGGGAGGAAATCTCCCTCTTTTTTATTTTCTTCCATTCTTTAACGAATAACTATATCTGAGCTATCGAAGCATGAGGAGCTACGATCCATCTCTCAGTCTCCGGAATCATGAGCCGATTTATTTGCTGGATCACTTCCTTGGCATCATCAAACTATTTTTCCACTTGTTCCAGCTGAAGCTTAGGCAAAGGTTCCTGACTAATAGGATCCAAGACAAGAAATTACAAATAGGTTAGTAAGGTCTTAGCATTTGACCACCTTTTGTCGCAAGCCATATGTCCTTCATTAATTAGAGTATCCACTGAGTCACGGATACCTTCCCATGTCTCAATGGTAACTTTAGTTGTTTTGTCCTGCAGCTTGTCCAACATCGGTAAGTCATGAGGTTTTTCTTTGATGTGCTTCTACCAACCTGTCACTTGTTCAAAATTTGTATATGTTGCTCTCATCTAATCATGGTGGGCTTCAAGGGTTTCAGAATGCTTAGTAAACTTGTCATATAACCGTTGCATCTCATCGAAACAAGTGTATAGATCTACCATGGCCTGTCTAATTTATTGATGTACATTATAAAGTACCTGTTTGAACTCTTCTAGTGTTAGACCTAGAAAGGAGGAGGATTTTGAGGCTAGTTGGGCATCCTTCAGCAACTGATTGATGAGGATAATTTTTCCTGCTTGCTTCTAATTTAGAACATCTACGTTCCTAAGTTGTTGCTTAAGTTGTTCATATTTATTTTTCCACTGCTGAACTCTTTATTCATGCTTTTTCTTTACCTGTTTAACTTCTTGTTCATGCCTCTGCTCCACTGCTTCCAAGTCCAGTTTGGATTTCTGTAGTTCCTTTTCTTTATCCCTGAGAGCTAAAGTTAATTGTGAAACTGAGTCAAATTTTGCACCTGCGAAAAATCCCATGGAAGCTACTGTATCCAATGCCCATTGTTGAATGTTAGTGGTATTTGACCTCCAAACACACTGATTATGGGAAGGAACCTGTTTAGATGAACTTTCACTGGCTCTCTTGGTTCCACTCTTTATCACAGCTTTGTCCTTTTTGCTCCAATAGTATTTTCCCATCAATACCACTGCATCCTTTCCAAAATCTGCCATCACTTCTGATGATGAAGTGGTTTGGTGTTGGATGGTGATCAGAGGATCAGTTTGGGTCTGAGTTAAGGGGATTTCTATGCCGAGGGGAGGGATATTCATGGGAGAAGAAACAAAGGTAAAAGTAAGGGATGTGAAAGAACCAGATGTAGGAAAAGCTTCTTTGTGAGGAAGATTCATGGAGGTAGAAGGAATGTTCACCTAAGGATGTTGGGAAATTGGGGATGTTGAGATAGGGTGAGGTGGTGAAAGGATAAGAGGAGAAGTATGAATGGGTGATTCAACTGAAGTTGTAGGAATTTTAGTAGTAGCTTCCATCATCACTGAGATATTTATCTCGAAGTAGGATTGCTGGGAAAATGATGAATCTAACATAGTGTGAAAACCTTGGAGATTGGGAATGAAGGACAGAAGGGTTGTCAAGATAGCTTTTGGGAAAGTAGTAGGATCTTCCTCCACTTATTACTATGCACATCATGAATTTCAGTATGAGCTGAAGATAAAGGAATTACCCGTTGTATAGAAGGTTCTTGCATGGGTGCTTTTTCTTATTTAACGATAGGGAAAAAAGGCATCGTTTTTTCTTTTGTGGATGCTTCCTATAGTTGATTCTATTCAGATCTCACTTTAATCTTTTGTTTCTTAGGTTTTATTTCATCCATATATGTATGGGTTTGTAGTTGGGAACTGATTTTTTCAATATTCCTATGGAATTCTTCCCCTTTCTGCAACATATCTTCCATTGAAACAAGATGAGGGCTTGATGGGACATCAAGGATACCTTTACCTTTGTCCCTTGGTTGAGCAACAATGGTAGCAACAAAAATTGTTGCCTATTCTCTTGCTTTCTTTTATGTCTTCTCCTTCTAACAGTTTTGTTTATCTTGAGCTTATCTTCCCTTTCATGGAAAATTATTATGTTGAGATCATTCTGGTACTTGTACATATGGGACTTGGTATTTGGATCGGTGATCTTATTCATTTCCTCCAAAAAATCAGTAGCTACTCGAAACATGGAATTATCAGGGTCATTTTCATGACCATAATGAAATTTAATGTGCCCATGTATAAAGAGGTTCTCCAAATAATACATTGGGTCATGCATTCTCTTATATGCCTCTCCTAAGTTCATAGTATAAATTTCCTTACCCAGCAAGACTGCATGGGTGGGATTTTGTAGCACAAGAGAGCCAAGAGACACAAGAAATTTGGGCCAAGCCTTTTTCTTATGCTTAGTCAACTTGGGAAAAACCCCATCGAAGACAGTCTGATAGGAAAATTCTTGTAGCACCATGTGATCGGGAACTATCCTAGGAAGCACATGGATTGTATTGCTGCCCTAAATTCTTATATAAGAGAAATATTTCCCTACATACTAGTTTCCATACATTGAAATTAGTTCCCTAGCACCTTCAGAGAACGCAGGAGCATCAGCATTGAAAATTTTAAAATACATTGACCCAAGAAATAGGTCACGTAGCTCATAAACCCAAGGGATGGATTTATATTCCCACATTTCATATCAATATATATGTACTAGCGAAGATCTATCATTCCAATACCAATTTAAAACTGGGAAAGAAGAAGACATGCAGAATGCGTCCATCACGAATCCTGACATATAGAAAGTCGGTTTTCAGTTGGCCGAGGTTTTCTGATATTTCTCAATTTCTTCTTGCAAACTGTAGGATAGAATTTGTTCCAAATTAAAATAATCACCAGTAAGCAAAGTATGGTGCGTCGTAGGAACCCACTACACTCTGAACAAGGAACAGTTTGGTAACACATATAACCGACAAAACATAGCTTCCAATAACTAGAAACAGTTTGGTAACCCGTATAACCGACAAAACATAGCTGCCAATAACAAGAAAGGTTCTCTAAACCAGCAAATTGGATATACCAGAAGTGAAGCAGGAATGACTAATGTTGGGTCTTCCAGCCAGGATTTGACTACCTCTTCATAATTGAACCCAGAAAAAGTTTCATCGAAAAATTTTGATGAGAGAAGTTGTTTGGGAGGTCCTAAATCATAATCCCTAGTGAACACATCAGGATGGAAAGAAGCAACAAGGGTATTATCTGCGTCATGAAATGAGCATCCCTTAGGGTCGACATGGTCCAATTCCCACTTTCCAGTGTTTGTATAGGGCATGGAAGGAGGTCTGGCAATGATGCAGTGGAGCTGAGAACTACGAATCTTGAGATAAGTGGGTTGGTCTTGGGTAATAGAGGAAAATTCATCATTATCAAAGATGGAGTAAATTCTAGACCAGTCCATATATAAGGTATCAAATGCGCGCCCACTACTGTCAGTAAAAACACTGGCATTGGGGTCTTTGTTCTTCTGCTCTTAAAGAGATCTTTTTGACATGGTGTTCCTGGACATGGCAGATGCCTTCTCTTATTGGATCTTGGCAACCATGTCTAATAATGACATGAGTTCAATTTTAACAGAAAAAAATGATCAGGCGGTGAAAATGCTTATAATACTGCAAGTCAGTGTGCAGGGACAAAGAGAAAATGCATAGTAAAAACCTTGAGCACAATAAAAAAGCACATGAAAAATGGTAAAAAATACTCATAACTTTGAACTTTAAAATCCCAAAACCAAACGACCAAAAGAACCTAGGCCATAGATTTTGTATGCATGGATGGTTGAGATCGAGGCAGCGAAATAGAATACGGGATTTGACAAGGTCCAACTTTCACAATTTTTGATTTTCGATTTCAGAAAGGATGTGGGGTTTCTAATTTCTCATTATGGTAAAGGAAAATTTGAAAGTCAAAAAAGGTAGACAAAATCATTGATTCAAAATGATGTTTCTGATATCTGATATCTGAAATATCAGAAATTGAGAACCAAACAAACAACTTTATCCAAAACTAGAGTTTTCGGTTTCCGACACGTGGAAATCGGGAATCAGAAATCGGAAATCGGAACAGTGACTGTTATTATTTGAAAATATAAGGTTTCCAAGATCCAAAATATCGGAAATTGGAAAACAAACTTCATCTTACCTCTAAAAAAGGGATTTCCGCTTTCCGATTTCAGAAAGCAGGGATCGAAAAATTAAAAAAAAAGTTTTAAAAATACATAAAAAGGTCCCAAAGGCCAAAAAATCCAAAAAAAACAAGGTTTACTAAAGAAATTTATTCAATCCAAATAAAGCAACAAAGAACTTACAACTTGATAACCTCCCTGAGTAAGGTATGACTAGAAAAACTAGTCAATGGGGCCCCTCATTTTGATGATTCAAAATGGGGATCTGTTGCAGGAAGCAACATTCCTATAGTTCTCCATAAATTTTCTTGATCTTCTCAAAAGAAAGAAGGATTTCAAAATCGTGAGATCAAGAATGTATCCAATGAAGCATTTGAGGACCCCCCATAGGATTAATATGGCATTAGTAAGCAAGCTCTACAGCGCAAAATATGCCACACAATTCAAAGAAGCTCGAGTGCCTCTAATTAGTTGGGGAAATCTTCAACCGGGCCTCCATATTATTAGCCACTTTGAATCAAGTTGTATGTATGGATAAGAACATAGCCACATGCATTCTCTAATCATTCTACATGTCTTCATATCTACTAAACATATCAAGAATCTCCAATAGTTTCCTGGAGCTAGGATGGAACTAGTATCCCAATGAATCTCTTGTTCATTTATACTATCAGATTCTCTGAGAGTATAAATTTATAATTCATTACACCAAAATATCTGAATATTTCATGACACCATCTACAAACTAACATTCTTTACACTTGTGTAATGTATAACAAAGAAATCCATGGAATTAATCAATGGGATTGGAAATTGGTACATGACAGAAAAGAGAACTTGCATTAGGGTTACTTGAGCTACCAAAGGCCCACTTCTACTACCCAATTTAATACCATAAAAGGTAGTCATTGAAGAAGTTTCCAATCAGGCCTTCCTAAAGGGAGTATGTGCAACACATTCCCATGAAAATAAGGTGTTATGTCGCAATTTTGCTTTTTTTATAGGATCACATGGCATGATGACCATAAAATATTTTAAGGAAGAAGCAAAACCTCTTGAGGTATTCAACTTAGGAGTAGAAATTTTCATAAGACACAATTCACTGAAGGTGGTCTACCAACACTGCAATGCCTACAAATAAAAATGTCCATACCAAGACAAAGTATAGTAGGAGGAATAAATTTATTGGATAGATTCATCACCATATGAGGTAGCACTTAGATTTGACAACAAAGAAAAAAACAATACTAGTAAGAAAATAGAACAATTAAAAAGGGAAGAGGATCAAAGAGAAGCAATTTCAACTACCGGAGGAGTGAGGTTGAACATAGAACTTGAAGCCTTAGATAAGGTCAAGGTTGAAGCATAATCTCAAGCGAGAAATATGAGAACAGAAGTAAAATTTAGAGTCAACAAGAAGATGATGGAGCATATGCAAGGGCGAGAAAAGTTGAGAAGAAGAATGAAGAATATGATCAAATGGATGTCATATAATCTAAATTTGACACGTATTTTGACTCCCCTTTTCCATTTATTATAGGTTGACACTTTCCCTTTCAGGTGTTGGAATTGGGGAAATTCACTTACAACATTGAAATAATTTATATTTGACTAGAAAAGGGAACATGCTGTGAGGCAGACACAAAATAAACTCAATCTACTTGAATTCCTAATGTTCAAAGTGCCCATTGAGACGTTGACTGTCATAGATGTAGGTGCCAACCTGGCAACCACAAATTTTTCTAGCATTGCTTTCTCGCAAGCAACCAAATATGATAATCAAAATATGATCAATTAAATGGAAGAGTACAATTAGAAAATAGCCACACTTGAAAGACATTTGGCTTAATTAAAAGTAGAATCCAAGAACATGACTATTTTCAAATATTATACATTTGAACTCCAAGATGAACCACAATTTGTGCAAATATTAATGTAGAATACCCTCTAAGAGTTTTAGGGCTACACTTAACAATTTTTTACATTCCTCCAACATATATAGGATAAAAGGTTAATTATATAGGGAGTCCTAATGGGCATGATTGACTTAAAAAGATGGCAGGAATGGAAAAGGACACCCCTACGGATATTCCCAAGTTAAGAAAAATAGATAATGAATGCAATTATGCATCCTTGAGTAATTGCTAAAAGACAAGTGCTTTCTTAGAAAGGAGCATTACAAATTCAATAAATAATTGGAAGTTTTTGCACATAGTAGCTAAAAATTAGGTGATTGAATGATGCTATCTACAACCTATAGGAGAAATGAGTTCACTACTGACCCTAGAAGATATTTTGAAAGATATTCAAAGAAAATAAGTTTCCATAAGAATCACCTCAAGGTGACCAAAGATGCATTGAAATAATATATTGCATCCCCTTCCAGAGACATTAATTTGATTAACTCCTCTCTTGGTATGTTGAAAAAAGGCATGGTCCCATGCCATGATTTGGATTATTTGGAGAATGAAATGAAGGAAAAAATATCAAATACAAAAACACACATATATATTTTGTAGAGAGCATAATAGTACAATAAAACACAAATTATATTAATGAATGGAATGGAACAACATTGTAAACTACAAAGCAATATAAACTAACTCAGATGGTGGTATCTTATATCTAAAGAGAGATATGTTGGATACACTCATTTCCAAGACCTAATTACAAAGAGAACCAAAATGGCCTTTTATCATAAGCATAAATTCAAGAGGAAAAAACCCTAAACATAAAAAAACCTAACCCTCAGAGATGAAGCACCAAAAAGGATTTATGGGCCCTGATGTGTCTACTTGACAAGTCAACTTCCTAGGGGCACAACTTGCATAGGTAAACTCTATTTGGGGAGTGTGAAATTTCACTCGAAATATTTTGAAGAGAACAACTTTTGGCAATTCCATAATGTTTTTGGAGATTTTGGGACCGTTTAATTCCTCAAAATGGCCCTAAAATTTTGGGACCCAAAAAACTGTAGAAAATTGCCAAGGAGATGGAGAACCATCGTAAGTGAGTCGAAGAGGTATATTTCCATTGATATCCACCTGGATATGCCCTCTCCCTGTAGGAATTAATGGTTTCCATTTCAGTAATT
Source organism: Pseudotsuga menziesii (assembly GCA_001517045.1). Lineage (NCBI taxonomy): Eukaryota > Viridiplantae > Streptophyta > Pinopsida > Pinales > Pinaceae > Pseudotsuga > Pseudotsuga menziesii. The sequence goes on from LPNX011064505.1 coordinate 1,813,021, forward strand.
TCCCTTAATAGGTGGGGAAACTTCTACTGAATTTCTCTCCTAGTGAGCACTTTCCTTGGTGAAGATGTTTCCCTGCTTTGATGACTCGATACAGTTGGATGTTATGATGGAAAGTGCCCTTCATATTTGTATCCATGCTTTGATTGAATATCACCTACTCAATGTAGTCAAAGTTGAGTTTCATAGGGACCAAGTTCTCATCCACCTTCGAGGTGTCCAATAGAGGTGGAATATATTGTCAAAGGAGCTCCAAAATAAAGGTTGGGTGCAAGCCAAGGAATGGAAGAATGTTTAATAATTCAAAATAATTTTGACCTATATACATGGCGGTGGTGTAAGGCCCATATCAAAGTGTACAAATCTTGTGATGGGTTCCTACAAGGCTCCATTTCTATAAACGTAACCAAACCTTATCACCAACAAGAAACTTATGTGAACTTGATGCTGGTCATGTCACTCCTTATACTTGAAATTGAATTTCTGTAGGATATTATGAAAAAAAAAATCGATGTCTGGAATTATTCAACAAATTGGGATGCTCAGTCAACCTTAGTTTGAACAAGGGAGGATTATTCTTGTGTATATGTAATGACCAGTGCTACATCAATTGGGGATAATGGCTAGAACCCCAAGAATAACTCAAATTGGTTGTGGGTGATAGAGATATGAAGGGATTTTTTGTAGCTAGGTTGAACATAAGGAAGGCTCTCATCCCAAGTGTAGGTGTTATCCCTAATATCTGCACTAGATTTCTACAGATCAAATCTAGGGCACTTAGTTAAAAGGGTTGAAAGCATTTGTTTTATTTCTAAGTGGTTGAGTAAAGGTTAATCCAAGGAAGGTCTATGCGTGATATTTGAATAATAATATATAACAAGAATAAGCTATGAAATCAAAGGCTTCTAACAATGAAGCATATGTGTATCCAGAAATAAAGATAAAACTGAAAAGTAAGCACATGAGACAGTAAGCTACATGTTTAGTACATTCACAAACTATTTTGTCATACAACAACGTTGTATTCAGAAAGATAATCAATAGTAAGAATATAATATGGAACAATAAGTTCACAATCCAAAATGATCTCATATATTCATAAAAATTTGAAAAATATGGTTACAAAATCACAGGACCTCCAATGGCATCCAAAAATCGAATCCCTTCCTTCAACTAACTTTTACAATATATGGATTCATCCATAATTGCATCTAGATCCTACTTTAAAGGTTCGACGATCATCCATTTACTAAAAATATATTTCAAGCCAAAATAGATGATTCAAATCATCAAATAGTTTTGAGATCATATATTTTAGGGACACATCAGCTATGACTTCGAATTTAGGATTATTGTCTAATATCTGACTTTTCAAAACATAAAGTATCAGAAATAAGTTTGAGCTAAACTTTATACAAATTCAGAAAATAATTATGATCAGTCTAGAAATTATGATGTTGGAAGATGGTTCCATAGAGCTACTTCCTATAATTATTAATCCTAAACACTTTAAACTGCCACCTAAATATCATGATCTTTTCTTCACCTGATTTTTGGAGGACGGTTTTGCATGGTGTTCTATAGGATATGAGTGCCAAAATCCGTCAAATTTCCCAATTCATCATTACTTTCTAGATTTTTCTTCCTCTATTGGAGGCATTCTTGTTTTCAATACATTTTTTGCCTCAAAAGCTTCACATTTGTTTTCTTAAGTTTCTGAGAGAACTTGCATACTTTAGTAAACCTGATAATTAATTTGGACCTTTTGTCACTGAATCTGTGTGCTTTATTCTGTAACAATTAATTTTCCTGTTTAAGTCCTCTAACTAGGCCTTTATATTTTTTAACTCTCCTCTTAAGTTTCTAGTTAGTTTTATGTTCATTACTTTCATGTTTAGGCGAAGCAAACTCTTCTGGTGTTGGGCTCTATTCATATAGATGTTCCTCTCTGGGATTTTTCTTAGTGACAAAACCCACATAAGGTCTCGCAACTCCTTCTAAAGCAATGAGAACAAAGAACTCTGCTTCTGGTGAACATGGCATGGCATTAATGGTTTCTTTCAAGCCAACTAAAAGTTATGAATCTCTCTTATCCTTCTCCATTGATGAACCTGACTCATCACCATAAACTTCTAGGGGATAAAATACTTCTTTTCCTTTACCTGTTTCAGAACTATTTCTTACCTGCATTGAATCTAGAACCATGACTTTTCCCTTTTGCTTCTTAGACTTCTTTGCAATTTCCTCTGGGAAGCTTCAAGTTCGATGACCTTGTTTTCCTTCAAACCATGATCAAACCTAACTTTAAAATTCAACCTAATTTTATTAATGGCCCTAGTATGTGGGCCTCGGAGTGGATAAGGCTTAGGTTTATCCTTTTTTCTTCTTTTATTTTTAGCATGTCCTTTTCCACCTGTAAAATCACATTCATCTCCTACTTCCTATAGACTGGTACTTTCAAGAACGAGTTGTTTCAAATCCCATGTCATTCTCTAAGTCATTACTTTGATTTACCCTTCTTTCACATCTTCCTTGGCTATCTCATGGCTAGGGTTTCCTAGTTCCTTTCGTGAGGAAGATTGGACCTTTTTACTTATAGTGTTCTTAGGCTCTGTATTAATTTTGTGTTTCCTATTTTCTCGACCTCTACCTTCCTTCTTCACACTTGACTTTGTGGAGGGTCTTTCAATTTCTCCAATGTTACATACCTCTGTAGGTTTTGTTTTAGTAGATGAAGCATTAACAACTTCATGTGAGGATGGTGAATTCTCTATGGTTATAAATTTAGAGGATAACATGAATTGCTCCCACCCATGATTAAATTTCCCTAATTCTTACAATATCAACAATTTAATAAGGGCTTAGTGATAAACATTGTGTTGTCTATATGGGAGTTTCCTTACCTTAGCAGCCATTTTTTATAGACTTCTAAGAAACCAGAACAGTAAATTCATTGTTGACAGCCCATCTAAATGCAAGAGAAAGCACATATGATATAGGTGAACCATGGAATACCTTCCTTGTCCAGTTATATATTTATGCACAAGATTAAGGAGATGAATGTATTCTATCCTCAGTAAGGACCAAGGTATGCCCTTACTCCAATCTCGATTTTGGTGACTTGCTTGTAAAATATGGTTTCATTCAGGAACGCTGAGACCCTCTAACTTAAACCACCACTCCCCCTCTTGTGGAAACTCACAAGCAATTGCTATGGATTTATCTGAAACATAAAATTGAGGTATCCCACTGTCACATTCTTACCATCAGAATTCTTTGCAAAGGCATGGGGAACTCAAGTGTGATGTCCCTACAATTTCTGACAAAAGAGGAACCAACCTGCTTATTTAAACTTCAAACTGAACTCGTGATAGGATTCTAACAGTTTTGACCCCATAGGTTCATATCTAACCAACTACCCACTCCTTCTCGACAACATTTTCAGCGTTATGGCAGAGAAAAAAATATTAGCTGAGAGTCAACACATTCACCAGAGTATAAAATGACTTGAGGAAGGGAATGAATAATAATCCTGGTCTATTGATTTGTAGTGGTTAATCATGTCAATTCTAGGAATTATGTCACCTCACAGCAGCGAGAAATGCATAGAAAGAAACTTCCACCTAGTTTCATTATTACACATAAGCTCCACCACTAATACATTTGGTGCGATTTTTCCACAAAATATTTCCACATTTCGAACATTTGTGGATTAATACTTCATTTTTTTTATCATGGCAAAAAAACCATGGAAAATAGAGAGGAAATTTCCTCTCTATATCGACGATATATGGCTATCTTTGCACACCCACCAAACCAATGCCAGCTTTCAATGCGTGGGTCAACTCATGCATTTTGGGCACATTTGCTATAGTTGCGACAAGGTTCTTGGTGATTTATTGAGCACGGATTGAGCCCGGATTTCTTTATCAACCATATCCAGAACTAGAGAGATCAGTCCTACTCTGCTTCTTCAATGGGTGACTCAACCAGAAAAACAAGTTCTACCGACCTTTAGAGGACAATATGGAACCTGTGGGAAACGAAATGCCTTCACTTTCCCTTGAAGAAGGTGTTGTTGTCACAAATTTGGTTGGAATGCATGGAAATGAAAATGTAGATCAATGGGAGGAATTTGTGAACAATGATATGGACCGTTCACCAACGAGTGACGAAGACCTAATTCATGTTGAATATTCTTTTGATGGTATATTTGTTTTCTCTTTATTTGATAAAATGGTACATTTCAAAGAACAATCTACCTTGTGGGAGGATTCCTTTAGAGCTAGCGACGAATTGTGCAGAACTAAGGATGTCCAAATTCTTGATTTGGTACATCATGTTATAGGTTTAGAGAAAAGAATTGCGGAAACTGAAAAAATAATTGACCAGAAGGATCAACTTATTAAGGATCAATGTTCTAAATTTACCGTAGTTCTAGGAGAGTCGATTTCTGACCTTGACAGACTTAAAGACATGTATCAGGCTCAAAAAAAAAAAGATGAGGAAACTATAGGGAGACTTGAAAATGAGCTGAAAAACAGGCCTGAATTTTTGAACATGCCACCACTGAAGACTGTATTTGGTAAGGAATCAGAACTTCAGCAAGAATTTAAGTAGAAAGAAACATTTATTGCAGGTTTGAAGGTTGAGTTTCAAAGGGCATTGAGAGAAATTATCATTAAAGAACAAAATGAGACTACAAAATATGAAGAAAGATTGGAAAAAATGAATAAAACAATTAAAAAAAAAATGAGTTGCTACAAAAAAAGAGAATTGAAAGGATTTCAGCAACTCTCGAGGCTAAAAGTACTGGAAGAGGAAAAAAATCAATATTCAAGTGTAAACAAGTCTACACACCAGAAGAATCAACAGTCAAGGGTATACAGGTCTGCACACCAGAAGAATCAATAATCAAGGGTAAAAAGGTTTGCACAAAAAAAAAATCAACAGTCAAGGGTAAACAATTATGCACACCAAAAGAATCAATAGTCAAGGGTAAATAGGTCTACACACCAGAAGAATCAACAATCAAGGGTAAAAAGGTCAACACAACAAAAGAATCCAAAGTGGAGGGTAAACATGCCATCACACCAAAACTTTTTGGTAGTACAAAACTAGGTGATTTAACTATGGAGAGCTTACTCTAGTTTCAGAAGTCCTTGCAACAATGAGAGAATACCTTAAATGAAGTTGTTTCAACAATTAATGTTGTAGATTTTACATTTGGCTCATCAGATCCAATATTGAAGAAGAAGATAGAGGAGAAGGAGGCCGAAATTAGAGACCTTGACCAAAAACTATTGGAGAAGGGAAAATCACTACATTTGGGATGTGATAATGAGATACAAGATTTGAAATCCCAAATTAAAGATTTGTAGAATAAACTTGTGGCAGAAGCAATTGTGTATACTCCATCTGATAGTGATTTGAGGGCACAAGAGCTCAATAAGGAGGTACAATAGGTCAAGAGAAAATTAAGTGCATTTCAATCTTAGCTGAAGTGGACAAAGGATTATCTTAAAATAAAGGAAGATGAACACTCAAATCAGAAAAATAATAATGTAGAGATGTTGAAGAAATGCCTAGAAGAAAAAGATAGATTGCATACAAAAGTGATAAATCTTGAAAACAAAGTGAAAGAGCAAGAAAAACAATTAAAACATATGGCCGATGAAGCTTCTGTAGAACTGGAGGGTTCTGGAAAAGGCAAGAGAGGCTATAGCGAATTTTCTTATTCTAAAAAGGAGGAATTGCAAAAACTTCCCAAGCAGCCTAGATTTCTAAAATAATATGGTGTACATTTAATTTCTATGTACATACTAATATTGTTGTAATATAAATTGTCAGTATTTCCTGGAAATGCATATATTTTGATATAGTTAATGTGTTTCTAATGTGTAATACAAGTGTAATGTGTAATCCATATGTGCATTTTTCCTATATCTAAGAGAGTTTAATGTGCAGCCCATACTAAGAAGTGTGTATGAAACTACAAATGATGAAATATATTCTACAAATGAATTGACATATGAAATATTCTTGATTCTACAAATGAATTGACAGATCATCATTTCATGCTATATTGAATAAATTGCATTATAACACAGACATACCAACCTTTTCTACAAACTCTTGTACTCATTTCTGTAAATTGTAAGATCTACAGTAAAATCCAAGTCATCCAAAACAACAATTGATATTATTTTCCAATTTTTCATGTCCAGAACTAAAAATGCACACCAATTCCAATCGGAGTACAATGTAGGTATGAAATTTGGAAGTTTGCATACAAAAACCTAATTAGACTAGTATAGTTTTGATTTCAGACATAAATTAAACTTCTATTGTGAAATAAGAATGCATCCAACAATTGAAATGAGAACAGAACAACTGTAAATGTTGGTTTCTTGTTGACGAACATCATAGCTTGGAAACCAATCTCATGGCTCTACAAGTTTGTATCGTCTGTTTCTTTTTTATTATAATATAAATCATCATCGTTGCTTGCAGAAATTAATAAATGATAACATAACATATATAATACATTCCGAGGAAAAAAACAGATATAATGCAAAAATATAACCAGATTGATACTCAAGAAAGTTTTAAAAGGGGCCCAATAGCATTTTTTATTATATTATGCTTTCATTACAGAGAAGAGGGATAGTTTCCAGTTGAATCATTAACGTCAAACAACTCCTTCAATAATAAATTTCCCTACTACCTATTAAATTCTATTTATATACCTGTTGGCAGGCAACACCCTTTAGAGCATTTTTAACACAAATAATTTGAAGTTTTGGTAATGTTCAAGCAATATTGATTTTTTTTTCTTTCGTCTCGATAAGAAAACTCATCATTGATATCTCAGGAGTGCCCTAAGAATCTTTTATTCTTAATGCATTCCTGAGAGGAACTTACTTGACTAATCCATTTCGACTGATTGACCATTAGTAGCAGTAAAAATTCAACTCTTGTGGTCTTAACTCTTCATTTCTGTCAATCATCAGAAGGATCATAATTACAGAAGATTAGTAGCTCCTATTTTTTCACTCATCATTCGTGTTTGATTAAAATCAAATGAATGTATTTTTTTATCAATCGAAACTATGTATTGCATGATGTGATAACTGTATTTTCTAAATTCAGGTGGAAAATTTGGTAAAGCTTCATCACTTCTGAATCTTTTATCCTGTCTTAGTTGTCAAAAGTTTTAAGGTGAATTTAGTCTGAATCCTCATAAACCCTACTATACTACATGTTCATCACTTATTTCAAATTCATATTTTTTAAATAGGTTGATATTAGAGTTTGTGAAGAAGGTCTAAAGTTACTTCTTAAGTTTTTGACATTGGTTTGGTCATATCATCAAATTATTTTCTGATCAGTTTTGATCTTCACCCTAAGATATTAATTTTATGCTAAGACGATTATATTTTTGTGATTGAATTTGTTGAATGAAGAATTAAGGTTTTGGAATGTATTGAGTCATGTTAAAAAATGGTGAATCAACCTCCATTACTATCACATTATGAAATCACAATGAATGATAGAGTAATGGTGGAATTAAGGTTTTGGTAGTCGTGCCATTCGACGGTTGATATCTGTCAATTCAGAATCATGCAAACATCACTTGCCATAACTCGCCTGTGTGACTATCCTACGGCTCATTATGCTTTGGTAAGTTATCTTCGAAACCTATTGTCTCTACCAACCCATGATATGATGGACTTACAGGAAGGTTTTTAGGGTTTTAATGAAATAGGGTATTTTGGAGTATTGTTGGTAATGCCTATGCTATTGATGAAAAGATTGCATCTTGTAATCTGTGTTTCAAAAACCCTAGAGTTTTGTGTATCCATTGCCATGGACCTAGTATCTAGATTCAAACTTATTGGTGATGAATACCTGTATGCTGCTCCAGAATGTCGAGAGATTGTGTCAAGATATGGATGGTTGGAATTCCTTCGAAAATTTTCTGGTTTTAATATAGTATCTTCTAAGGCATTCGCAGAGTCTTTTGATGGGGTTCATGCACAGGTAGGGGACCTCGAGATTAAGCTGTCTGAGAGGTTCATTTCTCAAGCTATTTGCTTGCCACAGACTAGTGAGAAGTGGTATAAAGGAGAACATATCAAGAATGACCAGTGGAAATGGTTTCTTACCCCTGCACATTAGCAAACTAAGTTTAAATCTGGCTTCTCATCCCGATTATTAATGAAAAAGTGGAGGGCTCTTCTGGAGCTAGTCATCAGCTATGTAACTCGTGAGGGTAGGCTATCTCAGACGCAATTTTATCACCTACGACTGTTGTTGATATTTAAGGGTTACCCTGTCAATATGCCCTTTTTCTTTTTAAACAGTTTGCATAAAACGGTGACCACTTATCAGTCTAATGTTGGCGACAAAAGTAGGATTTTATTTCACCATGGGTTAATTAAGATTCTTGTGTCCAGTCAGTTGAAAGAATTAGGTCAGACTTGGGATTCTTTCCTTGTGAGAAACGGGTTTGGGGTTAATGACGAATGGCCCAAATAGAGGCCTAGGGTTCGACGTAGGCAGGTAAACAATGAAGAAGCTAAGCTTGAATATGAGGACTCTGGTTCTCAAGATGATTTGAGAGATGAAGGGTTTCAGCCTGATCAAACCCTACATCTGGACGATGTGAAAATTGAGGTGGAAACTAGCGTTGAAACTCCTGTGAATAATTTTCAGGATCGAGGAAGGAAATCATCAGCTCCTTTAACCTATCAAGACAATATTATTTCTCATACATAGGTTAATACGAAGCAAACAAACACTAAAAATCAGACTAGCAGTGCTATGAGCAAACTAGCTATATGAAGAACCACACGCAGTATGACAGCTGCTCTGCTTGCCAAGAAAAATTTGAGCATTGGCGATGTCTCAGTTATTGAACTGAGTGATTCTTCATACCTTCAACCGAATCCAACCACCATAGCCCCATCTATGTTAGATCTGAAATACGTCTTTATAGTTGCAGACAAGGAGGTCGACAGTCAACAAGTAAATCATGAGGGTAGTCAAGAGATTGACAGAAATCCCCACTTAACTGAAGAAGCCCAAGTAAACTTGAAAAAAGACCAAAATGATCCAAATCCTTATGCTCAATTGATTTCTTTCCTGCAAACAGACTTAAAAGAAGCACAAGTTATTCAAACATTCGCCCTGGAAGAAATTAAAGCTTTAAAAGCTGAATTGATCACCTGGGTTGAGAAATGGGATGTGTTAAGAGGGAAGAAGTTAAAATGCAAAAGAATGATGAAAAGGATTTTGTTAAAGAATAAAAAATTGAAAAGACAAAATAGAATTAACAAGACCATCGCTGTCAGGTTTAGGGCTAAATTAAATGAAGCTAGGAGAAGTGTACCCATCCGATTCTTAGTTGAGTCAGCCTTAAAAACCTGATACTTTGTTTTTGGTGACTCCTAAATTTTTTCTTTTATATCTTACATTATGCCTATAGAGGGTTTTGGATAAATTCTTACAGGTTAGTAATGTTTTGGGTTCATCAATTTCAGTTCAATTCATGGTCTAAATGATTAAATTGAGATATCTATAGAATTAACATTCTGCAGATATCTCGATCATGCTTAATTTATCATCATTAAAATTTTGCTAAAACAACATTTTGTTAATATGTATAGGTGTAAAAGAAACCGTTGGGATGAAACTAGATGCCAGTCTGCCTTCGTGTCTTTTGATCATGTGCAACTACTCAATGAAGATTGTTCAGGACTTACAACCGATTTGATGCTCAGTTATCACTTCATTCCTATTTCTAAGTTTCTGTTAGCATGGATTACCCATTATGGTGTTACTATAATTGGGAGAAATTAATGCTGGAACTTTTTACAGTAAGTTAAAATTCTAGACACATCTTTCTTTCCGGATACTTTGTAACAATGTGCCTATGAAGCTGGTCATCGTTACACCTTATTTGGATAAGATTAGAATCTCTCCTAAGAAATAGGATTTCTTGTTAGTCGGTTGCAGTCTTTTATTTTTTCCTTTATAAGCAACTTTAGAACGTAAGCAAGGGGTTGGAATCCTGAGACTGGTGATAAACGAATTTACTACAGCAACTTAATATTATTTTGTGTTATTGGTGTTCCTCTGGAACTTTTCCTGAGGATTGCTATGTTTTATGGACATGCTGAAGACATTAGCTAAGTCTATCAGTCATTATCATGCTGTCTTAATATTGTTTTCCAATGTTAAATTTCTTTTCATATGTATATATCTTTATATTATATGTGAAAATTATTGTTAATGGATTCTAAACAAAGTACTTAGTGTTGGAGAATGAATAACTAATTATCATATAGAAAAGTGAATGAATTTCTTCATGTTCCTTTTCTTCAGTTGATAATGATATGATTTCATACAAAGTGTTGACTGTGTAAAGTGAACTTATTCATTTCAGAGTTAGTGCTTAGGTGCAACTTCTTTTATGCTTCAATACTATGTTAAAATTAGTCTGGTTATGAGTTTTGTTTCATTTGCAAATTGATTTACAATAAAATATTATTTTATCGTAATTTGATTCAGATCTGTACCTGCTGATAGTAGGATTTCCTAATATTGCAGGATGATAGATTAAATTTTTAAATAAAACTTGTTATCTGATTATCTATTTCAGCTCCCATTTTTTGGATAGTTATATTGCATCTTAGGTCATTATAGATAGAGATTAGGAGATACTATTATTTGTTGTTTTAGTTTAAGAAATTTATGGGTATTAGTTAGATTATTTTAATTAGATCTTTAGTTGATTTCAGTAAAGATTTGATTAAATAGAACTTATATTATATCTTCCAAGAGACTCTCTACATTGAGAGCATATTTTACAGGCAGCAGGGCCTTTAACCTATGAAAAATAGTTATACCAAACACATACAAGATTGTGATAAGTCGAGTGTGTGGGTTGTTTTTCAGTAGTTGGCCACAATACCCCATAGGTCATACATTTTGGCCAACAAATGGTGCTAGAAGGAGGGCCTGAGCTGAAAGCTTAATGGCTGATCGATCGCATAATACTCCTATCAGTGATCAACCAACTTCCTCTCTCATAAGTTTTGGAACATTGTTTACCCTGGTCTCTACACCACAACCTGAAACTGTAAATAATCCATTCCTAGATACAGTTAGGACTATCATTGAAAGGGACCCTAATGTCTCACCAATTTCCCCTAAAAAAATAAGTCAAACTTTAGAGGAATCACGTAGAATCTTAACCAAAGCATATTCTCGCCAAACAGGGATTCCCCCAATTAAATTTGGATTAACAAGTAGAACTAATTTCCAAACATTGGCAATGACTGAATCAGCTGTTGGTTCAGTTGAAGAAGAACCTCTTGAATCATTAGTAGGGACTCCTGATTATCATCTTAGTAATCTATTAAGAGGAGTAGCTGGTCATAACACTTCTCGACAATTCTTATCTGCAGGTGGATCTAATCTACCTCCTTCACCTCCTGAATCACCGCCAGATAGTCCTCATGATCATAACAGCGAGTCTTCATCGGACTCAGAACCTGATCCAGACATGGGTGACCATAATCAGGGTAACCCTAATGCCGATAGACCATGGTTATGACGTGGTGTTGTTGCTGTACCCGGATTACAGCATAACTTACCCAAACACCCTGATAAACTGTTACCTAAGTTTGACCCAGATGATAAGGGCTTAGCTGATAATCACATTGACAAGTTCATCTTGGCAATTCAGACTATGAATGTCCAGCATGAAGATGCGGTATGTCAACTATTTCCTTTAACTTTCGAAGGAAAGGCTGCAATTTGGTATTTTTCCCCGACACAAGGATCCATAACAAGCTGGAGTGATTTTAGTCAAGCATTCTTGAACAAGTTTGGTGAGGATAAAACTCCTGTGGTGTTAGCACTAGAATTGGCTAGGATTAAGATGGAGAGAAAACAAAGGATAAAGGATTTCAATCAGCGTTTTCTTACTCTCCTGAATAAGATACCAGTGGCTTTCCAACCTCCAGAAGATATCATAATTGAGAATTATGCTTCAGCCTTACCTAAATACCTTGGTATGTTTGTCAAAAAAGCTGGTAAAATCAATTTAGTGGAAACCTTTGTTGAAGCAATAAAGGTTGAGAAAAATTCATTGACATTCGAGCCAGAAAATAATGGAAAGGCTGATAGTTCTATTCGTAAATGCAATGAAACCACTTCTAGAATTAACACAGATAAAAAAGATGCCCCTACTTTTGATGTAGAGAAATTACAACAAGCAATTAAGTCTCTTACAAATGAAGTGGTGATATTGAAAAGAAACAATGTGGAGGGTACTTCAAACAGAGCAAATTTCAAGACCCCATACCGGCCGTTTACATCCTCAAATGCTAGGCAAAATACTCCCCCTGACATATCAACTAATGAAGAATTTTTTAATACTATAAGAGTTGTTTATGCCTTACCTGATTCCTCAACTGATTAGAAGTCTGATGATGATCATGAATCCGATCAGCCTGAAACCGAGGAGGAAACTTCTGAAGATCCTCTTCCGCTTAATTGCCATTTTTGGGATAGTTCAATCAAAGAAGGAGAGTCTAGTGACCATTCTGTCTTTGTAAACCAGCATACCCATAACACTAGAAGTAAAGGGCCTGTATATCCAAAACCATCATCAGTACCTAAGAACAGTCCTCAAACTTCAAATCAACAGCCTGTTACTCAAGGTATACACTTACAATATGACATCATAGAAGACCTTAAGAAACAGAGGGCTAATATTAGTATGTTTGATCTACTGAAAATTTATCCCATGCCCGATGGTTCAATCCTTTCTAATTTATCAAATCCATCAACCACTAAAACAAAGAATCAACCCTCTATACCTTCGGTTAATAACCTTGATCCTACAACTAGTAAAGCAGCAGTAGGTTATAACAGTAATGTCAAAATAGATGCTGATAAAGATTCACTTATAGGTAAGAATTCTAAATCTACAACTCCGCCTTTTCTGCTAACATTTGAAATTTTCGACCGGAATGTGCATCATTGTATCATAGATTTTGGAGCTTCGTCAAACGTCATGCCTTACTCAGTTTGTAAGAAGTTGAATTCCAAACCCACTCCTTGTGAAATTCAAATCAGCCAATTAGATCGATCCAAGGTAAAAATTATAGGAGAATTAAAAGGAGTAATGATTAGGATGGCTACCAATCCACAGATCTTTCAGGTTATTGATGTAGTGGTGGCAGGCATACCAGATGTCTATGGGCTATTTTTAAGTCGTGACTGGTCTCAAGCCTTAAAAGGATATTTTTCAACTGATTGGTCACATTTATGGTTGCCTAAAATTGGGCGTCCGAATCAGATCAGAGTTGACAGAGAAAGGTATATGAAACACACGGTAACTGAAATAAATGCTCCTAATGAACCAGTTCTTTTCAGTGATTCTATTTTACGAAACTATGGGTATGATTCTGATTTAGGGAGTTTTTCTGCACTTAAATCTGCATTTATCAATTCTGTAAATAAATCAGAAACTGCATTGTGATTTTCAGGAAGCTATCCCTAGTCTGGTGAATAATGTGAATACTGTAAATGATGTAAATAACCTTGTTGATAAGCCTTGGCATTTATATTTTGACGTATCCCGATCAAATGAAGGTGTAGGAGTAGGTTGTATGCTCCTAGACCCTACAGGAAACAAATTCATGCTGTCTTGTAGACTTGAATTTATTTGCACAAACAACACGGCAGAATATGAAGCCCTTATACAAGGACTCAAGAAGGCATTAGACTTAAAAGTTAAAATTCTGATTGCATTTGGCGATTCTAAAAGAATTGTTAGGCAGGCCCGTAATTCCATTCACTGTCTATCTAATCACCCGCAAAGTTACCAAAGGGAGGTATGGAATCTGATTTCAGCACTTGATGCTTTTAATATTTAATCCATTCCTCGTTTTTAGAATCAAGAAGCTGATTTGATAGCAAACGTAGCTTCATGACTTATTCCCGCTGAAAATTTTTCCCCTAATGCTTTTTCTATCGAATTATTATTTAGACCGTCCATCCTAGATAATATTACTAATTGGAGGGTCTTTAATGATGATTCACAGATTATTTCTTTCTTAACAGGAGAATATGCTTTTAAATAATTAGCGATTGATGAAATTACACATGATGGGGATCTACATAATTTTTCGGTAGTTCACCCACCTTGTCCCATTGATAAGTCTTTTGAACAAGTAAATTCAATCCCTATGTCAGTTCTTAGGCTTGAGAAGTTTTATGATTTGCATGATAAATTCAAAGGAGTGCCTAATTGCAAGACAAATAGGTCGAATATGCATTATGAAACCATCAATTTAGGCACAGAATCGAATCTTCAAAATATCAACTTAGGATTAGATTGCACTTCAAATGAAAAATTGGCCTTCCTGAAGTTGTTTAGAGAATTCAAAAATGCGTTTGCATGGTATTATGACGATCTGAAAACTTTTGACACCCAGATCATACAACATGCGATCCCCATGAAACCTCAGTCAAAACCATTCCAACAGAAATTAAGGAAAATGCACCGTGCCCTAGAACCAGCAGTAAAGAAAGAATTGAATAAACTACTTACTGCTAGGATCTTTTTTCTTGTTCACCATACGCAATGGGTGGCTAACCTTTTTCCCGTCAGGAAGAAGAATGGAGATATTCGTTTATGTGTAGATTTCTGAAACTTAAATAGATCATCAGAAAAGGACAACTACCGTGTTCCACCCATGGAGCAAGTTCTTCAAAAGGTGTCAGGTGCTCAAATGTTGTCTTTATTAGATGGTTTCTCTGGGTACAACCAAGTTCTCGTTTCCCCTACAGATTAGTTGAAAACTACTTTTAGGACACCCTGGGGAACCTATGCTTACAGGAAGATGCCCTTCAGTTTGATAAATGCTGGGGCTACATTCCAAAGAGCGATGGATGCTGCTTTCAGAGGTTTGATAAACCATTATGTTGTTGTCTATCTGGATGACGTTACTATATTTTCAAAAAAAAGGCTTGATCACATCTCACACTTACGAAAAGTGCTTGAACGCTGCAAGAAATTTGGTATTTCCTTGAACCCTAAAAAGTCAATATTTGCAGTAACTGAGGGGATTTTGCTAGGGTTTGTAGTATCAAAATAAGGGATCATGATTGATCCAGAAAGAATAGAATCCATTTCAAAAATTCCTTTTTCGACTACTGAGAAATCCATGCAATCCTTCTTAGGAAAGATAAATTTCATAAGGAGATTTGTTCCAAGTTTTTCTGAAATTGTTCGTCCACTCCATAATATGATTAAAAAAGACAGTAGTTTTTCATGGGGGGATAGAGAAAAGCAGTCATTTATAAACATTAGAGAGGCCATAGCTAAGGCACCTGCACTTGTGAGTCCTGACCTTAGGAAAGACTTTATTCTCTATACTTTTTCATATGATATATCTTATGCAGATGTTCTTACTCAGATGAATCAGCAGGAGGATGAAGTACCTATATCCTTCATGAGCTCAAATTTAAAAGGAGCTAAATTAAATTATCATGAAGTGGACAAGCAAGCTTTTGCTGTGTTCAAAGCGATAAAACATTTCCTCCCTTATCTTCTTAAATCCAAAACCAAGGTAATTGTTCCATTCAGTGCTGTCAGAAATTTATTGGTACAAAAGGACCTTGGAGAAAAAAGAGCACATTGGATGGATGCTCTACAGGAATATGATCTATAAATTAAACCTTCTCAGGTCATACGAGGTTTGGGATTGTGTAAATTGGCTATTGAATCAGCACATCTCCCTGTTGACCAGAGTGACATGCCTTTAGATGAGGTCTTATTGCAAAAGGAAATATGTTTTATCCCAGAACCTGTTAGCTCATGGTATACTGACATTTGCATTTACCTTGAAACACGCACTGCCCCAGATCATTTAGATCCAAAAAGGAAAAGAGCAGTGAGATTAAAATCAGCACCCTATCAATTGGTAAATAATATACTTTTTAGAAAGAATGCTGATAGATTTCTACTGTGTTGCTTAGAGAAGGAAGAATCTTATTTAGTTTTAACACAACTGCATGATGGACCTACTGGTGGCCACTTCGGTGGTGATACTACGGCTCATAAAATTCTGAGGCCATGCTATTTTTGGCCAACTCTATTTAAAGATGCTCATGCTTTTGTCAGAAGATGTCAAGATTGTCAGACCGCAGCTGGCAGAGTTAAAAAAACCAGCTTTTCCGTTGCAACCTGTGATGGTAGACAGACCTTTTCAACAATGGGGAATTGATATCGTTGGACCAATAAATCCATCTTCTTCCCTTTAGCATAAGTATATTATAACTGCCACCGATTATTTTACTCGATGGTCTGAAGCTGAACCCCTACGAGTGGTTAATACAAATCAGGTATTACATTTCCTAGAAACCAATATAATCACCAGATTTGGAGTGCTTGACAATCTTGTATTTGATAATGCATCTTAGTTTTCTTCTGGAGAATTAATTGAATTTTCTCTATAAAAGGGAATTCGGATTAGATATTCAGGAAACTATTATCCACAAGGCAATGGCCTTGCTGAATCCACGAATAAGAATTTGCTGAAAATTTTGAAAAGATCCATTGCTGAAAATCACAGGAACTGGCATATTGTTCTGCATCAAGCTCTGTGGGCTGATAGGGTCACTCCAAAATCATCTATTGGTAATTCTCCCTTATTTTTGGTATATGGAGTAGATGCTATTCTTCCTCCAAACCTGTTTTTACCTTCCTTACAGCTTGCACAAGCTGTACAAGAGACTGAATGTTCAGCCATAGAAGAAAGAATTAATCTGCTACTAAAATTGGAAGAAGAAAGAGAAAATGCCAAGAAACGCTTCGCAAAACACCAGCAAATTATTAAATCATGGTTCGATCATGGCTCATCCTCGAATCGAGAATTACAAGTAGATGATCTGGTTTTAAGATGGGACAAAGCAAATGAGGATAAAGGGGAACATACCAAATTTCAACGTCTTTGGTTAGGTCCGTATGTTATATCAGAAAAACTTGGTCCAAATACCTTCCGTTTAAAGACTTTACAAGGTCAGCTCAATACCCTCCCGGTAAATGGGCATGCCCTTAAAAAGTACTTTGAATAATGACACATCACCAAACCTTTCCATTGTATATTTCCATCCATGTAGATTTCTGTACATAAGATTGCAGTTATGTTGATTTTTTATTGAAATTTTGATCTTACATTTACTAATTATTTTCATTATTATCATCATCATAATGCTTATTTGTAATTTTAGGTGATAGGTTATGAAAATAATTCAAATTTTCAGATCATTTATTGTACATAAGTCTGTGTTATGACTCTGTGAAAATCCATTGTTAAAGCATTTCCTTTATTCAAATCACAGAATTCAACATGAGGCATTTTGCATGAATTTAGAACCTGATGATTGAAATGCATACCAAACTGTAGTCATTTATGATGACAGGGAATATCGGATCTTTAATAAGTGGTTAGTTTCCATATTTGTGGCAATTTAAGCCTCCTCAATTTTGCTGTCAGCAGTCCTTGGTTGTTGTCTTTGAGTGCCTGTTTACAAATCAAGTACTTCGGGTAATTTATTTACTGATTTCAATAGATGTCTGCTAAGCTCGAAAACTTGTCGAAGATATCTGGTTATCTCTAAGCACTCTTAAGTAGTCTGTAGTTCTTCCCCCCATTTTGGAACACATTTGGGCATTCAACTAGGACAATACTCTTAAAATTAGGTGAATATGAAAAGTATTATCAGAAGACAGGAGGTCTCATCACGAGTCGGCTTGCTTATGATCATAAATTCTATTGGAATGACATTGTCAAAATTTGGTTACCAAGCCAATGACAGTGGCTCTCAGTCTAAAAACTGAGAGATAGGAAGTCTCATCACGAGCTGTCCTGATCAGTTTCTGGTAGGGTTGGTGAATAAGGCTATCTATTTGGTCACCAAGCTAAGATAGTGTTTCTGATTAATTCTTTTCATATTTTTCCCTGTTAATATGATTTGTATATATACTAACAACTAAAAAAAAAGGGAGTATTGTCTAATGTGTTTTTTTAATGTGGGGGAAAACCAACTGATATTTTTGAGAAGCCATATCTATACGGGTATTGATTAACTTGTTTTTGACCTTATGGATCTCCATTGGAATTAAGTCATCTTGCTCTTACCTGAGTTTGATTAGGATCAAAACACTCAGATGACAGTCATAAGGCTGTTATAGAAATATGTTGAGGTCTAGTCACATGTTCAGACTGTTTTGAATTTGAGTCACTTAGACAGAGATTCGATATTTAAAGGCATTATATGTGATTATCTGAAGTTTTCATGGTGTTTTCTTACAGAGATAACTAGTTCGGTCCTAGCATGTCACCAATTGTTGGCAGGAAACACCCTTCGGAGCATTTTTTAACACAAATAATTCAAAGTTTTGGTAATGTTCAAGCAATATCGATTTTTTTTTCTTTCGTCTTGATAAGAAAACTCATCATTGATATCTCAGGAGTGCCCTAAAAATATTTGATTCTTAAGGCACTCCTGATAGGAACTTACTTGACTAATCCATTTCGACTGATTGACCATTAGTAGCAGTAAAAATTCAATTCTTGTGGTCTTAACTCTTCATTTCTGTCAATCATCAGAAGGATCATAATTATAGAAGATTAGTAGCTCCTATTTTTTCACTCATCATTCGTGTTTGATTAAAATCAAATGAATGTATTTTGTTATCAATTGAAACTATGTACTGCATGATGTGATAACTCTATTTTCTAAATTCAGGTGAAAATTTTGGTAAAGCTTCATCACTTCTGAATCTTTTATCCTGTCTTAGTTGTCAAAATTTTTAAGGTGAATTTAGTATGAATCCTCATAAACCCTACTATACTTCATGTTCATCACTTATTTCAAATTCATATTTTTGAAATAGGTTGATATTAGAGTTTGTGAAGAAGGTCTAAAGTTACTTCTTAAGTTTTTGACATTGGTTTGGTCATATCATCAAATTATTTTCTGATCGGTTTTGACCTTTACCCTAAGATATTAATTTTATGCTAAGACGATTATATTTTTGTGATTGAATTTGTTGAATGAAGAATTAAGGTTTTGGAATGTATTGAGTCATGTTAAAAAATGGTGAATCAACCTCCATTACTACCACATTATGAAATCACAATAGAGTAATGGTGGAATTAAGGTTTTGGTAGTCGTGCCATTCGACAGTTGATATCTGTCAATTCAAAATGATGCAAACATCACTTGCCATAACTCGCCTATGTGACTATCCTATGGCTCAGTATGCTTTGGTAAGTTATCTTCGAAACCTATTGTCTCTGCCAACCCACGATATGATGGACTTACAAGAAGGTTTTCAGGGTTTTAATGAAATAGGGTATTTTGGAGTATTGCTGGTAATTCCTATGCTATTGATGAAACGATTGCATCTTCTAATCTATGTTTCAAAAACCCTAGAGTTTTGTGTATCCATTGCCATGGCTCCAGTATCTAGATTCGAACTTATTGGTGACGAATACATGTATGCTGCTCCAGAATGTCGAGAGATTGTGTCAAGATATGGATGGTTGGAATTCCTTTGGAAATTTTCTGGTTTTAATATAGCAGTTTCTAAGGAATTTGCAGAGTCTTCTGATGGGGTTCGTGCATAGGTAGGGGACGTCAAGATTAAGCTGTCTGAGAGGTTCATTTCTCAAGCTATTTTCTTGCCACAGACTAGTGAGGAGTGGTATAAAGGAAAACATATCAAGAATGACCAATGGAAAGGGTTTCTTACCCCTGCTCATTGGCAAACTAAGTTCAAATCTGGCTTCCCACCTGGTTATTAATGAAAAATTAGAGGGCTCTTCTGGAGCTAGTCATCAGGTATGTAACTTGTGAGGGTAGGCTATCTCAGACGCAAATTTATCACCTGCAACTGTTGTTGATATTTAAGGGTTACCCTGTCAATATGCCCTTTTTCTTTTTAAACAGGTTGCATAAAACGGTGACCACTTATCAGTCTAATGTTGGCAAAAAAACTAGGAGTTTATTTCACCATGGGTTAATTAAGATTCTTGTGTCCAGTCGGTTGAAATAATTAGGTCAGACCTGGGATTCTTTCCTTGTGAGAAATGGGTTTGGGGTTAATGAGGAATGGCCCAAACAGAGGCCTAGGGTTCGACGTAGGCGGGTAAACAATGAAGAAGTTGAGCTTGAAGCCAAGGACTCTGGTTCTCAAGATGATTTGAGGGATGAAGGGTTTCAGCCTGATCAAACCCTAAGTCTGGATGATGTGAAAATTGAGGTGGAAACTAGCATTGAAACTCCTGCAAATAATTTTCAGGATCGAGGAAGGAAATCATCAGCTCCTTTAACCTGTCAAGACAAGAGTACTTCTCATACACAGGTTAATATGAAGAAAACAAAGACTAAAAATCAGACTGGCAATGCTATGAGCAAACCAGCTATACGAAGAACCACACGCAGTATGACAGCTGCTCTTCTTGCAAGGAAAAATTTGAGCGTTGGGGATGTCTCAGTTATTGAACTAAGTGATTCTTCGGACCTTCGATCGAATCCAGCTACCATAGCCTCATCTATGTTAGATCTAAAATATGTCTCTATATCTGCAGACAAGGAGGTCGACAGTCAACAAGTAAATCATGAGGGTAGTCAAGATATTGACAGAAAGCCCCACTTAACTGAAGAAGCCCAAGTAAACTTGAAAAAAGACCAAACTAATCCAAATCCCCATGCTCAATTGATTTCTTCCCTGCAAACAGACTTAAAAGAAGCACAAGTTATTCAAACATTCGCCCTGGAAGAAATTAAATCTTTAAAAGCTGAATTGATCACCTGGGTTGAGAAATGGGACGTGTTAAGAGGGAAGAAGTTAAAATGCAAAAGAATGATGAAAAGGCTTTTGTTAAAGAATAAAAAATTGAAAAGACATAATTGAATTAACAAGACCATGGTTGTCAGGTTCAGGGATAGATTAAATGAAGCTAGGAGAAGTATACCCATCCAATTCTCAATTGAGTGAGCCTTAAAAACCTGATACTTTGTTTTTGGTGACTTCTAAATTTTGTCTTTTATACCTTACATTATGCCTACAGAGGGTTTTGGATAAATTCTTACAGGTTAGTAATGTTTTGGGTTCATCAATTTCAGTTCAATTCATGGTCTAAATGATTAAAATGAGATATCTACAGAATTAACATTCTGCAGATATCTCGATCATGCTTAATTTATCATCATTAAAATTTTTCTAAAACAACGTTTTGTTAATATGAACAAGTGTCAAAGAAACCGTTTGGATGAAACTAGATGCCGTTCTGCCTTCGTGTCTTTTGATCGTGTGCGACTAATCAATGAAGATTGTTCAGGACTTACAACCGATTTGACGCTCAGTTATCACTTCATTCCTATTTCTAAGTTTCTATTAGCATGGATTACCCAGTATGGTGTTACTATAATTGGGAGAAATTAATGCTGTAACTTTTCCTATAAGTTAAAATTATGGACACATCTTTCTTTCCGGATACTTTTGTAACAATGTGCCTATGAAGTTGGTCATCATTACACCTTATTTGGATAAGATTAGAATCTCTCCTAAGAAATAGGATTTATAGTTAGTCGGTTGCAGTCTTTTATTTTTTCCTTTATAAGCAACTTTATAACGTAAGCAAGGGGTTGGAATCTTGAGGCTGGTGATAAACAAATTTACTACAGCAATTCACTGAGTGATGGGAAAGGAATGTCAAATGAACATAAAAACAATAAGATGGAATGGAACTTCCAATGAAATCCATTGAACCCGGATGAGACTGTCTCCAATTCTATCAAATTCTACCCATTTCACTCATACTATCAGTGAACTCAAATTTGTGCACATCTGTGGCCATATTGGACAAAATTAACGAACATAGAGAATGGATTGAATACTGCATAGCCTACTAATAACAGTGGCCCCTATTTATCAATCTTACATAAGAAGCAACATGATTGGTAATTGACTGCAGCTGCTAGGAAGGAATCCATGGGGTCAGGCCAAATCTTGATATGTGTACTATGTTGGCCCTTGGAATAATTGAAAGGTGGGAAAAAAAGGTTAATCATGATGAAATGATGAGTTCATGTCTAGGTGATGCAATCATTCTCAATGTCGTCAGAATCTGAATCAATTCAGCTTCATCGAATCATAGAATTTGATGGTTTGTTAAGTGATGTATTTGACACTCGGTTGAAATTTCAAAATATGATAGGTAGGGAAAAGTGAAAACTGCCATTTACAAGTTTATACGATTATATGACATACTTTACACTCAATACATTCAACACGTGTATGACAGGTTGAGCTATGGGAAAATGAAATCAGGCATGTGCGTGGATTTTACTGAAGCAAGTCAATTTTGGATTGATTTACTCAAATGCATGCCCAACATTAAAAAAATTGTGGTTTAGGTAAATTAGACCTGCAAAAACATGCAAAAACTGTTGTTTAGGGAAATTAGACCAAGACTAGGAGAAGATAAAAAATTGTCCAAGTATGGAATTATTGGTAAAACATGCCTAACTGGCCTTAGGGAAATTCCTACAACAGCTCATAGGATGATGATAAAAATATTATGAGAGTGTAGATCTATAGATTATTGTATGGTGCATCCAACCATATAATTATCCTAACCAAAAATTATTTCAGTACGAAGATATCAATCTGCCAAAAGTGCCTCTCAACCATATTTGCACTGCTCGAGAAAAATGCCCACCGAGGGGAGAGAAAGAAGCTCCAAAACATGAAAGTGGTCTTGATGGATTCACCTTGTTGGCCTCTACCCATTGGTAATCTCACTTTCCAAGTTTGAAGGAAAAATGAAATGACCTTGGTGACCTAGGGTTTGAAGAGAATTGGTTAAGTGTTAGACAAAGAGTTTGAGAGACCACTTGGAAATGCTCACAAGGGGGTGTTCCATTGATGATAAAAATCATCAGATGATATGGTCTTGTTCATTGTTAAGATGGACATCTATCCATGCTCTTGATTTTTCTTATGGTGACCAAATAAGGAAAATATCAACCTCAAAAAAATAGAAGAAAAATCTTATTTTGCATACTAAAGACAGAAAAAATGGCTAAGTGTTGTAAAGGGGCTAAGTGGTGCCCGCATTAAGGTTGATGCTCGCACTAAGGATGATGCACGCATGGCATGGCATGGCATATATGATGATGTGGTATGAAGTTGAAATCATTGTTGCATTATGACATCGTTCTGGAGAAATACGACAAATTAGTGAAAATCAAGAAATTGGCTAAGTGCGGGAATATTGGTCCAAGTAGACTTAAGAGGATGCCCGCCACAAATGGTTTGTTGAAGAAAATGCCCACACCACATGGGGATGTTGTAGGCTGTTATTTTTTCTACTCAACCATGGTTTCAGTTTTTCCAAAGAGACCCTGAAGAACAATTTATGGACCTGCCAAAACTGTGGTTTAGGGAAATTAGACCAAGCCTAGGAGAAGATCAAAAATTGTCCAAGTATGGAATTATTGGTAAAATATGCCTAACTAGCCTTAGGGAAATGCCCGAAACATCTCATAGGATGATGATAAAAATATTATGAGAGTGTATATCTCTAGATACTCGTATGGTGCATCCAACCATATAATTAGCCTGGCCAAAAAGTCTTTTGGGAAGAATATATCAATCTGCCAAAAGTGCCTCTTAGCCATATTTGCACTGCTCCAAAAAAATGCCCTTCGAGGAGAGAGAAAGAAGCTACAGAAGATGAAAGTGGTTTTTCTTGATTCACCTTGTTTAACTATACCCATT
The DNA here is from genome assembly GCA_001517045.1 of Pseudotsuga menziesii. Taxonomy (NCBI): domain Eukaryota; kingdom Viridiplantae; phylum Streptophyta; class Pinopsida; order Pinales; family Pinaceae; genus Pseudotsuga; species Pseudotsuga menziesii. The sequence continues at coordinate 1,836,899 of LPNX011064505.1, forward strand.
GGGAATCTCACTTGTCAAGTTTGAAGGAAAAATGAAATCACCTTGGTGACCTAGGGTTTGAATATAACTGGTTAAGTGTTAGACAAAGTATTTGAGAGACCACTAGGAAATTCTCGCAAGGGGGTGTTCCGTTGATGATAAAAATCATCAAATGATATGGTCATGTTCATTGTTGAAATGGATATCTATCCATGCTCTTGGTTTTTCTTATGGTGACCAAATAAAGAAAATATCAACCTGGAAAAATAGAAGAAAAATCCTATTTTGCTCACTAAAGACAAAAAAAATGGCCAAATGTTGTAAAGGGGCTAAGTCATGCCTGCATTAAGGTTGATTCCCTCACTAAGGATGATGCACGCATGGCATGGCATGGCATATATGATGATGTGGCATGAAGTTGAAATCATTGTTGCATTATGACATCGTTCTAGAGAAATATGGCAAATTAGTGAAAATTGGGAAATTGGCTAAGTGCAGGAATATTGGTCCATGTAGCCTTGAGAGTATTCCCGCCACAAATGGTTTGTTGAAGAAAATTCTTGCACCACATGGGGATATTGTAGGCTATTGTTTTTTCTACTCAACCATGGTCTCAGTTTTTCCAAAGAGATGTTGAAGAAGAATTTATGGACCTGCCAAAACTGTGGTTTAGGGAAATTAAACCAAGCCTAGGAGAAGATCAAAAATTGTCCAAGTATGGAATTTTTTGTAAAATATGCCTAACTAGCCTTAGTGAAATGCCCGACACATCTCATAGGATGATGATAAAAATATTATGAGTGTATATCTCTAGAGACTTGTATGGTTCATCCAACCATATAATTAGCCTAACCAAAAAGTCTTTCAGGAAGAAGATATCAATCTGCCAAAAGTGCCTCTCATCCATATTTGCACTGCTCCAGAAAAATTCCCGCCGAGGAGAGAGAAAGAAGCTACAGAAGATGAAAGTGTTTTTTCTGGATTCACCTTATTGAACTATACCCATTGGTAATCTCACTTGCCAAGTGTGAAGGAAACATGAAATAACCTTGGTGACCTAGGATTTGAAGAGAAATGGTTAAGTGTTAGACAAAGTGTTTGAGAGACCACTTGGAAATGCTCGCAAGGGCGTGTTCCATTGATGATAAAAATAATCAGATGATATGGTTCAGTTCATTGTTGAAATGGATATCTATCCATGCTCTTGGTTTTCCTTATGGTGACCAGATAAGGAAAATATCAACCTGGAAAAATAGAAGAAAAATATTATTTTGCACACTAAAGACAGAAAAAATGGCTGTGTCGTAAAGGGGCTAAGTGATGCCCGCATTAAGGTTGAATCCCGCACTAAGGATGATGCCCGCATGGCATGGCATGGAATAGATGACTATGTGGCATGAATTTGAAATCATTGTTGCATTATGACATCATTCTGGAGAAATACGACAAATTAGTGAAAATCAGAAAATTCATGAAGTGTGGGAATATTGGTCCAAGTAGCCTTAAGAGGATGCCCGCCACAAATGGTTTGTTTAAGAAAATTCCCGCACCACATGGGGATATTGTAGGCTGTTGTTTTGTCTACTCAACCATGGTATCAATTTTTCGAAAGAGACACTGAAGAATAGTTTATGGACCTACCAAAATTGTGGTTTAGGTAAATTATACCAAGCCTAGGAGAAGATAAAAAATTGTCCAAGTATGAATTATTGGTAAAATATGCCTAACAGGCCTTAGGGAAATGCCCGCCACAGCTCATGGGTTAATGATAAAAATATTATGAGAGTGTAGATCTATAGAAACTTGTATGGTGCATCCAACCATATAATTAGCCTGACCAAAAAGTCTTTCAGGAAGAAGATATCAATCTGCCAAAAGTGCCTCTTAGCCATATTTTCACTGCTCCAAAAAATGCCCACCTAGGAGAGAGAAAGAAGCTACAAAAGATGAAAGTGGTTTTTCTAGACTCACCTTGTTGAACTATACCCATTGGGAATATCACTTGCCAAATTTGAAGGAAAAATGAAATTACCTTGGTGACCTAGGGTTTGAAGAGAACTGCTCAAGTCTTAGACAAAAAATTTGAGAGACCACTTCGAAATGACAGAAAGGGGCTGTTCCTTTGATGATAAAATTCATCAAATTATATGGTCCTGTTCATTGTTGAAATGTATATCTATACATGCTCTTGGTTTTTCTTATGGTGACCAGATAAGGAAAATATCAACCTGCAAAAATAGAAGAAAAAATTATTTTGCATACTAAAGACAAAGAAAAAATGGCTAAGTGTTTTAAAGGGATAAGGGATGCCCGCATTAAGGTTGATTCCAGCACTAAGGATGATGCTTTCATGGCATGGCATGGCATAGATGATGATGTGAAATGAAGTTGAAATCATTGTTGCATTATGACATCATTTTGGAGAAATACAACAAATTAGTTAAAATCAGGAAATTGGCTAAGTTTAGGGATATTGGTCCAAGTAGCATGGAAAATGTGGTTTAGGGAAATTAGACCGAGCCTAGGACAAGATAAAAAAATTTCAAAGTGTGGAATTATTGGTAAAATCTGCATAACTGGCCTTAGGGAAATGCCCGCCACAGGTCATAGGATGATGATAAAAATATTATGAGAGTGTGGATCTCTAGAGTGTTGTGTTGTGAATCCAACCATATCTAGAAGGCTATAATAAGAGGTTTTTCAGACAATATAAAAGCATATTCACAATAACCCACATGCTAGGAAATTTATATTACTATTTCAAACTTACAAATTTCATATATAATGAAAAAAATATTTTAAAAGAAAACCCTATTATAACGAACAATAATATACCAGACATAATTGAATGGAACAAATACATAATTAATATGCATTAAATAGTAGAATTCACCATATAGATTACACCTAACAATATAAAATTTCATTAATAAATGTAAATATATCTAGATTCAACCCCATGTTGTTATTTTCAACTTATGACATTTGTACGGATTGTGGCGTGCATTTTCCTAAGCCCAGTTTTGAATATTACACATTGTTTTTTACTTAACAACTTAGAATTTTAGTCATTAATTTTGAATTTGTCCAAGATACTTGAAATTTTAGTCATTCATGTTCAATTTGACTGCTATGCATTCCTAGCTTGCATTTTTATGCTTATGGTTTGCATTTTACACCAAGTGTCCATAATAGTAAAAAAGGTTAAAATTGCACCTTTCATAGGTCGACTGTGAGCATACGAGGTTAGATTGTATAAAATTAACACAAGGATGGTCTTCTAAATATATCTATCCATCCAATTTCCAAAACGATTTACCATAAACATTTAATAGGAGGGTTTGGCTTGCATTTTTATTAATGTAGGTGGATATTTCATAAATACAAGACAACCATGTAGTGTTTTTGCACAACAGGCACTTTCTGAACCAAAATTGAAAAAATAAATGTATAATAATGTGGAAAATAGTAAAGCATACCATTTCCAAATAAAATCACTCAAAAATACCCAATACTTATGGCTAGGCGGGCATTTTTGTGATCTAGGTAAAACTGGGTTGAAAACACAAAAGTTGTCATTTTGTCAATTTAACTCTGGACAAATGAAACATAATTTTAAAAAATGGAAAGAGGCTTTTGTCAAAAATATATCTATATTCAACCCCATGGTGTTATTTTCAACTTATGACAATTGTACGGACTGTGGTGTGCATTTTCCTAAGCCCATTTTTGAATATTTACACATTGTTTTTTATGAAACTTAGAATTTCAGTCATTTATTTTTGAATTTGGCCAAGATACTTGGAATTTTAGTCATTCATGTTCAATTTAACTGCTATGCATTCCTATCTTGCATTTTTATGCTTATGGCTTGCATTTTACACCAAGTGTCCATAACACTCAAAAAAGGTTAAAATTGCACCTTTCATAGGTCGACTGTGAGCATACAAGGTTAGATTATATAAAATTAACACAAGGATAGTCTTCTCAATATATCTATCCATCCAATTTCCAAAAACATTTACTATAAACATTTAATAGGAGGGTTTGGTTTGAGAGTACATCAAAACATGTAGAGAAGAATACTACTCTATTATTATATTACTCAATCTATTACTCTATTTTTTCCAGAATAGTTAGAATGCCAAATTTTTACTCTATTATTTACTCTTAGTTTCTTATTTTCAATAAGTATACTTAACATGCTAGAAAGTTGACTATATTGAAATTGAAAATGTAAGTTGTGTATAGTTGACTTGAAACACATTTGTAATTTTTATTATAGTTTGGAAAAGTCATAACACATTTGTAATTTTTATTATAGTTTGCAAAAGTCGGAACACATTTGTAACTTTTATTATAGTTTGGAAACGTCTGAACACATTTGTAATTTTTATTTTAGTTGGAATTCAGCGCGTTGGTATCATGTGCATGCATTCGCGTGCATCCTGTGAGTGCATCCCCTTCTTCCTTTTTGAGCGTGCCATCATCCTGCAAAATGTAAACATCAACCTCATCTTCCATGCCATCAACTAAAATAGGGGGTTCTGAAGTTGCTGAGAGGTTCACTGTCAGAAAATTTGGAGAGAGCGTTGAGGCATGGAGTGACAAAACCAACTGGCCAGAAGTTGTGCTAAATGTCTTGGTCAGAGTAGGAGTGCATCGTTTTCTTTTCAGTCAGTTCAATTTCAACAATGAAGAGATAGATAATGCCATTTCTAGTTATGATGATGAGTCCAAGGAATTGATTATTTTTAGGGAGGGTTTGTCTGGACCTTGATTTGTTGTCAGGTGCAGCGAAAATTCCATGCAGGGGGGAATAATGTTGACCACCAAGAAAACCCTCAAAGTAGAAAAGGGTGAGATGGCAAACAAAATATGTGGAAAAATGGTTAAGGTTTCCCGGAATGGTTTAAAGATGCAAGATGTTCCACCAGGGCTGTACAAAACCTTAATTCAAATTGTACTTAGGACATTTATGAATCACCAAAAGCAAGATATTTCAGGTGATTGTATGAAGTTGGTGATTCATTGGGTTGAAGACCTGGCCATAGATGTCCCTCGTCTATTGGAAAAAAAAATGCATTTTGCACTGTAAGAGAGAAAAATTAAGAGAGTGAAGTTCAATTACCCTGGCACACTACAAAAAATTATTGACTTATATCAACCCAGCACTATAGAAGGAAGTAGATTTAAAATACATACATTAAGAGGCTGAAACTGAAAAAAAATAACCAGGAAGTTCCTCAACAATCTCCAAAGGACAATGTACAAGTCCTGGAAGAGCATTTTGAGTAATATATTGAAGGTATGGGAAGTGACGCTGAAGAATTTGATGTTGTCTCAATTCTGGCCGGATTATATGAAGGCAGAGAAATAAATGTAAATGATATGCGTGATGTTGAGTTTATTGAACAGGAGGGGCATAGTGATGATGATATTTATGCTTGTGCAGAAATGCCACTTTTTATATATACACCTCCACAGTTGGGAGTTGAGAAAACTTCCTCTCCAAAATATGTTTTTAATGGTAAAATTGTTTTTAAGCTACTGTTCAATAAAATGTTGCATTTCAAAGAAGAAGCTGAATTTCATAGAAAAAACTTTTCCTATTGGTGTCCTACAAGACTACAGACCATAGAACTCTATAGGATTAAGCAGATGCAAATTTGGGACCTCTTAAAGGTAGGCGCCATTTTTCAATGCTATTTTTCAAAAAGAAATAGTTGTCAAATTCCTTTTTCTGAAGCCTTGTTAAAATTTTCACTATTTACAGGTAATTGTAACGTTAGAAAGAGAACATGTGGATACTATGGAATCTTCTATTAAAAATTTTGCAAATGCTGGACCTCTTTAAGGTATGAGGCATTTTTCAATGTTTTTTCCAAAAAAAAAATTGTCAAATTCCATTTTTTGAAGCCTCCTAAAAATTTTCCCTATTTACAGGAAATTGCAAGATTACAAGGATCCCTTGTGAAGACTATGGATAGTTTGAGAAGGATAATAGCAGGAAAGGACTCTGTTCTTCAGTCTTTGAATAAGGAACTAGAGAAAATTCAAGATGAATTTAGAAAGGAAAATGAGAAATGGGGAGAAGAATATATGGTTATTCAGAAGAAAGATGAAGAAACCATAAAGAGACTAGAAGATGAGATGAAACATTGACCAGAGGTTTTGGACATTCCCCCTCTAAGGACTGTTACCAGCCAGGAAGAAATACTTACCACCGAATTCAATAAGTTAAACAAAATAATTGAAATAATGAAGCCTGACTTTCAAAACAACATTGTTGAAGACTACAATAAACATCAACTTGAGATAAATGAATATAGAAAAAAAGAGGAAAACATGAAAAACATAATTGCTAAGAAAGATGAAGAGTTGAAAGGGAAAATAGTTGAACTTGAAAATATTATTGCAGAACTACAGACTAGAGGATTTGAAAAGTTAAAAGAATCTGAAATTGGTAAGGGACAGAGTAGGCATATGATTTCTGGTGAAATTTATGATATGTCAGCACACCAGCAGGCTTTAATAAGGTATGAGGCTTCCCTGCAAAATAGAGAGAAGGCACTGGACATAGCTTTTAATGCAATACAAACTCATGTAGAAGTCAAAAAGGGGTTTCAAACCTATCATGCCTTCTTAAGAATTCGAGAGAAGTCCTTGATGGATGTTAGTGCAGAAATGAATGCTGTAGTTGGTCTCTCTATGTGGTCAACCATCAAAGAAACATTGACAAACAATATAGCCGAGAGGGATGATGATATTAAAGAGCTCAAATTCAAAATACTAGAGGATAGAGAATCACAATAGTTGGGATGTAAGTCTGAGATAGAAGATCCGAAATCCCAAATTGCCACTCTGCAAAAGAACAACATGCTTCAGCGAGTAGAAATTGTGTATACTCCAGATAATACAGAATTGAGGGTAAAAGAGTTGGAGACAGAGACAGAGCAGGTCAGGAAAAAATTGACCCAAGTTCAGTCTGACTTGAAACGTTCAAATGATCATCTTCAGCAAAAGGAAAAGGAACACGAAGAGAAAAATAAGAAGAATGTGGAATTGATGAAGAAGTACATCCAAGATAAATATAGATTGAGAGAAATTTTGCAAAAATGTGCAACAAAAGTGAAAGAATTAGAATGAAAATCAGAACATGCACATGTTGCAACTTCTGAAGAACCAGAAGCTTCTAGACAAGCCAAGAGACTAGCATGTACAAATTTATCTTCTCTAGAAAAGGAGGACTTGTAGCCTAAATTCTCCCAAGCAGCCTAGAACTATGGAATAACATTATTTATATATGTTGTGTATGTAAATACATTTCAAGTTTTAATACATAAATTTATGTGTGTGTGTGTGTGTGTGTGTGTATTTCTTGGCAATTTATATGTTTTTTATGCATTTAATGTGAATGGTAATTTTGAATTTAAATTTTCAATAAGTGTACATAACAGGCCAGAAAGTTAACAATATCAAAATTGAAAACTTAACTTGTATATTGTAGGCATATATATTTGAATTTGTAAGAAATTAAAAGAGTGATAGTGATTAATGGATATGAGATGTCAGTAGATTTGGTGACATAGGTAGATCCTAGTTGTTTGGTTGGAACTCTTGATATTATAGGGATATTATGGGGATGTTGGATTGAGAACTCTCAAGTTCTTTATGAGAAATTTGATGCTATGTATTGATGTATTTATGTAAGTTTCTTTATCTAATGAAACTGAAATTCCAATTCTGGAACAATGTCATACAATTCTAATCATGCAACCAAATTTCAGTGAATAACCCAAAGTTGTAATTCCCATAGAACTGACCTAAAAAAGACATAAATTTACAAAATATAAGCAAACACAGAAAAAACTGCAATTTCATTACTAAAAACAAAAATTAAATATTTAATATGCCTTCCATCATTTGTTACATTTCCAAAATTTGGTAACATAAATGCTATCACAATAGAATAAATTTTAAGTATGGCAAGATCACTAGAAATGCTTATTGCAACATAAGTTTCTTTCACCATTTTGCATACAATGTTGCATTTTGATCATCTAGGACTTTTTTATTTTTGTCTTGTCTCACACTTCTTATAATGACATCAGGTTTTATAGGGTTCCCAACATCCATCTTTTGGATATCAACTACAGCCCCTTGAATTTCTTGTTTTTCACCACTCTGCCCTGTACCATTTACCGAGGATGGAACACCCTTTTTATTGTGAGTCATAGCCTCCATCATTGGAATATCAATCGCAGTTGCTCCATACACTTCTTGTAATTCATTGATTTTCCCTGCTTCATTTCTTGAGGATGAAACACTAATTTTACAGTAATTTTCAATCGCTATCATAGGTATTTCAACACCAGCTACCCCATTCAATTCTCATGTTTTATCAGTTTGTGCTGCCACTTTCCTCTTAGATGAAACACTTAGTGTTTTACTGTTATTTCTTCTTTGAACATTATTTTTGGCCTTGCACCTTTCGAAGCGATGTGATTCACAAAAAGCCTCTTCACCATATTTTCTTATTGGCCTGGAAGATGATTACTGAACTGTGAGAATGTATTAGTATTTAGTAGGTAAAAACAGATTATGAGTCCTCACACCATAAAATGAACGTAGAATTAGAAACCATTTAAAATTAGGGCATACTTACTGTTGGTGGTGCAATCAATGATTTCTTAGATTGTCTTACCCATGACTGAAGAAGACAATATGAATACATGGTTAGGTAGGCCGAACACCAATCTACAAGACCCGCATGTGCTGCAGGAATTTACTCTAACCCGTAATTTAGGGCGGGCATCTTTCTGAGGCTACTTAGCCATTTTTGCATCCACCGGTGAAAACCCCTGTTTTGGCAAGCCTGTATCTTTCTCCTCAAGAAAGATTAAAGAAAACTCAAATCATGAATAGGTATCCAAACCAAATAGCTATAGGATAGTACCATGGTGTGGGCATTCTTCTCAAACCATGAATTATGGTGGGCATTCTCTTAAGGCGGTTGGGACAAATTTTGACTAAGGATGCTTGGACCAATTCTTCCTTAAATATATGTTGTAGTTTGGTGAGGCAAGTGACATGGTTGTATGCTCCATACAACACTCTAGAGACTCGCATTCTCAATACATTTTTCACATCATCCTATGCCCCATGGTGGGAATTTCCTTAAGGCCACTGGGGCATATTTAACACCAAGTCCATACTTGGATAAATTTCTCAATTTGATCTAATCTGCCTAAAACACCCTTTTGGTAGGTCCATAAATTTGTATTCATCCACTTCCAAGACAATATGAAGACATGGTCAGGTATTCCAAAGACCAATCTACAAGACCCCCATGTGCTGCATGCATTTATTCTAACCCATAATTTAGGGCAGGCATATTTCTGAGGCTACTTAGCCATTTTTGCATCCACTGGTGAAAACCCCTGTTTTGGCAGGCCTGTATCTTTCTCCTCAAGAAATATTAAAGAAAACCCAAATCATGACTAGGTAGCCAAACCAACTAGCTATTTTATGGTACCATGGTGCGAGAATTGTAATGTCCCCAACCCTCCAACCAGCAAAGAGGATGCTACCATGGCGTTAACCATCCGAGAAACCAGCCCCATGAGCATGTGCATTCATTAAATGCTGAAACAAAATGCTTTGAACTAGAACTAGAAAATGCATACATGATTATTTATCATACACAGTGGAAGCAACATTCATTCATACAAGCATTCAACATGTTCATCATATTCATTTACAGTAATATGATTGCAGAAGTAAAATAGACAAGATTACTTATCTCATAAAGAACTCGTTCCACAACCAGCTACGTCGCTGCAACGTTCCACCCAACCATAGGCTAGCATGCTCCTAAATCTCTCAAAAATGATGCCACCCCTGAGCTAGGCATGATTCCCCAAGGAATAAGGAACAAGCAGGCTTACACATAGCCAAGGGTACACCAAAACACAACCAAGCCAACACAGTTGGGTTTATCAAGCCATCATCAAGACAGCCAAGCCAACATGATCAGGTTTATTAGGCCATCAAGGAGCTGGGAAAGGCTAAATGCTAAGCTGGTGAGCCCATTATAGAGCTAGGAACACCTACACCAGAACTAGCCTGACTTCTAAGACACCCACACACACCCAACACAAGGAATCAGTCCCTTCTCTGCTACACATTCCCTCAGGCCCTGACTTCCCTTCCAGTGCTATTTAGGGGTATGGAGAAAAAATCCAGCCCTCTAGCTCTATCTGTGTGGTTTCCAAACACACCAATTTTATCAAGCAAACCAAGCCCCCATCCTTGCCCCCAACACAGTCTGAAGACCAACCACTACGTACACGCAGTCACACAAGTGATTCACAGCTTGGTTAAGGAAAACAACTCCTTGTTTGTTCTTGGCCCTATCATGGCCAAAACGACTCCAAATAACCTACATCAATCCCCAAAATGTATCAGCAACACAGTTCACAATGTGGGGAAAACAACAGTCCATCCTGGACAACGAAGCCACCGGGGAAAACTTACATAGACCACACTGGGGAAGAAAATACAGACTCCCAACCTGTGCGTGAGGGAAATTTTCATCAGAACTCTGGAATTTGGATGGAAAACATGCTAGATACCACTCTGTGGAAATGTGAATGACATCCAAACTACTTCCCCCCTTCTGGCTGCGTGAGACCAACCAAAAAGAAGCTTTTGCGTGGGAATTTTTTAGACTACCGTCCCCACATGAGGATGAATAGATAAGGGAAAGAATGGCGTAGTGGAGAGAGTGGAATGAGGGGCGTAGTCCTTCTTCTTCCCATCGTGAGGTTCAATCTGCTGGTGGAGTGTGTGTGTGGGCGAGGACTGACAATCCTGCCACACTCCACTCCCAGCCATAACTACCTCAACTACTCAGCAAAACATTAAAGTGGTAGTTGGATAAGACAAAGAAATATGGTCAAATCAAATAGGGTGGTGACACATGGATTCCCCCCCCCCCCCATAGCCCAAAGTTTGACATTTCCCACCCTTATCCTTATGAGAATCATGCCCTTTTCATCATGGTTGCAGTGAGCATAGCTGGTTGGGTTTATTTAATTAAATATGTATATTTACATGATTACGAAACTTAATATGTATGCTGCATGCCCCGATATACCATCGGTGACAATTTCAATCTGAAACATAGCATAACCAATCGATGGTGGGGCCTTGGCCTTTAGCTCCGCACCATGATTATTTACAATATATACATCATATACATCTAATGCAATGGGGTCAAAACTGGGGTGTTACATTCCCCTCCCCCTTCAATAGCACTATCCTTTGTGCTTTACAAAATTTGAACAAAATGCTACACTGGTATCACCTCAATGTTCCGCAAAATTGAACAAAAATGGATGTGCCAATCGCATGGCATCCTCCAACTCCCATGTAGCCTCTTCAGGTCTGTAGTTCTCCCATTGCACCTTTACCTGACCTATGGCCCGATTCTGGAGCATTGTGACCTTCCTGTCGAGGATGCGCATTGGCTCGGTTTGGAACTCTCCCTCGGGTTCCACCTGAATCACATCCCAATTTATCACATGGTTAGGATCATGTACATATCTCTTAAGCAAAGAAACATGAAAAACATTATGAGCTCTAGTACTAGCAAGCAATGCAAGTCTATATGCAACTGGCCCTATTCTTTCAAGCACTTCAAACGGCCCACAATATCTTGGTGACAGCTTGGCACAACTTCCAAGCTTCAAGGAACTCTTCCTTGCCCTCACTCTAAGGTAAACATGATCCCCAACATTGAACTCCCTGTTCATCCTATGCTTATCTGCATAGATTTTCTATCTGTCCTATGCTGCTTTTAGATTCTTTCTGATCTTTATAACCTCTTGATCCATCTCCTTGAGAAATTCTAACCCAAGCACAACCCCATTCACTGGGTTATCCCAAGTCACTGGTGTCCTACACCTTTTCTCATACAAAGCTTCATACAGACTCATCCCCAAGGATTCCTGTTGTCCATTGTTATAAGCAAACTCTACCAAGTGCAAGTAATCTTCCTGTTGAGGCCTAGAAATTCCCAGGCGACAACAGTAAGGGATTCTCCCCAGTCAACGTTCCCAACTAGCCCGTGACTGTTTGGTGTAGGGAATCCGTCCAGTCTGCGGTTTGCCTACCGTAGGTCAAAGTAACAAAAAACAAAGGTTTTATCGGTTGCGGCCCGGTCCACCATGTATATTTTTGTATTTTTTGACATAAGTATGATATGCAAGTGCCTATTTAACATGCAGATTGACGTAGAAAACGAGGAGCGGTCATAATGTGATGCACAGGTTCTTACCTCTCGTCTTAAACTCTCTCGCATCTAAATCACACACAGCAAGAAATTACAACTAACTACCTAACCTATCCCTAGGGAGCAAAGTTATCATTCATTAATGAGTAATGTAATTTGTACATGCATTATGAAAAATCACAGATAGCTAATACTTCTTTCAAAACGCATGAACATTAAAAGATATTTGAACAACCAGATAGCCAATTGTTTATGAACAACATTCATTACTCATAGTGGAAATCTTCATAAAATAAACCAGAGAACATTCATACAAGAACATAGGTTCAAAGAGTTAGAACGGTCTCACAGTTAATGGACACAAAGCTGAAAACGAAATAGTTCCTCTTCAACAAATCCATAGCACAACATATGAATATTCCACCAAGATTTCTCCAACAGGCAAACTGTAATTATCTATTGCAAAAGGAAATAGTTATTCTTACAATATGTCTTCACAAATCTAACTGGGAAAAAGTCCCAGTAACTTCTAACTTTCTAATATTTAAACAAAATCAGTAGACTGCTTGGGTTCCCCCCCAAACGTGTGACTCTTCGGTTCTTCGAGCGTTTCATATTCCTCCTTTTCATCTTTTCTGCACAAGCTCATTATCTGCTGAGTAACTGACGGACTTTTTAGATCTATGTATTTTGTTGCTTTCGATTTTGTCTTTTCCTTCACTTGTCTCCCTTGCGACCCTGCCGGTTTCAATTTGATTTACAATGTCTAGCTACACCTTCGTGCCTTGGTAGTCCGACCAATCCCTTGAGTCCACCTACAAATAAACCAAAATGCATCATTCATTGGATTTGTGTTCCAAAACAAAGCAGCAAATTATATTACTGAAACAGCTAATCCATAAGAAAAGACCAGGTGTGCCATCGTCATTTTACAAATGCCGACAACACTACCTTGTCCTCCTATGGGCTCGTGATAAAAACACCAACTGCGGAAATCAGGAGGAAATCGACATTAGAAGCAAAAGCTCTGCCCAGCCACAACGGCAGAAGAGTAAAGGCTATAGGCATGCGACAGGAGGGGGGGGGAAACTCAATCACAAATCGAAAGGATGATGACATCGGGATCCAAATGGTTTTCCCAGCCGCAACGATGGAAGGGGCACAACTACAGGTACGCGACGAAAAATTCCTATGGCTTGGGGTACCACAACAGACAGCTAGACTCCAGAAATCAATATTTCCCAATATGCAATAGAAATTAAAACCATCTAACACTAAAGGATCGAACCTCGTACCTTATTCCGAACGGTTGGAGTAGATCCCCGTTGAGCTTTCCAATATTCAACTTGAATTGTTATAGCACGTCCTCAACAACAAGTAAACAAGACAAGCATACTATATTTCATGGTGTTAGATCTATTCTAGCATATATAATCAAT